>BJBW01003724.1:0-158013 GCA_004320125.1 Scolopax mira | reverse complement strand
GGCCGCGGCCCCCCCCCCGCCGCTCCGTGGCCGCCGCCGCCGCCCTCCCGGGTGGCTCGCCCCCACCGAGACGCTCCCGGAGGGAGCGTCTCGGTGGGGGGCGAGCCACCCGGGAGGGCGACGGCGGCGGCGGGGGTCCCACGGAGTCCCCCCCCTCTTTACATCGTCCCCCCTTCCCCCCCCTCCACGCCGTCCCCAGTGGTCGCTCCCGGGGCGGCCGGGGTCACGTGGCCGGCGGGTGCTGTTGTGACGTTCTTTCTGGGGGGGGGGAGAGGGGAGGGGGGGGGGAGGAGGAAGGAGGAGGAGGAGGAGGAGGGGGGCGCGGGGCGCGCGCGGCCGCGGAGGAGCGCGCGCCGCGCGGAGCAACGGCGGCGGGAGGATGAGGAGGATGAAGAGGAATGAAAAGGGGTCCCGGGTCCCAAACACACATTCTACACCCTCCCCTCCCCCCCCCCCCCCCCGCCCCCCCCATCCCCCCCCCCCCCCCCCCCCCCCTCCTCCTCCTTCTTCTTCTTCCTCTTCCCCCTCCTTCTTCCCCCCCCCCCTCATTTTTTTCCCCGAAGGGACGAAAGGAAAAGATCTGGAAAAAAGAAAAAAACAAACCCAAAAAGCTCCCAACATCCCCCCCCCCCAAAAAAAAAAATTGCGCATTTCAATTTTCTTTTCTTTTTTAAATTATTTATTTTTCGATTTCATTTGCGAAGGGGGGGGGGCACTTTCGCGTTTAAAAATCAACCCTCCCCCCTTAAAAAAAAAAAAAAAAGCCAAGCCAGCGAGCAAAGCCAGGATCCTGCTGCATTGCACTGGATTTTTACTTCTCTTGTTATTATTTTTCCCTCTATCAGCTTTTTTTTTTTTTTTTGCTTTTTTTTTTTCTTAATAATTTTTTGCAAACAGCCACGGCCTCTGACGGGATTTATGCTCTGGGAAAGAAGCTTTTTCCTTAAAGACACCCCCCCATGCCCTCCCCTTCCCTTTCTTTTTCATTTTCAATTTTTGTTTTCTTTTTTACTTTATTTTTCAGGACTCTCCAAACCGGAAAAAAAAACCCCAAGCAAAAACCAGAAAGAGATTATTAATATTTTTTTTTTAATTTTTTATTTATTTCTTTATTTTCCCGGTCCATTTTCTCTTTTCCTTCCCAGGACTCTTGGAGTGGTGGGTTAATTCTTTGTAGCTGTTGTTGTTATTGTTGCAAAATAACCTGTAAGTCTCTGCATCTTCTGCCGGACTGGGCCGGGGGCTTTTCTGGAAGTGGGAGGGGGGGGATAGCTGGGGGGGTGGCATTATTTTGGCACTTTTCACCTTTTGCCTTGCAAAGGCCTTTGCTGGGCGGCGGGGAAGGTGGGGGGGAGTAAGGCAAAGCCTTTGCGGTCCCTCTCTGGGACGGGTGGTGCGGGGGGGGGGGTGTGTGTGCAAAGGCAGGGTCCCGTGTGTGTCGTGTCCCCCCCCCAGCTTCAGCCTTCCCCTATGGAAATGTATGTAAATCCGCCGTGATTTCTGCCTCTCTCACCCACCCAGCCTCGCGTATTTAATTCTGAGCGGGCCTGCTGCGAGGGTTTCTCTCTGGTTTTGGGGGGGTGGGGGTTTGTGGGGGGGGGCGGATCAGCAGCAAAACTCAATTTTTTCTTTCCCCATCTGTTTATTTTTTTTTGGGGGGGGGGGGGGGGGNNGTTGGGGGGGGGGGGGGAGAGTCGAGAAGGGTTTGAGGTGCTGCGGCTGCTGGGTATTGGCGGGGAGAGCAGGGGGGGAAAGGACACGCTCCGGGGGGGGCTGCGATGGCATTCCCGGGGCCGTTGCAATTAATAGAAATTTGTTGACGAGAATTAACCACCTCAGGTCACGGTGCCTTCGGTCCACTGATGCCGTTGCTCAGAGCTACCGACTCGGCCACCGCCGAGCCCCGCGCAGTAGCCACCTCGGATGCAAAGTCCCCGAGCGTTGCTCATATTTTTGACTTCTCGACTTGAGTCTAAACACTTTAAAGCAAGGGGTTGGCGGGGGGAGGAGGGGAGGTCGGGGGGAGGAAGGAATAGGAGGAAAGCCCTGCTGCTAATCCGACTCGTTTTATTATTAAAAATAACCCGGTGGCAAGACGGGGATGGTGCTCCCAAGACTCCGGGGATGGTATAGATCTGCTGGAGAGACGGCTTTCCTGTAGTTAAAAAACCATATGGAATTCCCAAGGAGTACGAGCAGCTCGAGCTGTGCAACTCCGGCCCCGGGCAGGGACGGGGGACAGGGGGGGGTCCCCAGGGGCTCTGCCAGCAGCCAAAGGAAGAAGGAACCCTATAATATAAACTCTGCTCTGGCTACTTGATCTTTTTTTTTTTTTTTATGGTATTTTTATTTTTTCCAGCGATAGGATTAAAAGGAAGGGGGCTGGTTGTTGTTGTTGGGGTGTGTAGGGGTGGGGGGGCAGATTTTTTCTGTTTGTCATTTCTCTGCAGCGTGTGATGCTTTCGCTTCAGCCGGAGTGTGTGCCCGGCGGGGCGATGGGGAGCAGCGAGGGAGAGGGTTTGCAGCTCGGGTTTGGCTTTTGGTTGTTTTGGATTTTTTTTAGTTGGTTTCTCTTTTTTTTTTATTATTTTATTTTTGTGTGGAGACCCGAGGTCGAGCACGGCTTCTGTTCAAGTAGCACTTTTACGGGGTGTGGGGGGGGATGTCTCGCCCTGCCTGGCCACTGCCAGGTTTGCATCAGAGTTTCCATTCTAAACCCCCCGTTGTTACGGGGACGTAGAGAGCAGGCACCAGCATCCCCTTCGTGCTGGGAGCTGCCTGGGTGCTTTTGTGGGGTTTTTGGCTGTTCTCCTCCAGTTTTGTACCTTCTCTGCCCCCCTCTCTGTTGTCCGGGGCCCAGCTGCAGCTCCTCGGGGGAGCTCCTGCTGCCTACCCCCATCTCCCACCATCTTCTGCCCCCCTAAAAGCAGCAGGGGTCCCCCGGTGCCTCACCCGGGGTTTCGGGATGCCGGGGATCAGGTCATTTTCCCTTGACCTTTCTCTCCCCATCGGCCAGAGGGCTGAGTGCCGAGCAGGGCCTTGTCACCCTCTTTCTCTTGCCTGTCCCATCTGGGTCCCAGCTCCAGGGGCCAGCTTGGCAGCTGGTGGCGGTGGCGGTGGTGGCTGCCAGGCGGGCAGGGCAGCAATGTCCCGGCGGGGCAACCTCCCTCACCTCTGCTGGCCACCAGCTTTGGGGGGGAAAAGTGTCCTCATGGCCAGGAGGGTTGCCGGGGGTGGGGTGGAAAGGTACCCGTGCGGCATGTGAAGGGGCAGCAGCTCAGCCCTGCAGTGGGGATGTTGTGGTTGCCCACCCTGCTGTGGGCCAGCCCCACATCCTACCCCCCCCTCCCAAAAACACCCCCCTGCCCTGCAGAGAGCCCCTCACCCAGGGTGAGGGTTAGAACCCTGCTTTGCCAGCCTGCAAAGCAGTGGGGGTACCGGGATGGGGGCGATGCTGCGGGAAAACAATCCCCTCAGTGTTGGCAGGGGTCTTTCTGGGCACATCAGAGTGGCTCTGAGGAGCGGGACCAGAGGCAGGAGCAGGGGTGGGCATTGCTACAGGTGCCTGGCATCACCCCGTGGGGTGTCCTGCTCCTGCCTCTCCATTTTTCCCCCAGCACCAGCAGGGCTCCCTGGATGAAAAGCAACCCCTCTGCTTGCATGCTTGCGTGCGGGGCACAAAGCAGTGTGAAATTATTTAGCCCCCCCTTGAGAGCTGCAGTGTGATGTTGAAGGTTCTCCAAGCTGGCATTGCTCGGTGGCAATGGGACCCCCCAGGGTTTGGGTCGTTCCCCCCAGGGGACACGGAGTGGGTTTTTAAGCGGCATCGATGCCAGTGCGTATTTTTCCCAGGTGAACTGCACCTCTGGAAAGAAATGCCTCATCTTTCACAAAATACTGCTTAAATAAACAGTGCCCCGCTGTAATTTTTTCTTCTGAAATTAACTCCTTCAGGCCATGAGGCTTACCCATCCTCACGCAAAATAGCTGCCAGGACTTTAAAAGAAAAAACAAAAATATGTGTGCGGGAGAGCAAAGTTTAGCCTGACAGAAGAGAGCCCGTAAATCTCTCCCCTTCCCCGTGGCAGCCGAGGATGGGTTGCGGGAGCAGCCTGCCCGTTTCAGAGCCGGGTGCCACCACGCCAACGTTACTTAAAAGGAGTTTTGTGCATATTAATGTGCGTGCACCGAGGCCAGGCTGCACGCTGCGCGGGGACAGCCTATTCCCTGGCTGAATTGAACTATCTTGTTTTTTAATCTAACCTACTTTTTTTCTTTTTTTTTTTTTTTTCCCTTTTTTTTTTTGTCAGAGGTCGGTGCTTTGCAGGAACCTGTTCTCAGTGCAATCTCAGAGCTTTTTGTGGGTGTCTGATTTCTGTAACACGTTTTGGTTTCCAGTATGAATGTAATGTGCAGAGAATATCATGACACTGCTCTAGGTGTATGTGATCTTATCTACCTGACATTTAGGGCTTTTTTAACCGTCCAATTCACCTGATTTGCATAAAATCACGTGATTGTTCTTTTTTTCCTCTTTTTTTTTTTTTTCCTCTTTTTTTTTTCATGCATCATCATAACAAACTACTCGTGTTTACCAGGCTGCTTTCTGCCCGTCAGCATCAACGCAGTGCCCATCTCTCTCCTTCTTCCCCAATGGAGGTTGGGGATGTTAAAGGCAGCACTTGGAGGGGACCTGTGATCCCAGACAGCCACTGAAATCCTTAATAAGCAAATGCCTATGGTTTAACCTCCAGGAAAACAAAGAATCCGAGCGCTCATCCCATCCGGTTCTCGTTAATTTAAGTAGACTAGACTTCTTTTTATTGATAAGGAAACTCCCCCGGAACAGCCCCCCGGATCCCAGAAGGCTCCCCCTGCCGCGGCCATCCTCATTACAAAACAAGGCCGCAATTAAAATAAACTCCAAGAGCTAAACAAACTGCTGCCTCTCGCTGGTCATGTGTTAGCTTTAGCCTTTAACGCAGAACAAAATGTTTTCCTGGGTATCGGAAGAGGCATGGGCTCTGGCTGGAAGGAGAGGAGGGAGCAGGAGCTGGGCGCATGGAAGTGGCAGAGAGTGGAGCTCTGCGATGCTCATCGGGGCTCCTTCTTCTTGTTTTCTTTTCTTTTTTTTTTTTTCTTCTTTTTTTTTCTTTTTTTTTTTTGCGTTTTATTTTAATTGGAGTGTTTGCGATCTGACTCGGTCCTTACTGCGAGGGAAAGGATTGGAAGTGGAAAAACTTGAATGTCATGGTAGAACCTGGTGGTTCCAGCACTCCCTGGGCACACCTGACTATACCTCACCCCTGCCCAGCTCTGCTCCCTCTCAGCCCACCCCCCAATTGCCCATCCATAAGCCCCTGGCCCAATTTGTGGTGGTGCTCCCTGCTCCCCTCCCATCACGCCTCATGCAGAGGATTTCAACAGCTGTAGGTACCACTCGGTGTCTTCCAGCATCTGGGGCTGGACTGGTGTGGTTGGGGGGGGCATGGGGCACCCCAGAGGACGGGACCAGAGGGATGGAGAGATGGATGGGGGGAGGGAGGGACAGCCAAAGGCTGCTGAGGGGCGTGCGGCCGGCTGACCCCCGATGCCTCCGTGCAGCAACGTGGCTCCCTGCACTGCCTGAGAGAGTGTTGTCACCTCTGTGCCACGTGCAGACACCCCGTTTGGGGTAAGGAATTGCACTCGGACCAATACCCTGTGAGAAGAACCGCTCCAATGACAGAGGGCTGTGTGTCTGCACTGTGCTCAGATAAAACCCCGGGATAATATTCCTGCAAAATTACCCAAATAACTGGCATATCTGCTTGGCTCTCACTGCCAGGAGACAGTGCAGACTTGCCTGTCAAAAATGACTTTCCTCCCACATAGGCAAAGGAGGGAGATGTCTGCCCGTCTGCCTCCCTGATCTCCCAAACACAGATTAGGAGTAAACGCCAGTTACCGGGAGGTGCGTGAGGAGCGTCGCTGTCCCACTGAGCACCAACAGCCCCGTGCCATCTCTGCCTCATCTTTGATTTAAAAGGGAAACTCCAGCCAGAGATTTCCCAGCCACAGATAATTACTTCCCACCCATCCTGGGTCCCAATCAGTTTTTAACCAGTTATGGACCAGAGCCGAGCAGTGCCTCAGTGGGGCTGTGCCAGGCGAGGAGCCTCCTGGCAGGGCAGGTGGTGGGGGACCCTTCCCCTGGCCAGCATCCCCTTGCTTGTCCCCCAACCTTGTCATCCCGGCACCCACAAAAACGTGAAGTGTGACCCGTGGAAGCTGACAATCCCTGGCCTGTGGCTGAGCAGTACATCTTCCCTTTTCAGCAGATCTGTCAGCTTTTAGCTGTCAAGATTAAAAAAAACCCTCACTAACCTCTACAGATAAGGACTTATGCTGAGGTAGTTCAAACCTAATGTGAAAGTGGTTGCTTTGTTGGGAAAAATAAAAAATAATAAAAAGAATAAAGCCAGTTCTTGCTTTGGGCCGTTAATAGTATTATTTATTACTCATGCCTCCGAGAATCTTGCAGATCCCTGATATTGAAAGCAGAAGAGAGCCTAAGAAGAAGGATGATGCCTCAAAGTTTTATGGGCACAAGCACATTGAAATTAAAAGAGGGATTTGCATCGATCCTGATCGTTTTGAAAGAGGCCTCTAAAGTTCAGGCTAAAGCACTGTGGGTTTTTTTTTTTTTAATAACTCCTCAGATGTATCAGCTGGTAGAGTGCTATGTGAATTTCAATTTCTCTCTTCAAATAAAGCATCAACATAATTTTTATATTCTTTGAAATGATCTGTACAATTTTGCTTACTGAAACCCTTTGATTTAGACTTAAAAGATTTCGTGACTGGATGGGAGGGTATCTGGAATTAATGGTGAAAATGGTAATTATTTGTTTTACTGCCTCCTGAAATTCTTTTATTTCTCTGTACTATCTCTAAAAGCATGTCTGGCAATAACAAGCTGTCTCTGAAAAGAATTCAATTAAATGTATTGCCAACAGAATATTTTATAATTTTTTATACCAGTAGTTAGAGTGTTAAATAATATATTAGTAGATTTATAGACTACATTTAAGTATGACTATGAATAGCTACATTAAAAAAAAACAGAATATGCACGTGAAAGTTTTGGGGGGAAGTTTGGTTCTGGGTTTTATGAGTTTTTCTCCTCGTCCTTCTTATTTGAGTTTCAGTTTTAGGACTTAAAAAGAATTTCATTTCCTCATCTTTTTCTGTTACTCTCAAATGACAAGAATAAGTCAGCTATTTTTTGAGACAAAAATTCCCTGTGGAATTTCTCCTTGTTTTAAATAATTAAATATTAAAGGAGTAAGAAAGAAGCAGGCAGATTTTACGACATGGACATGAATCGAATGGGATATTTATTTGCATAGGAACATGGCAAATACGGAAGGATCGATCTCGAAGATGTATGAAATGGCCAGTTACTCCATTATAGTGTTACAAATAGATTTGTACCATAAGAACGTAACTCTTAATGTCCTAAAAACAATTTAACTCTAGGATTATTTTTATTTAATCTCATAAATGACAAATATATTTTTAATTCCTATAAAGCAGAAATAAAATGTCTCCCATGAGCTGGAAAGTAAACCCAATGTCTCACCCCCACCCCCCCAGCTTCTCCTGTTTTTTAAGGACATTTCTCTCTTTTTTTTCTTTCTTTTTTTTTTTTTATTCTTCTTTTTCTCCCTTCCAGAATCTCATCAGCTATTCTGAGTTTTGCAATTTATTTCTCTGTCCTTTTCTCTCATGAAAAATACTTTTCATCAGAAAACATGACACTTTTTTTCTTCTGAGCCTCCTTGCAAATTGCCTCGCTCCCTCCAGACAAGTTTCTAGGATCAACAAGTTAACCTTCAGAAAGATTGCAAAGGTACAAGCGGGCTGCTTAAGAGGTGAATCATTAAACATCAGGTGAAGTATAGGACTGCAGAAGGTCTCAATTAAAGTGACAGTTCAGGCGGCCTTTGCCTGCCTGGGAAAGGTATGTTTTTATTGTCAGCTCCGCGTTGGGAGCCACATCCATCCTGGGCAGGGAGGGACGGTCCCCCCCCCGGCCGCATTCTGCGCTGCCAGGGCCGCCGCCGTCCTCACTCCTGCAAACACCTCGGCGGGTTTCAGCCTGATAAATTGGACTGTGACAGCATTAAACACGGGCAAGGGGCCAGATCTCCTTTCTGTCCCACCCAGGCTGGAATGAAGGAGCACGTCTCGGACCTGCCTTCCCAGAGCCTTCACCCAACGCTCCTCATTACCTCGGCCCCAGGGAGAGCAGGATCAGGCCCGCAACTTTCCCCATTACTGCCCCGAATCCTGCTCACTCCTATTTATTATTATTATTATTATATTTTAAAAGTAGTTTTGTTTTAATATGGCAGCATATTTAATAACAGCCCCGGGGTGGAGGGAGGAATGTGAGATCCTTGCCGAGTTGCAGAAATCCTATGCTCATGCTGCCTCATCCCCACGGCATCCCCACGGCTGCTTGGAGCAGGGCTGGCACCTTGGCACCTCTGGCCCCCTTGCCAGATTTCCTGTGGGTGCCCAGGGACTGTCTGCCCCACGCAGAGCCCACACCTCTGCTCAGAGGGCACTGCAAGGGTGACCAGCCCACAGGCAGCTGCCGATGCTCTGCCCCACACAGAGATCCCGCACGCTCGGAACGGGTACGTGCCACTTTGGGCTTGTTTTTCCAGGCTTTAGGGAGCACAGGCAGCACGGTGATGAGGCAGGAGGTAGAAAGGGTCAGCTCTTCCCCTGTCCTGGAGCAACGTTGTGACATTTTCTGGCACTTCCCCCATTTAAATTTTAAGTATTTCTGGGTTTTATATTTCACCCCGGGCACGTTCCTGCACGGCAGCCCCAAGTGTGGATGAGCTCCTCTCCACAAGGATGCTCCAGCGACTGGGTTAATTCCCTCCTGCTAATTCCTTACATAATCATGTGGGCTCAGATCCTCAAAAGTATTTGTGTGCCTGCCTCCCTTGGAAATCAGGGAGTTTAATTGTCTGCTAAAATTATTGTGTTTTGTTTTGAAAGCAAGGCAGGAAATAACAAACTTGGGTTTTATGAGATTTGTTTGCCTCTCCGTGGTCACAGAGCATTTTATCTACCTTCAGAAATAAATTCACGGTTAAACAGCATAGTGCCCAGATTACAGATGGATTTTTTAGACTGTGACCAGTGGGAAGTGGGTACCTACATAGGTTGGGGGAGCTGGGTCTTGGCCTGTTGGTGCTTCTGGTCCCAGCCGGTAAAACTCATATGGGAGAATGGCACAGCCTCGTGAAGATGCTGGAGGGAAGAATCCATTAAAGACTGCAAGATGCTGAGATAGGAGGATAATAGAGATCACGTCAGTGAGAGATGCCATCTATTTCAGATCACCATTGCACAGCTGACTGCATCTCCCTCTCTGGAAATGGCTCTTTCCTTAGTTTCGTTTTTGGCTATATGACCCCAAAGAATTCCTCTCGCTCCTTGGCATTTGTCCCCTTCAGATATTTCACGCAATACGGAAGAAGGGGGAATCAAAATACCATGACATTGAAGTTTATTGCCGATTCTGCTCACGTCGGTTGAAATCAGTCACTAAAACCTCAGCCTGCAGGACCCCGCGCGCTGTATTTTTCTTGTCTAGGTAATCGCGATGGCAGCAGGGGGAGGTAAGTAGAAGGGAAAAGGACTGATTTTATTAGGTGTTAGAAGAGCTTATTAGAAAACAGGGGGGGGGGGAAAGCAATAAAATTATAAAGACGGGAATTAAATCAAGTGATGAAATCCAGTCCCTGCTGACTGCAAGGGGACACTTCTCTCCGCGTGCACCCTTTCACGGTTTGGAAGATGCCCAGGCATCGATAAACATTTTACCAGAGCCCGACTCCAGAGCAGCAAGCGGTGGCGAATACCAGCAGAAAAAAATACTCGGGTGCCAGGATCATCCCGGCAGCTTCAGAGGCAGCGTTTAACCTGCTGCCATGCAGCCTGTGGGCCCTGTTTGGGTTTGTTGTCAGCCAGCTATTTGGATCTGCAGTATACCTGGGTTATATTTAGGCCAATTAAATTAATTGCTGGAACAGACAACCTTTGTTAGACCCAAGGCACTTTTTGCCCCCCTTCTCGATACTGTAGGGCTGATGTAGTGATTCTGGGGCTTTGGTTTGGCAGTCAGAGCATGTGTGTATTATACGCAAGAAACAGCAGCAGGGATGGATGCTGCTAGACAAATATTTGGTTAATTTTTGTAATTATTAGTAATAACAATACTCTCCTCTCTCAAGCACCTTTCATCTCTGAGCGTTTTCAAAATGCAAGTAAAGCCAAGCCACGCAGCTCTGCTCTAGGGGCTGTAATTAGCTTTAGCTCCACGTTGCAGATGTGGAGAGGGAGACGGAGGGAGGCGGGAGGATTGGAGGTGCAGCAGAGCTGGGCAGCAGTGCCCTGAGCAGCAGCCAGCAAGGCCTGCCTGAAGCAAAGCTCTGGCCACCACCAAGATTTTGGTGGACCTGTCCAGTGAGGGAAGCTCGTGTCACCATGCCGTGCTGATATTCAAGCCAGCTGCTGAGGCAGGAGGCTGAGCTTTCCCTCCTGAGAGGTTTAAATGCACCCTGGCCAGGAGGGTATTCATTGGCCACCAGCCCATGTCATGTCCCCTCAGTATCAGAAGTGATGAGATGAGATGGTTTCATGTGGTTCCCCTTCCCAGCCCTCCTGCTGCTTGGGGTCCATAAACCATAATCCCACGAGGTGAGGTCCCTCAATGGCCAAGAACAGGAAGGATCTGGTGGGCTTTGGAGCCCGGTCCCCACATCTCTGGGCCACCACATCCTCTCTGTCAGCTACAAACTTGCCAGGTTGGCTTTTTGCCTCTGTCTGTCTGTTACAGGACATCTTTCTCCACACAGTTAGGGTGCTGCTTCTAATTTCCACTCTATGTTTGTCTATAGACCATTGGTCCCCCACCATGCTTAGGTCAACTCCATACCAGCTTTGCCCTCCTGCTTCTGTATGCTTTGTCTCTTGGACATTTGTGTCCAGCCTGTCTTTTTCTTGATTCAGAATGGGTAAAAACCTCAAGAATTTTGGATTATACCTTAGGAAATGCATCTGATTCCAAAGTGATTTAAGAGATCTCTTCCCATTCTTGACTGACTGATCCCTGCCCCTCTTTTTGGCCCTCGAGCAGAGGTAACTGAATATCCTGAGTGTCCTGCAACCTGGACACCAACCTGGCAGCCTTCACCATGCCCTTGTCACCACCTCCTGCAGTTAGTATGTGGGGCTTTAGTTCATGACCCTTGCTGGATACAGCTGTGGCAGTTGAGGAGATTGCCATTCAATGCCGTGACTCATGGATGTATGTGGAGGACACAGATCACTCAGGAGTCAACCCTCTGAGATTTCAGGACATGAATCAGATGATTCGCATGGGCTCTTCCACTCTGAATCTTACTTTAATAGGGTCATGTCAAGTTAGCCAGGATCTAGACTTAAAACTAAGATGGGTAACTTCTAGGTCTAATTTTGAAAATAAAAATAACAAAAAAAAGAGACTTAATAATCTCCTCTCCTCTCCTCTCCTCTCCTCTCCTCTCCTCTCCTCTCCTCTCCTCTCCTCTTTCCATTCTGATGCATCATCAGTGTGTTCCCAGCAAGTTTCCCAGTTTAGGCCCTAAGTGCCAGCACAGAGATCCTGCCTGTAATGTTGACATTAGTTGAGCCCAGCAGATCATCAGAGCTTCGACTCAACACAAAGATTCAATCACCTAAGTGTATTACAGATCCCAATTGACCTGGTACTTCTCTCTTTTATTATCCCCGCTCAATCTCTCCTGCTGTGCCAAGATTTCTGTGTTCTTCATTTCTCTTCCGTCTCTGATGCCACAAAGTCAAGTGAATGTCTTCAAGGAAATCTCAGTAATAAAACCTATTTCCTCCTCCCTGCTGCAAAGAGAAAGCAGAGTAATAGTTTCTTTATCCATCAGGGACCGGTTAATGCCTCGCTCCTCATCATCACCAAATGCAACTAATAAAGGAGTAAAGGAGATTTGGCAGTTTAATGCAGCAGCTAATTTTGTGCCTGCTGCTCTGCCAGAAAGTATTTTCACTTTTGGGTGATGCCAGAATAGCAGAGCTGATTAATTAGCCCTCTCTTGAGCAGGAAGAGCTCAGCTAAGATGCCTGCAGCCCCTAGACATTCAGACATTGGCCAACCTTGTTAGTAGCCGGTGTTCCCAGTCTCTCAAGGGTTCATCGGTCAGTCTGTCTGTCTGGGTAAGGCAAGAAGATGACGGTGCAGAGCTTTCCCTCAGGAGGGAGCAGGTCTATTATACCCATCAGTTCTAGCTCTGTCATTGAGAGAACTGGATAGAGAAAGCTTCTAGCACGTAGATGCTGGCCAGGCACCACCAAGGTGGTGGCTCACAGTAGGTCGCTACAGAGCTCAGCTCTGTTTGACGGAGGCAGTGCACAGACTTTTGAGTCCCTCTGCAGATCCAGCTTTGGGTGGGTCAGCACTTCCACCGTCACTCAGAGGCATGGGGGTCTGCGGGAGACGGGTCTCAGGAATAGTAAATATGTTTGTGGAATGAGCAGAAATGCAAAACAAGAGAACTGCAGCCTCGATGGGAGAGTGTCTCAGAAGAGACATTCAGACTCATTCATTGACTGCAAATAGTCAAATACATGGGAGACACCAGCTATGTGTGAGGCAGCCCCCAAGAGCAGCACACGCCCATGGGACCACCACAAGCAGAGCCCCTGTGATGGCTTAGTAGTGCTCTCCATGAGTCATTAACTGCTTCTGAGTTCTCCCTGCCCTGCCTTTGTCTTCCACAATCTGTCCGTGGACAGATTAATTAAACTCAGGGACAGGAACAGACAGCTTTCACAGGGCCTGGTCATCTTCCTTTCCATGTAATTTCTTAGAGGTTTTATGTTAATGTCTATAAGAATTTGTGAGACCAGGAAATTAGTGAGTGCATTCATAGGCAGAGAAACCCTCTCCAAGCATGTGATGCGTAACATCCAGCAAAACAAGTCCCTTAGTCTTGGTTGGGTCTCTCTAGATGCTGTGACAGTAATGATAATACTGAGAATTTCAGTCTGGAGACTTGAAAACTTCTGTCTGAGAGCTGGTGGGAGACATGTGGTTGTGAAGAGGGGAGCGGGTAAATAGTATGGTTCAGTTTTCCTCTGGACCCGCTGCTGGGCTTCATTGTGATTCTGGGTGGGTACCCCAGCATGATCATCTTCACTGGGGCTGGCTAGCTGTGCCGCTCTTCTAACGGGTGCAGAAAACCAAAGAGGCCCTTCATCTCAACCTGCTGGAGCAATCCCTGGTAGGCTGGTTGTGCCCTACAAGTATCTTTATGGACCATCCAGATGACTACCTCAGATGCAAGCACCAGCCTTGCAGAAGATCAGACACAACCCCTGTTTGGGGTTCCCTGCTCGTTCCCAGTGGCTGGTCCTGTTGGGCTGGTGCTGAGCAGGTCAGAGCGCTGGCTGTCCCTTGGCTCAGAGCCAGGCTGTGCCCACGTTGCTCCTTTATGGCCAGGGTTAAAACAGAACGGGCAGTCAGGGGAGACTGGGAAATACAGGTCTCCATCTCGTCCCTTCGCTGACCCTGCAGCAGAAGGTGGATATCTGGTTTTATGATCTAGGGAGGACAGTCCGGTTACTTTATGTCACAAAGCCCTCCAGATGGAAGCCACTGCAAATGCACAGTGTTGTTCCTGCAGCGAATGCTGCTTTACTAGCATCACACGGGGTCATTACTCCATTAGAGATGTTGCTGTGGGGAGCAGCACCTGCACCTTAACGTCTAGCAGCAGAAGGAAAGGTCCTTTTGATCCCACCTCCCCAAATCAGCTTGCCTGGGAGCCGCACTCGGGCACCTTGCTGGGCTCTCTCTGCCAGACCTAGTTTGCAGTTCCCTGGCGATTGCAGCATGCCCTGCTCACCTGGAGCGGGGTCCTAGGGCTTCTTGTCCATCCTGCTCTGCCTTCCCCTCTCAGACACCTCTACGTTGATGAGGCTGGGGACCCAACCTCACCTCTGTGCCCCTCCGGTTCCAGAGCAAAGGCATTTCTGACACAACAAATGCAAATCACCCCCATTCTGAGGGCAGCGTGGGACCCCCTGGGCTGCCTCCTTGGGCTTTCAGAGCATCACCTCTACCAGCCCCATGCGTCAAGCTGAATTTCCCACTTGGGTGCTTATTCGGGGAGACGCAGGCTCCATTCTTATCCATCAGAGAGCTCGAATCCACCCTTAGCAGGAAGCAAGGGCTCATACCCCATTGCAGACAGGTGGGATTTAAGCCAGTCTGGAGAGCGATGGGGTGGGAAGGAAACACGCCGAGACCCAGAACAGCTGGTGACAGCTGAAACTTGCCATTTCAAGGCGCCAGACAGCTAAACTGCAACAGGGAGAAGGGAGACCTTGATCCAGCAAAGGAGATAAAGATGTTTCAACCGGTACAAAGTAGCCAGTACGAAACCGGACTGAAAAAAACAAGGGAAGGTTGCACCGGTGAGGCGGCGCGTCCCGGCGATGGGGCGGCAGCCTTCAGGCACGGCGTGCCGCGATGCAGCGCAGAGATAAGGGAGAACGAGCACGCAGCCAGAAAATGGAAGCAGGATGAGTTTTGCATTTTTCTGGAACCAAACACTTTTCCATGTAAAACGCGTTGTGCGGGCGTCTCTGTCACACTGTAGACAGCTTCAGGGTGAGGGGAGAGAAGCTGCTTTCCTTCCACCACCCAGCTTTGATAGGGAGACTCTGGCTGGTGCAAAACCCTGGGGATTGCTTGGAGGATGTAATGCCAAAGCAGCTGGGAAGGGTGACCTTGGCCTTTCCCCGTGCACAGCGGTGTGTGGGCATGATGGGAGCGGGATGAGGCTGTAGCATCCCCCCCTGACCTTGCAGAGCATCCCCCCTTGTTCCCAGAGAGCAGTGTGCCCAGGTCCGGCTGTGGAGGGGGTGGCCCATCGCACTGCGAAGGTGCTGTTGGCACAGGGCGCAGACAGAGCTGCGGGGGTAACGCACAGCAGAGATTGACAAATCAGCTCACCTTGGTTTATCTCGCTCTCCCAGAGAGTATCTTGAAATATCTCAATCCCGTCCCTTCCAGCCCCACCTGCCAGATAGCAGAGAGCTCGTGCGTGGCCGGGGCAGCCAGCGAGTCCAGCTGGCAGGAAGCGCGTGGCCTGGCTGCGAGGGGACAGATCTCTCTGCCGCGGCAGTCACGAGATCAAGAAATGCTTTTTCTTCAGAGGAACTTGTTGATTTTAAAAATAAAGCAGCCGCGGCCTATGCTCCCAGGAATGTCTGGGATCGGGAAAATGGAAAAGCATTTTTCTGTTCCTAGGGCAAGTCGCACTGTAAAACCTAAACAGTGTTTGTCCTTCTGGACCTCCCCACCTCCACACTTCTGTGGCATTTATCAACACAGTATTTTGTTGATTGACCTTCTTCCAGATCACTTGCATGGCTGAAGTGACACGGTAATAGTGCCAAATTCCTGGTATCTGACAGCTTCCCCCTTCCTGCCCAAAGCAGCCAAGTGGATCCGGGGAGTGCTCCGCTCCCGGAGCAAACAGCCTGACCTGAAAGTATCATCTCTGGATCAAACCAAGGCCCAAACCTGTAAAAACTTGTGCACCTGCTCAGATCTGAGGACATGAGTAATCACAGAGACTGAACGTATTATTTCTATCACTTATTCATATGTGCTATTTCTATGGCTCTCTTCCCCTATTATCTCAGTGTCTCGTTAACATTAATAAATGGTTCTGAGGTCCCAGCACACTGCTTCATTGTTTGGGTTGCAGGTCTCGGGGAAGGATTAAAGTGATGAGAAAAAATGGGGGGTTGGATTTAAAAATGCCTGGTTTGATTGAAGTTTCTTTGCCTAGCTTCTGGAGTCTAGGAAATTCAGGCTACAGTAATGGTAGGTTTTTGAGCCATTTCAGAAAATGTGAAGGAGATTGACCCACACAAACACAGCCAGAAAGCCAGAAGCTGGAGAACCTCCATGTGCCACTTGATTCCTCTCCGTGTGACAACACACTGGGGGGGGGGGGGGGGGCGGGGAATGTTGCCAAAATGCTAAAGGGCTGGAGCTGCCCAAATACAATATAGGAAGCCTGGTCTGGAGATATATCCTCAGCAGTGAGATGTTGGGTGCAAACGTTCACTTGTGTTAATTCACACAATGGCAAAGGGCTGGGACTTGTCCTCAGTTCCCAGGCTCAGAGCTGGGGATGGGTGAAATTCTTTCACCTGAAACTTCCCGTGTGTGAAAAATGCAAATTTGGTGACAAACAGTTTTTAGCATTAGTGCTGGTTGTACTAAATTGTTTGTCCTGAGAAAAAAATTCCAAGAAAATACATTTGCAATGTTTATTTCAGTTTGAAATTCCCCTCCATTTTACTTGTAAATTACTTCAAATCAAAGTACGGCATTTTCTCCTCACATTTCACATTTGCTGTAATTTAAATAAATAGACCTAGTTGCAATCTGAACTAATTCCCTCCTTCCTGACTTTTCAGAACTAGTCATGAAACAAAACAACTCCGAATTCATTTTTTTTCAGACAGCTCTCCTCAGAGCCATTAGACACATTAACATCCACCACATAAATGAAACCACAGGCTATCAATGTTTTGAGACAGCTGTATTTCCCACCAGAAATTTGCATAACATCACCTTTGTAGCACTCTAAATTACTCTACCAATATTTTTTGGGGGGAAAATGCAAGTTACTGGTACCAGACCTAGAATTAGGAGAGTAAAAGTCCCCAAGCAAAAGCCCAGTCAAGCTCTTGTCCACCAGCCCCAGGTTGCTCCTCCTGCCTATGTGCTAGCACAGGGCAACCTTCATTCCTTACCCCATCTCTCCTCATTGTATTTGTCCCTAAGCAAGTGGCGTCATCTTATTTTCCTAAGCCATTTCTTTCCTCTCTGGTAAAGCCATCCTGCTGAAAGATTTGGTCCAAAGAAAGGTTTAAAACGCCTTTTCAGCAACAAAGCATGACCTTTCTGAAGGTTCCCGCAGCTCTCTCTGCAAAATTTCCATTTTTGCCACCACTTAAGGTTTTCATCAAACTCCCATCTAACAAACTGTAGTTCTCAGCAACTGGAAGCAGAAGCAATTCAGCCCTCTGGGCAGTGATATTTGTCTGCATCAAGAAAATTCTTCAGATTAGACAGAAAATGGATATTTTTTCCCCTGTAATATATATTTTTAGTGAAATCCCCCAGCTCAATTCCCCTCCCCCCTCCAAAAAATAATAAGAGCAGAAAGAGAAAATAATGAAACCAAAAAATGCTTTTCCTGCAGAAAGCACCGTTTCCTGGTGAGCTCTGCCACCAACATGTTCCCGCTCTGTCTCTTGTGAGGTGAGAGCTGAGAAGGGGCAGGAAGGCAACAGCTTGCCCCTCTAGTTGAGTGTGGTTCCTGCCCACTTTCTGCCTCCCCCACCCCCAGGTGACCAACCCCGTGGAAACGCAAGGTTTTGCTTTTCCCACACTGGGGAACATGAGAAGATGAGCCTTTTTGGATGGTGTTTGTTTTGCACAGTAGAGTGAAGATGAGTTTACTGGTGGGGCTGACCCTTTTCTTTGCTCTCTGATGAGCCCTGGGATGCTGATGGAAGTGGCCCAGTTCCCCCCACCCAACATAATGCTGGGATGTGCAGTTGAGAATTGTCTCCCTGGGTGTGGAGGCTTGGTGTGGAACCCACAGTTCTTGTGTCTCCAGCAACATGGAGGAGGTTGGCTCTGCATGGCCTCCAGGCTGGCATACAACGCTCACCCCACCACCTGCATCCATGTGGCAATTAAGCAATATTTAAGGAAAAAAGATGGGGGTGGAAAAAGGGAAATGAGAAAGAAAAAGAAACATGAAGGAGACGATGATGAAATGTTTGCCCTGCCTGGAAAACTGCCCCAGCAGGGCAGGGGCACCAGCAAAACATGCTGCTGCTGCCCCAGAAACAGCTTGTGGAAAGATGTGGGTCAGTTAAGATGGGTGTACTCAGAAGGTCCATGGCCAGAAATGCCAGCTCTGGGAGCTCTGTTAGGCAAATACCAGGGTGCTGTCGTTACATGGCCATTGCATGGCCAGGGCTGGAGAGGAGGAGGAGGAAAAGGGATGGAAGGTTTGGAGGGTTTCTCTCATGTCAATATAATGGGTCCTGGCAGCCCAGCTCAACTCCCCTTTGCCTCTGGAAGTTTGAGTCTTGTCTTACAGCTTGTACTGGAGCAACTTGACTGAGCGAGGAAGGTCCTGAGCAAGAGAGCCCAGTCTGGACATCCTCCCCTTCTCCATCCCTTCCTCTTGTGTGTAAATGTGGGGGTTAGCGCTGCTCAGCAGTTCAACAGTTAACCTCTGACCTGTCTCCCTGGCCAGGGAGTCTGTCTCCCTGCAGGGAGCTTGGGCCTTTTACAGCCTGTGTACTCTGAAGTGTTGCCCAGGAGAGCTTGGTCCTTGCAGAGCTCATTTACAAACCCTCATGACAGGTTACTTTGCAGAGTAATCCTCTGCAGAGCTCTTTCCTCTGGGAACAAAATTCTTCCTGAGGACAGGTCTCCTGAGAGGGGCCTTGATCTGATATGGGATTGTTATACTCAAGCAGGGACAAGATTTTGCATGGAAAAACTTCCTCCAAGAGGAGTCAGATTTTCTCTGTGTCTGGCAGCATCTCCCAAAGGTGTGCAGGCTCTAGTTTACCACTTCTTCTGTGCCAGATGCTTCCAGGGTAGGAGCCTCCATCTAGTCCCATGTGCAGCACCGTAGCAAATCCAGCGTGAATAGCTAGAGAGAGTGTTTGGAAATATGTCTGTCTCTCTTACAGCAGCGGAGCAGGGAGCTGGCGATGGTTCGGCTGGCCCTGCCAGGCACTGCTTGCTCTCTCCACAGCTGGCAAATGCTTTGGCACCTGCAGCTGTGACCTGAGAGACATCTAGGAACGAAGGATTCATCACCCGCCTGCAAAGCCTGGCATGGCAGATTTGTGGAACAAATCAGGATGAAAGTGCTGCATTTGAGTGACTGGGTTTTAGAGATGTGGCTAAAGAAACCATCTACTCACTGTTGGGTACTGTCTGTTATTCCTTTCCTCAGGCCATTTGTTTGGGCTCCACAGAGATGTGCTGGATACTTAGATAGAAACTCTCAAGGTCTGAAACTTTCCTCTCATTTCAGGGGAATAATGAAATCTCAACTCTACTCATCAGGTTCTCAAATTTAATCACTCTAAAAAATGTCAGCTTTAATCCCAGCCCCTATGAATACTTTATGACATCAACTACATGTTGACATTCTGAAGTCAGGTATTTTTTAAGGGATTGTTCAGATCTTTTGTAATTAAAATGATTTAAAAATATAGAAAAGTATTGATTTTTCCCCCTCTTGTTTCTGTCTTCTTCTCATCTGAAGAAGCGAATGAAGTCATAAAAAGCAGGTGTAATGGAAAACAAACGCAGAAATCTCCCTGCTGAGAAATGTTGTCTAGCAATGGATTATTTTTTTCACTTCAGCAGGAGGAAATGGTGACATCAAAATGATATTGTAACATAGTTGGCACTAAACAAGCATGAAGTGCCCTAGATGACAGCCCATCATCTCACTTGCCTTTTGTGCTCTAGGTGTTGAAAATAAACCACTTGTCACATAGACCATAGATGTATTTCAGAGGTTGAATGAGATCCAGGAACACCAGATATTGCAGCTATCCTGGGTGACTGGTTGCATCAAACTTCCCTCTCACTATGAGGCATTTCAGAAGCATCCCAGTGGCCCCTGGTACTGATGGTCAAGAACCACATCCCAGTCATTCACAGCACACAGCCCAGGATGGGACACCAAACCTGTGTGCAAAATATCCTTGGCCTCCTATGTCATCTACAGCAGGGTTTTGCCTTGGCAATCATACTACAGCTAGTCATCTGGCTATCCTCATCAGGAGGCAAAGAATGAGCCTGTGGGCTTGGAAGGCAATTGATTCACTTGTCTGAGATCCAAAAGTGTCTTGGTTGTTGCTCAGGGCATGTCCACCTGACTCTCAGCTACAGCTATGCACCAGGGTCCCATTCCTGATCTGTATCTTAAGCTCTGTATGTTGCTTTCCAGAGCCAGGCCCTGGGCAGAACAGTCATTGTCCTTTGCATCCAGATCCTATGGCCTTGGAAGAGATATTGTGAGGCTGTACGACCCCCATGGGCCATGGGGAACAATAGGGAAAAGAGAAGCAAGACTTGGAGTCTGTCCTTTGGAAAAGGTTTGGTGAACATCTCTGCAGTTCCCATCAGCCTGGTTCCCAGGGCACAAAAGAGTTGCCTCTGTCCACCTCCCTGTACCAGTAGGTGACAGTGGCCACACCAACATCAACAGCAGCATCCTGCCACTCAGGTGCTATATTTTACTCCGCCATGTGTACTTTATCCACCCGTTCTCTGAGCCTTGCTGTAGGTATGAACTCTCCCTGCCAGTAAACCGATTCAGCATGGCCAAGTATTTGCCTGGCTCCTGCAGGGCTCCCAGTGAGACCAGTAAAAGCCATTTCACCCAGAGGTGGGCATGCAGCGATCATGGGGAGAAGATTCAGCAGTGGGGGAGGCCAGCTGAGGAATTTACCTTGCATCATGACTGGAAGCTGCTTGAAATACCCAGGTGGTTTGAGGTTACCCTCCTTCATCCCTCTGACCCTGACCCTCACCTCATTCCTTCCCACGTCAGAGCTCACTCAGGCCTCACCAATCTCATGTTCATCTTTTCACCACTGAGTCCCTGCTCCCACTTGCTGTTCTGCAGGTCTTCCTTGCTGGGTCCTGCCCTTATCAGGCTGGAGGGAACCAATTGAGAAGGAACCATCTTCAGCCTAGCAGAGCCAGCTGATTTCCCGCAATGTCCCAATTTTAGGAAGGGACAGAGGAGTCATCCTTTCTATGTTTTGCCAGTTCCTAGGATAATGTACATCGTGACAAAGAGGAAAGAAACCCAACCGCTTATTTGAAGACTCCAGGACCTTCAGGACTGACTCAATTTGGTCTTCGTGTTCAAGTGGGCAATGATTGAGCAAGAACTTGATTTTATCAGAAGGTGGTTGTCCATTCTCTATTCCAGCAGGGATTTCTTTGGTTATTATCTATTCACGCATTTAATTTCTTTAGAAACAGCATCTGCCCAAAAGCTCTGGGCAGCCTGCCATTCCTCTGATGTACAAAGTGTACTTGTTATTGAACCTGGGAATGCATTAGCTACTGATCAGGCTTTGGTCTTGCAAAGTCTTTTCCATATGCTTAATGCTATACATGCAGGAGATACTCAGAGGAACAAAGCTAAGTTTGTCATTTCTCCTTGTGTTGCTGGAGTTACAGTGAGTCACATTCTGACCACTTTTAGATGCTGTATCATTTTTCTCCTTCCCTGAAAGACACAAGATCCCATCCCACCAAGACAAGTGGAATGAAATGACACTTTCCTACTTGTGAAAGTATGTCAAGTAACAAGTGTTTTCAGCAGAAGTTATTTGCCCTATGATTGTATAGAAAGATCTCAAGTAGGGCAATTCTGCTTAGTTGCAGTCATATGGTTTTCCTGTTACTCTCAGGAGGAATGGATAATTCCACCAAGTGTCCTACACTTGCATCTGGAGACTGATTTAAAACAGGCACCAGCCTCTGTGTGCAGGTTGTAGGTCTGGAGAGTAACTCAGGCACATTAGGCATCTCCAACGAAGTGACATACAACCTCCTTCTACTGTTTCCCACACAAAAGCAAACATTCCCCTTTGCACAAAGGTTTCTGACAGCAAAAATATCCAGAAGAAAGAGGATCCCAGAAGACTCTAAATCTAGAAAAGGACAAGTTCATTGTAAAATACGCACAGATGCCTCTGGAAAAAAATTTCCAGCTCTAGTAACTATTAATAAAGCCTATTTTATACCTTTGCGACCAACTGAACTTATGCAATCACTCTGCTTCTTACATAACGCTGGCAAAATGCCACCCCCCCTCCCTGTTCTGGAAGAACCAAACTGACGTGTTAGAAGAACATGATTGGAAAGGCTGGCCCGGGCCATTGCTTTGCTGGAGCACTTAAAGGACATGTGGAATATACTCAAGATGCCATGAAATAATAGCTCGTGTCAAACAAGTTCTAGGTCTCCTAATGCACCTTGATCTGGCCACTGAACACACCTGTTTCCAAACTGGGGTGACATGTCGCTCCTTCTTTGGGAGCGCATGGGTGGACCCAGACATGGTCTCCTCTGCTCCACCCAGCTCAAGGAGGTGGGTGAATCCAAGAAGGAACCATAGCAGGAATTAACCATGTGGGGAAACCCGCATCGTTCACATTCTCCACCACTTTTGCCAGTAGCTTGTTTGTAATCACTCTGATGAAAGGGTGAGCACGGGCCAGTTCCCTGGGAAGGGCCAGTTTCCTTTCCTTGGTAGAAAGGAGCTTCCCACTCCTAGTTAATGATGTTCCAGATTTGTGCCCTTCACCCTGCTGCTGCAAGGACCCTGCTGGAAGTCACTGCTGCTGAGGATGTTCTCGCTCAGCTTGTGGTTGAGTGGAGACATGGTGGGAAGGGATAGCAGAGGGGCTGGGAATGACTAAGTTTGATAGGTGCAGGGAATTGCTTTCCTGTGGGCAATATTCCTTCTAGCCCTCCTGTGGAAATGTAAAGGAAGAGTGGAAGTTGAGAAACAAATTAGAAAGTGCAAAAGCTGCTAAGAACCTCAAATGCATTTTGCAGACATTAAAAATAAACAACCCTAAAACAACTTCTCTGGGCTTCAGCAGTGAAGGGGAGGCAAGAACACGTGCAGCTGGGGACCACCATCCTCTCCATCTGCACTGCAGCTCTTTGCCTCATGGTTGCTTGGGTCCAGTGCCGGAGCGGGAAGGACAGTACAAGGTCCAGGGAGGGGTGGGCCGCTCTAAGGGGTGCCAGGTCCTGCCGCTGCCCACCCTGCTGGGGAGCAGAGCGTGCCAGGGCCCTGCTGGGTGCAGGAGCCAGGGGCACAGATTCAGCCTGTGCCGGAGCGAGAGCTTCGGCATAAACAGCGGGGTGGGGAAGGCGTCTGGGCCAGGGCAGGCTCAGACCTGCGTGGCGCTGGCAGCCCGGCTCTCTCTGTGGGGTTTCTGATTTCAGGAGCAAAGGCGTCCCGAGAAGGTGCCTGTGCTGGGCACGCCGAGCCATCACCAGACACCGCTTAGACTGTGGTCTTCTTCAGCCCCTTTCTTTGCCTCTCTGCAACAGCTCTTCTGTTGTACAGATGGGTTTATGGGCATGGGCTTTTAATAGAATAAATAGTTTGTATAAAAAAAAAAAAATTATTGTGCAGTTATTGCCCTCTTAAATCTGCTCATAAAGGGCTACAACAGGCAAGGGAGGAAATTACTGCCGACCTGCAGCTGGTCAGCTTCTGTGAGGGCTCTGTCCAAGCTTGGTGTTTCACACTTAGCTTTTCAAGATGTCATCTCATGAAATTTTACAAGCTCAGTGGGAGCAGGCGAGGTCAGTGCCTTAGTGGGAGAGGAGCGAGGTGATGCCGGGAGCGGGTGTGCTGGTTTGGCAGGCGGTGCTCTGGCCCATGCCATGCTGTGCCATGCCGTACCAGGGGAGCCATGCTCTGGAACGGGGCTCTGGTCACTTCAGTAGCTGCAGATCTCATGGTGTTGGTTTTCAGGAGCGCTCAGGTGGCAGTCCTCAGCAGCCAGGCCAAACTACTAGTGGGTTGGAGACAGAAGGCCACCAAACAGGTTTGAAGGGATGAGGAAACATTTAGGTCATTTTTATCCAGAGCTCGTCTGCTATCTCTAAATCTTGCCAAGTGGGCACGACACCAGGAACACGAGGTGAAGTGCAACAAAAACAATGCCAGGTTTTTTTCTTTCTTTCTTTTTTTTTTTTTCTTTTCACCTCCTTCTTCTCTCCCATCGGTTTCAGTGAGATTACACGAAACGCAACACATCTGCATGCACGTGGCATGATTGAGATGCAGGCAGTTTTAGGGGAAGGGAGCCAAACTGGCAACCCAACTAGTTTGGTGGAAACTAAATTCCACTGTTTGGACATCAGCTTGTTGGCACAGAGCCAATGGGTCATCTCCACCAGCTCCCCGTGGTGAGGGTCTGCCCAGCCTCACTAGTGGGGAAGCCCACAGAGATGTGGGAAAGGTCTGAGCTGGTCTTCACAGTGTAGAGCAAGGGCTACACACGGGGTGTGAAGGGAAAGGCATCCAGTTAAACTCCCAGATTCTCCAGAGCACCGTGTTTTTGAGGACAGAGTGTGGATATTTATTTTTACCCCTTTTCCTTTCTTCTCCTGGCTCTGGAGCAATGTGGGCTGTACACACAGTGTAGGATGTGAGCACATACTGTACATCTGAGGTGAGATGAAACACAAATATGCCTTTTCATAATAGCATTTACACCTGGAAGAGAAGACCGGTTTATTACCTTGGTAAACAAAAGTTAGAATTCAAGCAAAGTACAAACTTTGCCCCGAGCTATTCTGACAGCGCACCTTGTGTTTGTGAAGCGAACTCGGCTGCTAATGTGCCACGTGAAGCAACGGGGCCATTTCCAACCCTCTTCATCTGAGGCCCAAAGTCTGAAAGTTCTTTTTATTTTCTTTTTCTTTTTTTCTGGAGGGATTGCTGTTAGGCGCTGAGGTGGTGCACCCCGGCCACACCAGCAGAGATGGTCGCTGTTGGTGGGGAGGGCTGCGTGTGGCATATCTCTGCCGTGCATCGGTTTTTCTCTGTCTCCAGAGAGGGTGAGGATTACAAGGTGTGTAGATTTAGCAATATGTGCTGTGCTGAGCTGAGATTTGTGTTGCAGGGATATGCTAATGGGGGAGAAATACCTACAGTACACATGACAGCAATGCTGAGTCCCAGCCTGGCACCTGGGAGGACCTGAGGACCATGGACCTAGCTACACCCCCTAGGGTGGCTTTCAGACCTTCAACACTCCACTGTTGCAAGACTTGGACAAGGCTCTGGACCACTTGGAAGCTGTCCTCTTATGTGGGACACATGGGCCTAAAACCTCAAAGTCTCCTGGGAACCAAATTTCACTCTGTATTGCACAGAGGAGCAAGCTCTGCCCTGTGCCCCAACTTGCTTTGTTGCAGTCCGCAAAACCTGCCAGCTGGGCAGGGAAAAAGGGGATCCAGATAGATCCGAGAGGAGCTGGAGCAGCAGGATGTGTCTGGCACCATGCTCCCAACCCATCAATCCTCAGCCATTTTTCTCCATGCCAGAAGATGGTTCCTGGACCAGGCATATGGCTGGCTCTGGGTTGGCCCAGTCTGTAGCCTCATTAGGCAGCACCATGTGCTAAGGGCAGAAAACTGCCAGCTTTGCCTGAATAAAAGGATGAGCTTGTAAAATTTACAACTGTCCTCAAATTTCTACTTCAAATATTTGATCAAGCAAAATTTGAAAATTTTTTTGCAAATTTCAGAACTCCATATAATTTCACTCTATTTTCATTCATGCCTTTATTTAATTCTGGTAACAAAAGGGTGAACAATTGCAGCCAAACAGTGTCAGAAGCTTTTAGCTTTAGGATCTGAGCTCGTAGGAAAGACCAGATTTCTGTTGAAACTCAACTCTTGAAAAGTTTCTGAAGAATTCTCACTCCTGGGTGTTATTTACAAAAATTTAAATTGACCTCTCCAGGGCTCTATGGAGCTGGTGTGCCCAGGGCTGCAGTGAGGATGGAGGCATGCCAAGACAGAGGAGCTCTGCCTGCTTCCTGGCAGATGATGGTGTCCCCCTGCAGTGCTATCTGCTGACCCAGCTACGGAGGTCATTAGCAAGACGCTGTGTATCTCACCAGGCCATGTATCTTACTGCAGGTCACTGCTGGCTTTTTCTGATGACTTAAACACTTTCATCACTCTGTACAGGAGCCGTACCACCAAGGGGAGCTGAGCCTTTGAAAAATCTTGCCCTTTGCTAGACCACAGTGCTTTTGTTTGTTGTTTTATTTAGCTCCGTTGATCCCAGAAACCCCCAGGATTACTTTAAGGAAACAAAACAAGTCTGTTGGCGAGATGCAACATAGCCCCATGTCTGGCAGTAAGAACTTATTCCTTATACCTTGCGTGTGAGCCCAGCTACTAAAGCATGGCATGCACATTGCAACTTATCTGTGCTGCGATCTTTTTGGGCTGCTGGGAGGGGACCTTCTAGCATTATGCTTTCAAGGGAAGTAAACCAGGACCCTGGATGGTAAAAAACTGACTTCTACAACCACATTTTTTCTGAGTCATTGACTGCTCTTTGTTTGCATGAGGTGGAACGTCACCCTCCTGAAGGCAGTCACTGCCACAAAAAGGCAAACGCATAAATAGACCTCAGAAAACAATGCTGAATTCATTCAACATATGGAATCCAGCAGAGACTCTCAGTTGAGGGATATCATCCACAGGGATTTGTTAGCAAGTGCCCTCCTCCCAGGTGAGGGGTCCCTGGAGGAAGTGCCTTAAATCAAGGAAGTGGTGGAGGAGGTGTCAGAGAAGAAATGCTCACTCAGCTCTCTGAACATAACTTCTGTTGACCCACTCACTTTGCTGGATTGCAAGCTAAAGTCATGAGGGTTAACTTTAATCTGAATATAGCAACCCCATTAATACAAGTGTGATTTCAATTTGTTGAATGATAGCTTTGGCTATGTTTATTGCAAGGTCTTAAAAATTCTTGGAAGATGATTACTTACAGAAATTAAATGCATTTCTGCATAGGATTTGTTTAACCACATCAAACACTCCTAAGTATACGTGGTACAAGTGTGGGGCTCAGTTCTGAATAGAGATACAAGATTCCCCAGTGCCGTTTCTGCAGCAGTATGACATAACTTTGCCTGGCTGTTCTAGTCCTTTTTCTTGAATGATTAAAAACAAGACCAGGCAAAGCAATGAATATAGCCCTGGGGAAGATTCTGCCTGACTTGTGAGAGATTGCAAATGGACCTAATAGATCACTTCCATCTCTAACTTCTTTAGATTCTGTCATGATTCTCTCAGGCGTTTTGCAAAACATGTGTGGCTGTACATTTGGATTTCCAATGGACAGAGTATCTAAACCTGAGAATGGCTGTGTGCACTGTGTGTTCCGGTCAGTGCTGTATGGGGAGGGCTCCATCTCCAATTTATATATCTTTAATCCAGACCAAAATAAGTCTCATCAGTTATGAATGTCTGCTCCATCTCTTTGCATGTGATACCCACCATGGCCATGGGATTTACAACTTTTTCACACTGGTGCAGGGTTTGTGTTCTGGAAAAGCACGCATTTTCTCAGTGCTTGTGTTTGACCTAAATTTGTTTCTACAGCGTACTTCCAGAAAATCTCCAACTGAAGACAACAGAGCACTTGGAAGACAACCTTGTCTTTGGGCAGTGTGAGACATCACCGGAGGGGCACAGCTACACCTGGGCTCCAGGCAATATGGGGCATATTCTTCTGGTTCTATTGGCATTTGCAGTATCTGTACTAGCAATTTGATTAGGGTCCAGCCACCTGCATGTGGCAACGAGACCATCTCCATTCACTTGATTAAAGACACCCGTGCAACACCACTAAACAGCTCCCTTGTGCATGGCAAAAGTGTGATATGGACCAAAGCAGCTTTGTCCAGTGTTTGCTATGGTGGATCTCTTCTGAAATTACTCCTCCCTGGTACTTGTCAAAGAAAGAAAAGCTAGCCAGACAGCTACAAGACTGAATAGAGAGCCCCATGGGGGATGTATCCTTGTTATGAGCAAAAGCACACTTGGGAACAGCTCTCTGTGCACCAGGCTTCTTCTCCATGTGGCTGGAATTAGCTTAGCTGCACCCTAAAATTGCAGCTGAGCTACGTGACAGGCATCCTCTGCTTAGGAAGGGCTGGCCATGGGTTGTCCACCTGTAGATGAGCTGTAGCATGCTCTGGTATGCCTGTCTCCCCATGAAAAAGAGCTTAGCTAACATGATAGCCCCAAACAGGTTCAAGCTCTGCAAAAACTGCAGAGTTCTCAGACTTGAGTAGAGCCAGCGCCCTGCTTGGGTGTGAGGATTTATGATGTGAACAGTCCAGGGAGCAGAGTCTGAAATTGCTCAATGGACAAGGCATGCACATCTCAGGAGGACTTCTGGGGCAGTGCTCAGGAAAGGGACAGAGATCTTGGGTTTGTACCTGCGATTGCACCTGCGAACCCTCCGACACAGAGGTGTGAGCTTGCAGAGCTGGACTATGGACAGGGACTGAAGTGGGGTTTATTTCTCCATACGTGGATGCCATGTCCAGGTGTGTCTGCTGTTGTGTGCTCCTGTGACTGACTGAGACTCCCCGAGCAACCCCATGTGCACACATCCCCTCTGTGCACCGGAGGAGAACTGGGCAGCTCTTGGCACTGGGAGGTGAGAAGAAAGAGCTAAGTTCAAGGACATGAAATGCTCAGCTCAAAGACATTTTAACACTTCATAATTTGTTTCTCCATACTGCACTGACTCTGCCCCTTAGCTTTAATACAACTGTCACATTAAAGTCCAACAAATGCTTGCCTACCTAAGCTAATGTAAAATGTTGAATAACTATTTAGTTTGCAAATCAATAAATTTTTCTTGAATACTGAGACAACAGTAATAACAGACTTTGTGCTTTCATTTCTTCTCTTATTGAAGATTTTAAAAGTGAGTTTCAGAAGGCAAATGATAAGGTTTCACAGCAAGAGGGAGTTGGGCATTGGTTTGATAAAAGCATTATTTCTTAGGAAAGCACAGAAAAGTCTCAGATTTGGAAAAGCTTTGAAAATTTTCCCAAATTCCTTTGTAGGAGCTGCTTTCTCATGGAGGTTGTCTTTCCTCAAAACACTGCTGTCCCCTTCCCACAGAGCCCCATTAAGATTTTGAGCAATGTCCAGGGGTCTGGCCAACACAGTGCCAACACAGCAGGGCTGGCTGTGACTGTTCCTGTGGGACATAGAGCAGCTCTGTCCCACTCCATGCTGGGGTTTGGCCGGGCTAATTCAGAGAGGAAGGATCAGCCAGATGAGAGATGCTCTGCAAGTGATTGGCTCGTAGCAGTAAAAGGTCTATGCCAGGAGATTTCCAAAGATGAGACAAGACAGTGCCTTCTCCAAAGGGCTCAGGTAAGATCCCCATGGAGCCTTCGCAAGCCAAATATGGGATGCTATGGTTTGGTGACCTGGCCCTTTTGCTGCCCAGCATTGCATACAAGAGCACTGCTCATCCAGTGTTATTCCTGGGGAGTGGCTCAGCGCCCAACCATCTGGAGCCCAGCCCCACTAATCATGTCCTCTGCCAAAATAAATCTAACCTAATTGGTTGGAAAAGAAGGAGGGGGAGAAGCAACAAAAACAAAATAAACAACAACAACAACAAATGCCCCAACTCACCCTAAACCAATACTCAAAACAAATCATTAAGTATCATTTGAAGTCAAATTGCACCAACTGTCTGACTGAGGCTTGTCCAAGTTTGGTCTTATCAGCATTCAGCACCACTGCCCTGGGATGGACAAGGAAACACAAAACAACACAAAAGGGGAAGCCGGGGAGAGAGTGCCATGTTCTTGTTCACTTCAAAGCCCTTTATGCCCTTCTGGAAGATAAGAAAAAATGTATCTGCAAAACAGGTCCATTGATTCTCTTTGCTTATTCTGGATAGAAGATCACAGAATCATAGAATCAGATGTCTCTCTTTCTCTCACTTCTGCTCTTTGCAGAGAGGGTGGGAGGTCACATCTCCTTGCATTGGTATTGGCATGGTCCTCAAAATCTGCATGGCTGTGGGTTGGCTCCAGGCTTTGCCTCAGCTGTCTGTGAAAAAGCCACCCTGAAGCCCTCCTCCTGGCCCATTCCTTCTCCAATGGAGGAGCTCAGGACCGTCCTTAGAGTCCACCTTGGTACTAGGAGATCCACAGACACTTCCCACCTACCAGAGTGGCTGGTCTGCCTGCACTTTGGGAACCTCTCTCCTTCAGTGATCCTCTGCCTTGGGAGGTCTCCTGCTGCCTCCTGCTTTGGTGAGTTTCTCACACCACCTCGTCACCATGGGATCTGATCTTTTTCTAGTGGCAGGCATGGTAGCATAGTAAACATCTGCTGCTTGTTTGTTCTCTCACCCTCTCCCTGGGGGAGGACCACGTGCAATGGACTGTTCTGTTTTATTTTGTTTTCTGTGTGTGTGTGTTCTGTTTTATTTTGTTTTCTTTATGTGTGTATATATATATTTTTATATATGCATATGCGGAAACGCAGATACAGATACAGGCATGGATTTCCCAGCCCTCACTTTCCCCAGAAATAACAGCCAGGATGTTTGGCTGCACAGTCTCCCATCCCCAGTGCATCCTGGCCTTGGATCTGTGTTTTAAAGAATGCAATCGTGGAAAAAATACGTCAAAGTGTCTTATACCTACCAGGTGGGGGATTTTGTCTGGGGTAGTGCTTGGGAACTGGTTCTTTTCCTAGGAATGTTGCAGTTTCCAAAATGCTGTGGTTTCCCCTCAAAAATCTTTCCATCAGAGGACTTTCTCTTAGCAGTAGAAGAGATGGTGCTGTTGGGCTAAAGAAGAGATGTTGCCATCTGGGACCCTCTCCTGAATGCAATGTACTTCCTGAACAAGAAGTTTTTATTTCCTATCCCAAGGCTTTGGCTCAGATGCGATGATAAGGTTGCATACAGAGGGGTGTATGCCCACATCCATCTGTCACCCACTGGAGAGGCTCCCTTATGCTACATCAGAGCTCTCCCTGACCTGTGGCTTTCTTCTCTGCAGAGGTCTTTATGCTTGTAACTAGATGGATACAAAGAGGAAGTCCCAGTTGAAAGCTGTCAGAGAGTATTTTGCAGACTGTGATTTTTCCCTAATCTTCCTGCTTTGTCTCAGAGATGATGGAAATCCTCTGGACTCATCTGGGAGGAAGGAACATCTCTTGGGACATCTCCTCGATGTTTCAAACAGCAGTAATGGGAAGACAGAAATGCTTTGGATGCAGTGAATACTTTTCTTTTTTCTGCCTACAAGCCAACACTGCTTTCCGGGGAGGCGGTACATGGTCAGGCCACCTCACCAGAGGGAGAATTGCACAGACATTGTTGACAAGGTGAGAGATGTTTCACCTATGCTTCAAAAAGCTCTTGGCATCTTTTTCCCTCTCCAGTGACCCTTATCCATTTCCCGTCTGGAAACACTTTCTCCTCTTCTCTCTGTGAAAACCTCCTCCACAGAGCTCAATTCCAGTTCTTGCTTTTCCATTTTCCCTGACGTTTCCTCTGCCATTATTCCAGCTATAAAGGACTTCCCAGTCCCCTCCTCATCCAACATTTTATAATCTTTTCCAAAAATGACTCAAGCTTCATCCTCAAACCAGTGCCGACCCTTGGAGTCCCTGTTCCTTGCAAGGAGGTTTCGCCAAACTTCATGCCGGTTAGAAGCCTCCTCCTAATTTTAATCCCAAACATTTTCATACAGCAACTGATCCCCTATTTGTTCTCATGCCAACAGGATCTTTTTAGCTTGGATAGCTCTTCTCCCACCCCAGCGTTCATGCCTCTGGTGTATTTACAGACAACAAAGCTATGCCCTCTCCTCCTTAGTTTTCTTAGACTAAACAAGCCAAACTCTCTTGAATGTGGGTGAGAAACACATTCCAGAGACCTGCTGAACCTGGGACATTGATGGTAATGGCTTCTGGGGGGGTCCTTTTGGGCCCTGCAATGCTTTTACTTTAAGCTGCTGGAAGCAGGGAGCCTCTCTGTCTGCCAGAGCAGTTTATCTTCCTCCATCCCCATTTCTCCGCCATCTCCTGCTGGACAGTTCCCCCGCTCCCAGCCACGCTCATCCTCCTCCAGCGCCGGGCTCGCTCTCAGACCTCCATCCTCCAAGAACTGCTGCTTCTACCCATCTGCCTGACCTGGATTTTTGGATGGCAAAGCTGTTTGTGGGGTTTAAAGCCATATTTGCTGTCCAGTTCAGTGCCGATTGGGTGGGCAGGCTGCAGAGCCACCTCTCCTTCCTGCCTTCCTCTTCCCTCCCTCCAGTTGCTGTGGCCACTCTAGAGCTTTGTGCAGCCCCCACATTCCATCCTTTCTGCTCTCTGAAGGAAAAGAGCTCTGTAATCACTGGGGCTGGTCGTTCCCTTGCACATATGAGTTTATTCATCCCTTGTAGTTTGGGGGATGTTTGTGTCGCTCTCATGGTTGATAAGGGCATAACCAACTAAGAGTCTGTCCCACGTCCTACAGCTGTGAGCTGTGCCTAAGCTTATCTCTGTGCCATCCCTTCCAGAGTGAAGGAGTCTGTATGAAAGCATTTTGAAGAGAGAAAGTTGAAGGATGGGGAAGAAAACAGACATACACTACGGGTGCCTTTCCCTGGGCTCAGAATAGCAGTGCAGACGAAAGGTCTCGTCTTCGTTTTGCTCAGCCTGGTCAAGGCACTTGGCCTGGTGGGTTTCGCTTTTCAGAAGGCACTTTCCAGCCCCCGCAAAGGAGAGTGGATCTGGCTGTTGGGGTTCACAGCAGGGCGGGCGTGCGGTGGGGCAGGGCCCCGTTTCAGCGCATCGGGGTTTTTGTACCCGGTAAAAGGATTGCCATCAGACACAGAGCTGAAATGGGGAGCACCCAAGAGAAGGTTTTGGTCAGCTGCAGCTACAGCACTGTGGGCTGGGGTGCACAGACCTGCCCAGGCTGTGGCTGTCAGAGGTGCAGAGGAGCAGCTGTGGTCAAGCTTTCGCTTTTTGCGATTTCTCCTTTTTCGTTATGACTTCTTGGCCGGGCTGCATCCCTGCCCTGCGAGGCTCCTGCAGCAGCCCGTGGGCAGCAGCACATAGAGCAGCACATTCATATCATGAAACCATACGTAGTGCTGCAATCTAACAGCCTTCCTGAGGGCTCTGCCTGTGTGTCTGCATATACATACGCTGGTGTTTCAAAATGTGATTTAAAAGCGCAATGAGTGAGGAGGGTTCAGCAGAGAATAAAGACCGGGAAGGTAACAGTATAAATAGAATAAGTTTGAAATCTAGGACTACCTTGCTTCATTTTAAGAAAGCCTTGGGAGCAGTGTATTTCAGCTTAATATATATTTGCCAAAGAGTCCTACTTAATTTCATATACCACATTGTTCCAGCAGAGCACCAAAAGCACTTTACAGAAAGACAGCAAGCTATTGAATCAGGTTTGAAGCCTGGAGCTGTATCCTTGAGACAGCTTTTTTTTTTTTTTTTTGAGACAACCTTGGCCTAGACTTACTTTATAGTGGCATGAAACTCAGATTGGTAATTTCTCTTCCCTAGCACAAAAGAGCTCTCTCTATAACAACAGTTCAAGCTGTACCTGAGAGAGACAGAGCTCTGCCAGGCTGGTTCTTGGCTGTGGGATCCTTTGGCCCATGATCCTTACTCTGAAATCAAGAACTGGATAGAGATTAAGACTGTCCAAAGCAAATCCCTGTTCTTTCTCACCCGCATCCCAGGAGTAATGAAGACAAAGTTGTATGTCACAGGTATTTGTTGTTCAATTGAACAACATTCAAGTGTTCAAGTGAAAAGCTGAGAAATAACGTGATGAGCAGACTGATATGAAAGCTCAGGAGAGAATTAGACACCCATGCAGTTGCACGTATGAGGTACCAACATCCCAGGTCACCCAGCAGCTGGGATCCAGGTTTCCAGATCATCATTTGTGGTGCATGGGCAGCTTTCAGCAGTTTATGGAGAAGCCTGTTCTGCTCACCAGAGCTTCGGAGCTGGAAGTCAGAGTCCTGCGCTGTTTCGGGGTGCTGAAATGTAAACTAAATGGGTTTCTGACACCTGCACATGGCAGTTTCAGTTCACAGTGGCTTGGGCAATCACTTTCCATTGCCTTACCTTTATGCTGGCTTGAGTTTTGCTTTCAGTTTAGGGTTCAGGCTCACCCAAAGTCTTTGAGGTGAAATGAGCTCAATAGAAAGTAGCATGAAAGAGGACACTACCCGGATTTCCTCCAGCCTGGGCCTGTGTTCTCTAGAAATGTGCATGAAACTTTGAAATTAGAGGCTGGTTCATGTTTTTAATAATATTGTAAACAAAAATATGAATCAAAACATTTGCTACCTTCCAACCCATGACCCAGGTATTGATTTAAATGCATCCCTGCAAATCTTTGAAGCATCTTGGCACTTTCACCATAAAGCTCCCACTGAGTCCTCCCTATAGGCATTATGACTGCTGTGACTTCCTCCTGAGTTGGAGTTGGTTGCAACATTTCCATAATTTAGCCATAATTCAGCTGCTGTGTGATTTCCTTTTCTTTAGCATTTTTACTGGACCATTGAATGGTCCTGCAAACTTCAGATTTTCTTACATGCTTCTGATTTGTTGCAGAAAATTTTGGAAATTTAGCTTGATAACATTATATTCTTGCCCTTCACCTTTTGTCACAAGCCTCCCACCTGCCTCTGACCTGTTCTCTGCTGTATGCTTCTTCATGAAGCCCAGGCTGAAGTTTCAGGCTGGAACTCATGTCATCCAACAATGCTGTGTACCCAGCCTTTAGCAATACTGCTTCTTGACACATTCTGCTTTCTAGAAGCAGGCTCACGCCCAGTGATTGTTCCATACATCCCCATATCACAACAATGGGCCCACAGACCGGGCAGTGTATGGTTGACCTGCTGTAGTGACTCTACAGTTCTAATTGGACTTCAGTAACTTTCCATGTAATTAAAATCCCTTCTGTGCAACCTTGCCATCTTCTGGGTTAGAGAGATTAAAACACAAGCCCACACACACCCGGGGCAGGACTTCTTGTTCTAATACCTTCTGAGCCCAGTGAGACAGTTCTTCTGTCCTGACTCAGAAGGAAAAGCACACTCTCTTGAATCAGCAACACCACTTCCTTCCTTTGCAGTTCTACCATTCACACACTTACCCTGCTCCTCTTGAGTGAGCCACTGAGAGCAGTCCTGAGGAAGGAAGGCTGGAGGTGCAAAGAAAATGTAGCAAAAGAGGTGTAGGCTAAAATATACTGGAGGGGGAAGGCAACCTTAATCCTCTGCTGCTGCTATCTGTAATTACCATGCTCTTTATTAAGCAATGTAGCTTGGCTGGAATGGGTATCCCTGAGCTTAGCATCCTCCCAATAGCTGATGAAACGCATCATGTCACACTGCCAGGGCACGAACAGTGGCTGTGGGGGCTGCTGTGGAGAAAGGGTCTTTAACCCAAGAGAAAGGGAACAGCTGCTCTTACAAGTCTGTGCCACCTGATGACTCTTGCGCCAGACACAGCAGCCTCGGGATGTTTGTCACGGCTGGTCACAACAACACTGTGGTGAACAGTTGATTGCTCTTCTCGGCTGCAAAAACCCTGGGCAGCAAGACTCATCCACCAGCTCAGCTCTGCTGGCAGGATAATGAAAAGGTTTCCCTTTTTTCAAGAACCACCATATTATCATGGTGGGTTCTGTTGGCTGAGGGAGGCCTGGAGTGGTACAATCCCACATGCTAAGGCAGAGTGCAGGGGTGACAGCAGGGCTGAACTCCCCACCACAGAACAGTGGTGTTGGCTGGTGCATTTTGGTGACCAAAGGTCCAACTCTTTGCCTTCCATTGCTTGCAACTGAGAACTGCATATGGCCTGTGATGGGAAATGGGGATCTATAGTTCCAGATGTGCTTAGCCATGTCTGGTACAGATCATGCCTCTGCATCCCTGGTGCAGTCATTCAATGCTGGATTTCATGCAACCCAGTAGAGAATGGGACAAGGAAACACCAGACACAACCACAAAGCTTCACAAGGGCCTTGAAGCTCCTTTTGCTGGGATGTTGCAAGGTACTGTCGTGGGACACCATGAGTTTATAAAGCTTCGGGTCTGGACAAATGTCACCTTCTTCCTCCACTTAGCCTCAAACTGATGGCACAGGCATGTGCACAGTGTCCATTATCAGCAGCACTGGCCAGGAACCATGTCGGAGGAGCAGTTTATGAAGAGAGGGAAAGAAACCATCTACCCATTTCCCAGCATAATAGCAGTGGTTGGGATTTATGTGGCACAGCTGGATTTGAAGGAGTCACCTGTGGGCCAGTCCTTGAGCAAACCACCTCCTGGCTCACTGGATGCTGAACAAAGTCACAGTGGTTTGAGACTGTGGCGGACACGAAGGCAAGAGCAGACATGAGAGGAAAGTTTACTTTCAAGCTAGAGAGATGGTAACAGGATTTGATTTCTACTTTTGCTAATTCTTTACTATTTTGGCAGTGTTCTTTTTTTTTTTTTTTTTTTTTTTTCACTAAACCTCACAGAATCGTGTGAACTAGGGAGCTCAAAAGCTCAAAAGCTGGGTGAAATTTTTGCCCCAGGCTCTCAACATGTAAGATGTGTTTGTGTGTGTGAGTGTGCGTGTCTTCATACGCACAGATGAGTCATTCTTACTCTTGCTCGTGTTATTTCCGGGAGGGGGAAGTGAGGTGGTTTAATCCAAGGTAGGGGAACGCAGCACCCATACCTCCTGGCATGAGGGGATGGCATGCACGGACAGTTTTCTGGCTTGGCAGAGGGGGCTGGGAGGGGAACCTGCTGCAGCTTTCCTGGTGGAATGGTGGGCAAAACAACCCTGTGCTCCCGGTGCCTTGGCTGGTCAAAAAGTGGCAGGCGTGTCTCGTCTCCGTTCCCTCACTTTCCGTATGTCACTGTGGGCAGAGGCAAGACTCAGAGAGGAAACCACAAGTGGTCCGGGCTGCCGAGTCTCAGCAAACAGCAGAATGGGCTCCAGGTGCAGCTGGTTTGCTTTCCGAAGAACCTGGTGCATTGTTGTCTGTCCCTCTCCTGGGGAAATGTCACCTCCTGCATGTATGCCAGGACATTCCACCTTTCCCTGCCCCGTCTCCCCTTCTCCTTCCACCACCTTCTCAAGTAGAGACTGACCTTTTTCGTCTCCTTGTTGTCCCTTCTCATTAAACCTATCTGATGGCTGGCAGATTTAGGGCTGGCAAAAAGGTGCATGCCCAATAAAAACTGACCCAGATTGTCACCCATGATTTGTGCTGAACTCAAATGGGACCATTCCTGAGGCCCTCAGTTGTTTAATTCAGTATAAGATGAATTATTTTTAATCATCTCACTCCTTCTGGATCCTGGCTGGGGACAATACCGTCTATATTATCATATATTAAAATGGAACTGAGGTTGAAAATACACATCAGCAAAGCAGGCTGTTCCTGGGGTAATTTATGGCTCACCCCATAGCAGAGACCAGTGAAAAGCCTCCAAGAAAGTGTATCCTGCAGAGAAGGTGAGCCAGAGAAGGTGGAGGATCAAAGACTGCAGATAGAATTTGGATAAACTTTTCAGTTCAAGGTCCATTGGTGCAAATACCATGAGAGTCAGAGGAGGGAAATCAGGCCAGGATCTGGTCTGGACCTTTGGTCATCACCCATCTCCTGGGTGATGAGTGGTGCTGACAGCTTAGCTGGAGGTGGTGTCCTGCATTTCCAGGCACCCACATTGCACCCCTGGTTTTGTCACACGGCTTGTCTGTGTGTGGTGGGTGCCTCTGTCCTTCCTGCCTGTGCACAGGTTTTGTGCCCCCACATTGTGTGTCACTGGTGCAGGGTGTCCTGGCTCCCCAGCTGCGCTCCTCTTGCCCCAGAGCATAACCCTCATTAGGACATGTGTCGTCTTTGGAAATGCTCGCTCACCATTCACGGCAAACCTACGTCTTCTGTGGCCTCTTTTGGGACTTCTGTCTTCTGTGACATCTTCTGCAAGGAGAGGACACACAGATCCCCCTGTCTTCTCCTTGCTCCTCTGGTTCAGGACTTTGCAAAAACCATTGGCAGCTTCATTTTCCTGCATGGTACTGGATATCTATTCAGAAGTATTTCAAGCAGAGACATTTCCAAAGAGCTCTCAGGCATTAGGATGAAAATTAAGTCAGCAAATAGCTCCACTGGACTCCGAATGATATTTAATGCAACCCTATGTCTTCCTTTTTCAGGAAGAGGAAATTTCCTTTGAAGGCAGCTCATGGTTGTTTCTGCCTGCTGGGAAGAGGGAGTAGGCTGAAGCTTCCTCTGAGCATCAGTATAGGAGACATCAATATGACAAGTAGTACAAAAATAATTTGTTGAGGTTGCAGCAGGCACTTCAGTCTGAGGATGAAGATACCAATTGTATCCCTCACTGCAGTACTGGAGAGCATTGGGATCCTCACAGTGACACATATGACTGCCCAGGGCTGCTCCAAGCTCAGGCAGGGACTCTGCAAGCCAGATATCCACAGGCCTGTCACCAAGAGACCAAAGCCATTGGGGGATATTCCTTCTACATCCTTTCCCAGAGAATGTCTATCTCTGGAACACCATCTGGGTGTCTTACCTGCAGCAGTGGGAGCTGCAGCATGGTGTACCTGGCCATGGCAGCATTCATGGGGAGGTACCCAAAATGTAGGAACGGGGGACTCGTGCCAACTTTGTTACAGGGGCTTGCTGGAGAAAGTGTTGTTTCACCTGAGTTGTAGAGGTTTGACAGATCATAGTGGGAGGTGCAGAAGCTTTGGTGCAGGGTGACTTGGGAAGGCACATAAGGACTTTAAGAAGTCCTGGATTATTTTTTTCCAGTGACATACAGAAGGTTTTCATTAGCGTGTAGATGGACATAAATGGCTTTGCAGTTTTTCGTGTCATTCTGGAAAGTCAAGTTTCCTTTCCCTTAACTGATGGAGCCTTTTCCAGGCACACAGAGAGGACAAAGGAATTAATTTCACTGCGTTATTTCCAAACAGCATCAGAACATGCCTTCAAAAGATTGATAGAGGAGATGGAGGACCTTGACATGGCAGCCTGATGGAGATCAGAGATGTTCTGCTAATGTGGTAAGCCATGGCTGTGATTTTTCTAGTCTCTGTGAAGGTTAAGGGGAGGTCAATGCACATGAATGCGATAAGGACACTTGTGGTAGATGTTCTGAACAGCCAAAGAGCCTGGGCTGATGCAACTGCACAAGAGCAGGTAGTTGTGGATGTATAGTGTTCCTGCTCTGAGCCTAGGGCCATGGTAAGAAATTCATATGTCTGTGCAGAAGGCCTTTATTAAAATGACCTCACCCATATGTATACATTTTAATCATGTCAGTGAATGCCTGCTGTGTTTATTTTTAATACAGTGCTTGTTTTGATGTTACAATTGTGATGGTGTGGATCTAATGGAGGTGACTCTTCATCTTAGGCCTCAAATCCAGAGCTGAAAGTGAAAAGACACTTTGCATTACTTTAAAATACAAAAGAGAATGTCCCTAGGCAAATTAAACCTTCATTTCCATTCTAGACTGTAGTCAGCTGTCTGCTGCCTGGAGTCCACAGTGCCCAAGTCACTCTGGAGGTCACCTGAGGTCCCTTCTCCTGCAGCCTCCTGACTGATAGGTGACCGAAAGGCAAACAGACCTTTGGGGGAAGGTTCACTTACATCCTGAACTTTAGTATGACTTCGAGGGTAAAACCCACTCTTTGTCAGTCCTGCTTTTTATTTGAGGGGCTATTAATTCTCTCTTTCTCGGCCTGGATAGCTCAAAAAAAAAAATATCCCCAAGAGGAAGGCATATACCTTCTAGCGGGGCTTTCCGTCAGACACTGTGGTACTGGAGAATCAGTTACAGCAGCAGTTCCCACCAGCTTTTCATAGATGAGAGGTGTTAAAAAAAAAAAAAAGAAAAAAAAAAGAAGTGAAAACTGAAAAAAAGATCAGCAGAGATGTTGGCAGCCAGTTTGTGCAATGGAGCCTCAGGAAGACCAGGGATTTCTGACTTCAGCCTCGCGCTCTCTGCTTCAACTGTCGCGTTGTCGCTGGGGCTGCAGAGATCTGGCAGTTTTGTGATGCCTGACGTGTGCCGGTGAGAGACAGGCAAGCCCACGGCAAGCTGCCAGCCTTCCCTTCCCTTTGAACGCCCTTGGCCGTCCCGAGACTCGTTCCAAAACATTTAAATCGCTTAAGTGTGGTGCAGCGATGTGTTTTAATTAATGCAGAAGAAGGGGGCAGTAAAACACAGGTCCCTTCAGTGCTAATTTGGCCTTGTGGTTGAGGCACAGGTGTTAGAAAGCTAGGAGTGCCTGGATCTGCCTCTGCCTCATTGCAGCAAGAGCAGTGCCGCAGTTTTCCCGGCCTCGGTGGGGCTGGGACACAGGATACTGCCGGAAAGGTGAGGATAATACACAAATATTCATGACATCTTCTTGGTGCTCTGTCTAGGAAACAAGCTCCGCAAAATAAACAGCAGGTTTATAATTAAACGGCAGAACCTGGAGACTGAAGCCGTCCCGTGACACACTTTGTGAAAACTTTTAGTAAGGGGCAGAGTTTCCTTCAGAGTCCTCTCTCCCAAGCGGGGCAAGCGATAGCATCATACGAGGAGAGGGCTGCTCCTGTTGCGCAGGTGGGGAACACAACCGTCACACAGCTGCACAACTTGCCCAGGAAACGTGGCATCGAGTTAGGGCTTCTCGAGTGCTTTACCTCAAGACCTTCTTTAATCAAAAAAAAGCCCAAGCCACCTATGCATAGTGCTGGAGAAGGGATATCTCCGGGTCCACTGTTTTTCCTATGAGCACAATGGGAAAAGCAAAGTAGAAAGCTTCCTGGGCCATAGTTAATGTAAAAGGGGTCAGATGATTTTTGAATTTTCAATGACATCTGGATTATTAGGAATGATGTGTTGGCTCACTGAAGGTGCCCAACTTCGGCATCTACATCCTAATCATGATTCTTTAACAGAGGGGGTATACCTTGACTTGACTATATGAATATATTGTCCACTGCAGCGTCAGTGACTCTTCCTTCTGAGAGACTCTGATATTTTAAGGAATGGCTCAGCCTACAAATTAGTCAAAAGTTCTGGTCCTGGCTGACCTGGCCAGCCATTGACCCTTCTGTGATTGGAAATAAAAGGTCAAATTCTCAGCCAGGCTGCAATGGACTAGGACTTGTGAGAGGTTTCCCTTTAGAAAGCCACCCTAACTGGATCTTCTAAGCTCCTCAGATCCCCAGAATTTGAATGGCAGCTAGGAATGGCTTTGATTTTGTAGAAGTTTTATTGGGGAAATTTAACCAGCATCTGCAATTAGTCAGCGTGAGTCTTACCAGAATGGTCAGTTCCTTAATTTAATGAGCATTTGAACTGTGATTCATTTCAAAATGGAACTTTGTTATACTGCTGCAGAAAGAAGAAATGACAGAGAGGAACAAAGAGAATGAGGAAATAGTTGGTTTAGGCTGAAAACAGAGCAATATGTTCCTGGAAGTACACTTTCAGCCCCTGTGCAGGCCTGGCTTGAGCCGAGGGAGGAATCCCTGTATACAGTTGACTTGTCTTTTCTTAACAAGGTTGGCCTGGCCTCATGTCCTCAGGTCAAACCTCTGTAAGGCTGCAGGTTCTGCCTAACACCATGTGCCAGGCTTCTCTGTGCTCTATAGCTATGCAAGGAGCATTCTCTGTGCATTTCCTTGTTCTGTGAAAGCAGTAACAGGTTAAATGCTTGCATAGAAACGTAATAATAATGATTAATGCATTCCTGCCCAGGCTCTGGCCGTTCTTCTGACATAATCAAACCTTCTTCAAGACTATAAATCCTTTACTCATGCTGATGAGTATTCTCTCCTGCAGTCTGACTGAACTCAGGAGGAGAAGAAAGTGTTGCACCTCTCACAAGATGAAATCCACCCGTTCTTCACCAACTATATGCCTAACAGAATAATAAAAGCCATGTAGCAACTAAGCGTGTAAATAGATCAAGCTGAGAAATGAGAAAGCAGTCGTTGCCTGGGAAAAAGGCCTGGCAAAGCTCATGGTGGTGAAACCAAATGGAAATGTTGCAAACTTTCACCTAGAATAAACAATTCGAATCAGCTGGAAGCGCTTTCCATCGCACTGGTTCCCAGGAATGGGGTTGCATCATTCTCTTAACACAAGTCTGCCAAAATCTGTAGTGACATACTAGAATCCTGATGATTAGCCAAGCTCTTGGCACAACTGTATGGCCAGAGATTTTTATTTATTGTTATTTTTCTGGTAAGAAGTGCTGGTAGATTAAAAATGGGAGGCAGGCAACACAAATATGTATTTATTTGGGTGGAGGAGAATTTGGCTTTAGGGTAGAATAATGCGTTGTGTTATGTGGCGGCTTTCTGTCAGAGGACCTCAGACATGAAATACCATTATTAAGCTCCCAGCATCGTCTGTGGCAGATGAGACATGCTCCATCTCTCAGATGGTCAAAAGCTGGCCAGAGATATTAAACACCAAATGCTCTCAGATCCCCTGAGTCAAGCCAGACTTGCTTCTCCATGGTTCTGAGGACCCTGGTCCACGTTTTTATATTAGCTTTTGAAAGCTGCCTGCGGCAAGTGCAATTAGTAGGTGCTCTGGTTGAGGAGTTAGTACCACACCAGGATCAGAGCTAAGGAGCTCTGGATTTCTAACTGCTTAGCAAACATGTCAGGTTATGTTTGGAAGCAGGGACACGGTCCCTTGGTGTTTGCACTTCAGAATTATCCTACTGTGAGAAAACCCTTTTTTTCTTTTCTCCACAAATGTCATCTTTCATTTCACGTCTGTTCTTCAAGCACTGCCTAACCCATCTGTCTAGTCCTCGCTGCTTGCTGTTCTTGGTATACACAGACTAGGTGCTGGAGCACCTCATCTTTAACAGTTCTCCCAGAGTGTCTACTTCTTCTTTTCACCCTTCACTGGCCGAGCCAGCATCCTCCTGTTGTTCAAGGCAGCCTTTGTACACACTTCCTTTTTCTCTGAAACTCTAGCAAGGCAAAAGTATGAGCTCAGAAAAAAATTCAATAGCAATGGTGAAGTTTCCCTCTCTCTCAACTCTTTCTCCAGTGTGGCTTCCTTTGGGAATCCTGTTGATAATTTCTGGCCATTTGCGACAGCATCCCAGGAACTGGGCTGCAATGTAATACATCTGGGGCTAAGTTTGAAGCCAGATGTAGACAGGCATACTGGAGCGGAGGGGAAGGAAATAGGGAAAGTTCAGACATAACTGGACATCCATCAAGGCCTTGCAAAGCCAACTGGCAGCCCTGTCTTCCAGGGGGCTGTCTGAAAGCAGAGGTTTGTCTGAATCAGAAACTTCAATCCAAACGCATGAACTTTGAGAAGGGTCAAGTCCAGATTGGTTCCAGCTGGACTCCAGATTCTGATAAAAGAGTTCCTATCCTGGGCCTCAAGAGCATCTGAATCCTCAGGCAGCCTCTAAACTGACCTATCCTTTCTAGGGTCTCCAAGATTTTTTTACCTTACTAGGTCACGAGCTTGCAGGAGGAAATCAACCCACTTTGGGATTCTTTGTTTCACTGTCCAGGGACATTTGCCTTTCTTCAGGGAGCTCTGCAGAGCAACTTTTCAGGAGGGGAGGAGATTCAGCATGACTCATTGGTATTTAAGAAACAGGGGAGACAAATGAGAAGATCCTAGAGGTACTTCCTTTCTAAATAGCTCAGAGATTAGTAACGCTTTGCCATACTTGTAAATAGTTCACTCACAGACATGGATGCCAACAAGTGCTCTGGAAAGCTGCGCCTTGCTATCCCTTATTTTCAAAGTGCGTTTGTGATTTTTCAGCAACCGCCTACTGAAGCCAAGAGAAAATAAAAAGATCCCTGACCTTTCACTGCTCTGATTTCCTAATAATTTGGACACCTTTAATCCTTGCCTCAATCCGCAGGGCATGGTTGTGTAACACAGCCACAGTCCAGGAAGGGCCCTGCACAAGAGAAATGCTGAACCTGGAACATCCTTGGTGCTCAAAATGGCAGTAGGGGTGCAAAGAGACAGGCGTGTCCAGGGGGTCATAACAGAACTGACCGTATTTCTGTGTTGTTTGGGGAATCACTCAACGTTTGTCACCAAAATGGCCATGCGGAGCAGTCAGACAAGTTGGGCAGTGAACACATGCACATTAATATTTGCTGTCACTGAGGTTGCAAAACAAAAGCAGACAGATCATTTCAGGACTTGGCCTCCTTATCTCCACCTACCACAGCCTATAAAGTTGCATAAGAAGACAGGACTGAATAGGAAGAAGTTTGAGCTGGAAACCTGAAGAGAAACGAAGCAGATGCAGCAACACCGAATGCCAAAGCTCCCACAGAATGTGATTTCGTAGTAATGGCAAAGTATTTCTGAGTTTGTCTCAAGCCCTGACTTCAGGTCCTACCTAATTCAGGCCAAAAGAAGTTAAAATTAAGGAGGCTTCTTTTGTGGTTTGTCATATACTCTGTGATTATGGACACTCAAAAAGCTCATTCTACTGAAAGACTCAAGGATGTGCGCCCCACTGGAAAACTTCCTTGTTTAAGACTTATAATTCCAGTATGCAAAAACTTAATGACTGAGAAAAAGAGGAAAATATTCCCATCGTGGTTTGATGGTGACAAAAGGCTTCATCATCTCCCAGAGCTCCCGACAGGGCCACCCTAGAGGCAATATGAGTCCCAGCCTTCTTCTAGGCTGCAAACACAGCTCAGTGGGGACAACTTCTACAGAAAGAGGGTCCCGGCAGAAACACAGCATGCAGCAGAAAAGACAAAAAGTGGCTCCAAAGTGCCTTAGATCCTCAGGAAACCCCTGACTTTATTTTTAAAAAAAAGGTGAAGATTTTTTGTTTGGGAGACACGAGCATCTGCTTAGTGACTTCTCAGTGCAGGGGACAAGCAACTCGCTGGTGTCTTGCCAGAGAAGCAGCAAACAACATTAGGTCATTGCAAACAGTTCTCCTTGGGCTCCATCTGTCAGATAAGGACCGCATCACTGGCAAGATGCTTGTCATGGTGAACTCTCCTTCAGTTAAGAAAAGCCAAATGTGAAGCTCGTTAAGGAGAGAACCTGAGATGCCCTCCCTAGACCAGCTGCTGTTTGTTGGTTCTCTCATTAGCTCAGGTCAAAATGAGCTGTGTGAAGAAGAAATGTCTCTGTCATGACATGTCAGACCTGTGGAGCCAACTGAATCCCAAGTGCAGAATCTGTGAGAGGCCACAGGGGTGGTTCTGGCTCTGAATGACCCACAGCTGATTAAGTGTGAGCGACTGCATGCAGCCAAGGCGTGCTCCACAGCCTTCTCCGGGCTCAGCCTCCAGGAGACAGGTACGTGTTACATCCTCACCTTCATTGACTCTGGAGCAGGCCCTACTTAGTGGCCATTCAAATATGGTTCTGTCAAGGAAGAAGCACAGCATCTAATAATGGTGTAGATTAGGATGAGAATGAAAGAAAAGCTGTGATTCAGAGGAATGACGCCGTGGGAACCATCAAGGAAAATGAGATGGAATGTGCAGTCATTAGCAGATTGCTTTATTTACCGCTACTGGACACTGCTGTTGTGACAAATCTTGAATTTATTGGGTGCCGTGGATTTCTTCATTAAAATCATATTATCAAATTGCTATTTGTTGCAATTTGCAGTGACTATCCCCTTAGCTATTTTTACTTTTGCTGTGTGTGTGTGTGTGAATATGATACTGTAAAAACAGGCCAGTCTGTGGGGAGAGTGCACATTTCTAGTTGTGTTTTTTAATGGCACGGCTGATTTTCTCTGACTCCACTCACTTCTCTCCTCTATTTCGGCTTTGTGCTTCACCTCGCAGGCTGCACCACAGTGGCTCCAAACCCTTTCTCTCCCAGTTATTAATGTTAAGCTGACAAGCTTTAAGCAAGGATTTTCAGGTGTTTTTATAAAGCTCATGTTGGCTGCTAGGTGTTCCCAGGAGGCTGCAGATCCTGGAATCTTCCACCCTGGCAATGTGCCCAGTCCATCGCAACTGTGACTTTACCAAGATCTTAGTACTAGGATTTTGCAGCTGTTCAGAGGTCTCCAGACACCACAGCAAATGGTTTCTGCTCTCTGAGTCAGCCAGTTGCTGCTTTAGATGACGCAGACCCCAACCCTTTAAGGTTTTCCCACTGTTCCGTATCAGAACCACCTTCAGAGTTGGTCTCCTCAAGATGGAGACAGACCAATGAGTGGAGGCTGGTGACTTTGTCACTTATGTTTAGTTTGATATTGCTAAGGTTTTTGGCAGCTGGTTTTCAAGGAAGGCACATGGAGATGGGAAGGTAGAGGACAGCTGAGATCTCCAGAGCTAACAATCAGATCAGCAACCAGCTCTGCACATCAGCTGTATTATATATATAGAGATCACATCAACCCTCTTCTTTCATGGTAATGAAGTAAATTATGTCATGTTGTGTGGATCCAAACTGCATTCAAGTAGCATTTTATGCTTCACAGGCTGCTGGATGACTGCAAAGCTGACAGTGGCTGTGGAAGGACAGAAATGTCTAACCCCTGAGCTTTACACCCCCAAACCATGCTCTCCTCTGATACACGTTTCTGTGCTGGAGCACCCTACAGCAACACTAGAGCTGAAGCTCCAGTTTCCAACTGGATCAAGCCATTAAAATTCACAGGTCGTCTGACTCTCTCTTCTGACCAGACATGGTCATAATAAGAGCGTAGGTCCTCACCAAAGCAAGGTAGAACAGTGCTTTTCATTGACATGCCCATCATCAATGCCTACAGGAGAGTTTTCAGTTTAGAAGCTCACAAGTACCTCACATATAGTCTACACTCTGCTGCTGTTTTGCATAACACTTCCCAGCCTGTCTGAACCTAGCCCTGGGCTCTCTCAGGTCTCCTGATTTGTCCTGGGGACAAATCTCTGAGAACTGCAGTATCAGCCTCATGTATTGCTAGGTTATAAGCAAGCAACTGTAAGCTGGTTACAGTCAGCTTCATATGTAGGTTTCACATCTTGCATGAAGCAAGAACTTTCATGATTTTTTTTTTCTTTTTTTTTTTTTTTTCTCTGTGATTTGGAACACCCAGGGAATAACCTGGCTGCCAAAGCAAGCTGAAATAGGAAATACTTGGGACGTTCAGGACAGGGGGGATCACTGCTAAACCATCTCAGCAGTTATGATACTGCTGTGACCCCATCCTGTACTCACCAGTTCATAGTCCTTTCTTTTGCTCCAGGACCTCATGAGATGAAAAACATCATTGCAGAGAAAGCTCTGTGCTGACTCCTCCCTTGCGCTGACCTCTCCTGCAGGGTTTAGTGGCCCTGGGGGAGCAGCAACCTTTGTGGGGTCACTGGACATGCACTCACACTGAGGTCTGGGGTGGAGGATGCTGAAAGGCTTGTCCTTCATATGTTGGGTCTTCACTTTGTCTTTCTACAAGCTCTTACCAGGAGCTGCTCCCCATGCTAGAGGAATCTAAATAATCCCTCTAATTAGCTTTCTGACAAAATCAGGCTACTGGCTTCCCTCCCAACATACACACACACACACCTGGAGGGTTGGGTGCAGAGGTTTCGGGAGAAGATAAGATGCTGCTCTGTCAATCAGGAACGTGAATGGCATTCACTCCTCTTTTGTGGGGCTGGTATCTATTTTGTGTCCCTTCCTGTGACTCTTCAGCAGACCTTCCTGTGGATGGAAGGCACCTGGGGATGGCTCTCTAGGTTGCCATCCACAGACCAGCCGAAGCACAAGCACACACCTGCCTTCAGCCGGATGAAAATTAGACATGTCATCTATTGCCAAAGAAGGTCTCTTCAGTACCAGAATAACTAAAACTTCCTTAAGATATGCAGGAGTGTTTCCAGATCGCAAAATTGAAAGCATTGCCCGGAATCACTGCATTCAAAGTACGAAAATATCTCTTTAAAGAAACCCATTGGCAATATAGCTAAAGGCCCTAAGGCCAAGCTGATCTTCAACATAACTCCACTGAGTCAAGAGGAATACACCAGAGATTAAGTTTGGCCTGATAGTGAAAACCACAGGCAAGGAGGATGATTCCCAGAATCAAGCTGGCCTGAAAAATGTAGTTAGATTTTGCCCTTAAAGGAATAATTTTCTTAATAATAATAGATAAAATTAAATGCTTGTCAAAATTATTACAAGCATATGGGGATGAGATGATCAACATTGTATGAATTGTTTCCTTCAGCAGCTGTATTTCTGGTTCATTCTTCAGCTGTTCTTCTTTAATTCCAAAGCTTGTAACCTTCCTGTTGGCTCTTCTAGATTTACTACCTGCCCTGTTCATTCTTGGGTTTGGTAGATCCACTGTGCATTTTAGCTGCTAATACTATGTTTGCTACTGAGTTCTGTGGGATTTTGGTAACTTTTCCTCCCCCCCCCCCCCCCCCCCCCCCCCAGTATCCTCCAATTCCATCTCTGCTGGTACATCAATATGTGAACCCATCCCCAGGCAATGTTCAGGGTAAAACATCTGTTGTTATCTTCCTGGATTAGGTCCTTGGTCCTCAGTTTAATGCCTTCCAAGCATTACCAAGCAAGGATGTCAGCACGAGGAAAAACTTTCTCAGAAGCAGTGCTTGCTTCCCAAGAGAGGAGAATGAATGACCACAGAATTAATCTCTTTCAAAGCTCTGTCCAAAACTCATTTGTTGTGTTTAACTTGTTCTCAGCAAGTCCTAAACACACACTCGGAAACAAAGAGTGAAAAACCCAACTGTAGCTGTTCATAAAGAAACAAACAAAACCAAAACAGGAGCAACTTGCCAGTGTGCTAAAAAGATCACTACCAACAAACCTCTATAAAGTAATCAAGTTATTTCATTTACAGTATTGAAAAGGCAAAAAAAAGAGAAAAGATAGAGGTGCTTTTTTGATGTTTATCAGTTTGGAAGCAGTCATGAAGACCTCCCAGGGTATTTCATTTGCTTTCTCACTCTCTCATACTTTCCAAGAGGCAACAGGCCTTTTAAATTATATTTTTCTTCCTCAGCTTGTATTTCTCACTCCCTGAATTCATGGCTGCAAGGGAAGGCTGGAGACTCCCTCCTGAGCCCCAGCACTTCAGGGATCCCCGACTATCACTCCCTCAGCTCTGTGTTTAACTCATGTTTGGCAAAGCTCAATTTGATCTCAATCAAGCCTCCTAGGAGGGAAGCCAGGTTGGATTTGATGGCATCAGGAAATGTGGAACCAATCCTGCCCCTGGAATTCACACCAAAGACTAAGTATCCTAACTGATAAAATACATGCTATGTTCTACCAGACTGTAGTGTGCTTGTCATGGACCTTTCCAGGGGTTAAAGACTTTTTTCTTACCACTTTTTCTTTTAGAAGGTGCTTACACTTTATAATGGTATCATCTCTTACTTAATTTCTGAATGAATTTAGCAGGTTAAATTCTTCAAGTCTTTCAATGCTTCTTCTTAAAATGCAAAAACCAACAAAGGGGTAAATATTTGTCTGGTTAAAACCATCTGTGGAACCAGAACTGGTTCATACTTTAGTCTGCAGCATTTCTCTTCATCCATCCAGAGCTCCTATGAGGCTCTTTAGCTGCAATATCACACTGGAAACTCATGTTGGGCTACTTGTCTGCTCTGGCCTCAGCACCCTTTCCCGACTCCCTGCTCTGCTTTCCAGGATAAGGGGTTCTCCCTCCTCAGTGGTCAGCTGCATCCCTGTCTCCTTGGCACAGGGCTCGGGCTGCTTGATCTCACATGCTCCATCTGCATCAGCCCAGTCACCCGCAGCTCCCTACACCACTGCCCTCACCTCTTCGTCAGCCACCACTCTGCCTGTCTGGTGTCATCTGCAAGTTTTGGCAGCAGTTGTTGTGCACCACCTTCCAGCTGATTGATAAAAGCATTGACAATTATTGGATGTCCTGTCAGTCCCCGAGGCTCTCCCCTGGAGACATGATCTGAGTGACTCCCCAGGGACCATTCATTTGGAAGATCTTTAATCTCACTGCTCCCTAAGCCACGTATAGGGCATGCTATTGATATCATACGTTCTTATTCATTAAGAGAATGTGCTAAGTCAACCACCTCACCAAAATCTATCGCATCCACAGAGTCACTTTTCTCAACCAGACTTTTAAACTCTCCAAAGAATATTATTAGATTTGTCTGAAATCTAACTTAAAAAGACTGAAACAACTGCTACAATTAATACTCGCAGCTTTTAATCCCAGTCAGTTCAGTTCCCCAACAGTTTTTTCCATTATGTTGTCCAGAATTAGTTTCATCCTATTGTGTAGTGCAGTCATCACGCCCATGAAGATGCTGGGCTGTGCTGGGAGATGTCTGGGATGGGTTTCTCATTTCCTTCAGGACTCAAGAGCCTCTTGGGAAGATCTCAGGGTAGAGTCTCTGTGCTCCCATCATCTGTCCTAAGTGGGCCAGGTATTGGTCTGAAGCTGTTAGAAATGCCTTAGCGTGATGCAGCTACTGTTTACTTGCAGAGGCAGGGGAGTCTGTGCTAGGAATAGCATGGGAATTTTTCTTTTTCCTTTTTTTAACCACTTTTACCCCTCGTTAAGTGCTTTCAGACCCAGCCTCAGGCTGGATTTATTTTTGAAAGTCCATTTTTAGCCACTGTGTCTTTTAAAGGAAAAAAAAAAAAGGTTTGCTGAGCTTGTTTTTAAAGAAGAAACCACTCACATGCATATTCTGTCACAGTTTGTTCACTTCTTGGTATCCCACAAGATACTCCCCACTGTGATACCACCTCCACTCCTCTTACCTACAGTTATACAACAACATTGGGCTGGTGGCTCTTCTACTTTCTAGGCTGGAGCAGGAAAAGCAATAATCTCACAAAATTACCTGAGTCAGGAGCAGCCCACTTCAGAGTAACCCACCTGAACCTACAAGTCGTTGCACTGTTTGATTAGCCTGTTTTTGTGTTCAGGAATGGGTGTAATGAAAGCTGGAGAATGTCCCCTAAGCAGGTATTTGCCAGCATTCAAACATTCAGGCTTTCTATCTGGCTCTGATTTGATTCTGGTTGCTGTTAATTTTCCTTTCCAGATTCCCTGATAACGTGAGACTTTGAACTAGCAGCCTCTCTTGAATTTGTAAGTATTTACTGAGCAGTGTTTAGTTAAGGGACCAGAGAGAGATGTACACCAAAGAGGATGGGATATGGTGGGTTTGTGGTCAAAGCACAAAGCTCTGAATCAGGAAACGATCAGAATCAACTTCGAGAGATGTGTCCAACCCACAAAGCTCAGTCCTGCATCTGCTCCTGCACCGAGCTCCAATTGCCTCCAATTTAGGCTGATTCGATCTGTGACTGCTGAGTGGAGATCACCTCTTCCACCAAGTTCCTTGGACATCCACAAAGTAGGTGCTTATTAAAGGCATTACCAAGTGTGCCAGATTGCAGAGGGTTCAGTGGTTCAAAATTAACCAACTGAGTAGCTTTCCAACAGTGGAGTTTGGACCCCATGGACATCACCTGGCTTGCAAGTGTTGTAAGAACTTTCTCAGCTTGTCTTTCAAGCCGTGCTGCATCTTAGCTTGTCCCCAAGCTGGAGGGCAATGGCCACAAAGTTGATGGCATCTGTCTTCCCTGAGCTATCCATGTGCATCAAGCTGCAACTATCCACCAGGAGCAATAACAAATTCCCTCCCCACTGATCAGCACCACAAAAGATGTGCAGTATCTGATTCCCATATGGCAATGTTAAAAACAGAAGGCAACAAGTCTGGGAAAGTACCTGAGGCACACCTGAACAATAGAAATAATAGAGATGTAAGAAGAAGATAGTTCCTTTATTTTTTTTCTGATATATGCATGCCTCGTGATCACTTAAAAAACAAACAAATACCTTTTTTTTTTTTTTTTTTGTCAAGAAGAAAACAGCTAGACTGAATAGAAACACAGTCAGAGTTCTAGAGTGAAGTGGTTGAAATAGGTGAAAGGTTGGTAGTGCAAGCAATGTGCCAGGCTTGTCTGCTCCTGATGTCTGTGTTGTGTGCCACATGAGCACATAAATCCTTGGAATACCTCAATATTTATTCGGATACCAGCAGACTGAGTGCATATCTACCTTGCCAGGGACTTGGAGGATTGTTTTTAAGGGCCAGGGTCCCCTAGCTAAACCATTTGCACGCTCAGGAACATGAGGCTCAGATTAGTTTTGTTTTAGTCCCTTGGGACAACGTTTAAAAAGCTAACATGAAGAAGTAGTGGCTGCTTTGTCTCTCGTGTTCCAGGAGCTGAACATCCTGAAGAAAAAAGAGATGGCAAATGTTTTCTAAGAGATGCATCCAAACATCAGTGAGATGGAGATACCACCCTGATGAGCAGCAGGCAGCTTCATGCAAGCATACCGGCTCCTGTCTCTCAGGTCTCACCCCGCCTGCATTTGTTCCTCCTTTGCCTGATGGCATATCTCCCCCACACAATGGCATGTAAAATCTAATCTCTACTGAAAGCTCTGCAGGGCAGGAACTCACACATTCAGATCCAAATAGGCTACTCATGCCTTTTTAATTTCACCGGATCAGAATAACAACAGCAAGGAAATAAAGCAACAGCCAAGGAATCAAGTCGGCACAGTGAAACAGGTCCCTTCCCTGTGTTACAAGTTACAGCCACATCACCCCAACGGTAGCGGGAAGTCTTCTAGTCACAGCTGGCAAATCTTTTCCAATTACACTGCCCAAAAACTTCGTAACCACCAAGAAGTGCCTGGTGATGTCCATTGTTCCCAAAGCCACGTTGACCATGCCATCCCTGTGAAGAATCCCACTGGTAGCTGGAGAGCTCTTCCACACTGGCTCAGGGTCTGGGAAGAGCAAGCCTGGGGTTGGTGCACTCCCACGCACATCTGCACCCAGGCTGGCACTGTGCTGATCTCCGCAGCCATCAATCCTGCTGCCACCTGGATGACAGTTCTTGCACAAGACCCAGGCCATTACATAAGGCTGGGGCTGTTTACAACTTCCCGCCCAGCGCACACCCGCCGTGTGTTCATCGGGATGGTTCATAGTCAGTCCTGGAGTAAACAAATGCAACTTCACCAGAAAACATGGGCGCCACCCCTCTTTACTCCAGGTGTGCATTTTGGCCCACTATCTGTTTCTCCACAGTGATTAGTGACTGGTATTTAAGACAATTTCTTAACAAGAGTTGGGATCGGTGGTTTATCTCCTCATTAGCTTGGTAACATCATTAATTAAGGTTATGTCAACGGACATGATGCCACAGCAGATGGGTGTTATCAGTGGCAACAGCCTTCCAGGGTTTGAGCTGACAGTCTGCCTGCCGCAAGGCAGCAGTTAGCACCCTGCCCGAGGTGGGGACCTGCCCTTTCCCCACGCTGCCACCAAGAGCATTTTGAGGCAGGCTCCAGGAAAACCCTCAAAAGTCTGCTTTTCTACCCATCCCTATATCCCTGTTGACGAACCAGCTCAGAGCAAGGAACAAGGAGCAAACATGGAGTTTCAGCAAGACAAGGTATGGGTATGGGGGAAATACCCTTGTCTGTGCCCACCCCAAGAACAGTGTTCCCCATGGCTTAGGTTACGTCCTCCACCTAATGCTCGTTCAGCTCGTTCAGCTGACCCTGCATTTTTAACTGAGAAAACTAGTGGTTACCAAGAGACGTGGTGGACCTGTGCCATGGCAATAACAGCAGGGCTGGATAGTTTAGAGCAGTTTAGATAGTTTAGAGATAGTTTAGGCTGTCGGGGCTAGAAGGAACTGAGTGACAATGACGTTCCCTCTGGATCTGAACCATGCACATCATGACATCAATGAATCTGTGAGTTTGGAAGCTTCAGAAGTGAAGAGCCAGTGTGTTCAGCCTGCCCCACTCACATGATGCACTTTGATGTAGTAGAAAAGCATGAAGACCTTTTAAAAACTTTCTTCTTCCTCCTCTTTTACTCCTGGAGACATACGGTTAAGTCAATCACACCCTTGGGTCAAGTTCTGCCCTGGTTCTGTGCTAAAGTCCCAATATATCCCAAAGACTCAGCGCACTCTAAATACATGTCAACAGTAGCATGTGCTGGTCAGAAGAGATTTTAAAAAGCAGTCCTTCAAATGAAGACTGTTTTAGTTGTTTTCCTCGGTTGTTTGAGGTCACTGTTCCCCCGCCCTTGTTAATAAAGATGTGATTAATGACTTTTGGCAAAGCCACTGCCTAGAAGAGCCAATGCTTTAGGAAAAGCAAAACCAGTTTTCAGGTATTTTCTTTAAGGTTCATCTCAGAAACACACCAAATACATTTCAAAGCATTTACAAAACACACTGAGGCCCCCCTCGCCCCGTCTTCTCCACCCCCCTGCAGACACTTCACCATTCACAGCCTGTGTAATTATATTCCATCTACCTGGAAGAAAGTTCTCATTCTGCCTTCAGCTGGAGAGGTACCCCCCCTCGGCACGGCGTGCAGCAGGGGCACCAGCTCAGAGCAGTTATCACAGGGGGCTTCCTGGGGTGGCCGTGTGGCAGTAATGGCTTTGTGATTGCTCTCCCCAGACTGAGCTGTACCCGAAACTCCTGAGTGAGGCCCCCAAGTCTCTCCTGAAATAAATCACAGTGGTAGGGGAAAAAAAGAAAAGAAAATAAAAATTGGAATTGTTTCCTCTGAGAACTCTGGGCTCGCGTTTTGAAGCCTGTTTCTGCAAGCTGGGAGGATGAGAAATCCCGGTGGATACAAACAAGACGGCAGAAGCTGAGATTCTTACTAGTCAGGCCCAGAGCACTGCAGTGGGGATTTGAAGGAAAGCACCAAAAATCAGGGTGTTTATGGGAACCGTGGTAGCAAGTGTAACAATTTAAGCAGTATTGCCTCTGCTGAGAACCCGTTTCTCCTAGGCAGGTCTTGTTTCTCACAATGGCTTGATAGGGCTTAGCTTTCCCAGTCAGGTGGTTTACATCTTCATGTTGGTGGGGTTCAGCCTGCACTGTGGGGGGCTATACTGCTTTTGAGGGGGATCAAAAGGATGTCTGAGAGACAGTAACTTCTGCTGGGGGATAGGGATAAGGATGCTGATGCCGATGCAGATGCACTGGGCCAGTGATGAGGCCTGAAAGCTCATACATGAGGTATCACATCCACTTTGTGAATTAGCCTCACAAGAGTTAGGACCAAAACAGAGGAGCTCTTGTCTCAGCCCAGGAGGGTAAAAGACCCGTGTGCCACTAGTGTAAAGACCACATCAGGTCATTAGTCCTCCACACTGACCCTTCTGGCAGAGCTGAGCTCTGAGGCTGTGAGCTGAACTGAGTCAAGCACAGCAGGGGCTGGGGTTGGCTCTGAGCTGCCTCCATCCAGGAATGGTCACATCATGAGCCTCACACTGTGTTCCATGCACCTTTGCGTGGGCAAAGGGTGGCTGCGCCGTGAAACGTGCTGCATCTGTGCACTTGGCAGAACTGGTGTTTTTCCAGCTGCGGGAAACTCTACTGGGGAGATCCAGTTTGGATGAACTGCTGACATTTTATAATCTGGTGAAAAGGAGTGAGGGCTCCAGTGCAAGCTTGTTTCCAAAGCTGAAGCAAATCCTTTAAATTAGGAGGACACTCAGGCTAAGGGCTTACACAGAAATTCCCATTGCTGTGTGCTTTCCCCCACAGGCACTAAGGTGGCCTAAAGCAGTGCTGAACTCCAGGCGAGCAGTGATGTGTCTGCCGATCCTTGCCACTGGGTTTCTGGTCTGTCCCAGTCCACGCAGATGGAGAATTGGCAGCACTTACAAAAGGATCCCGATCCATGTGCTGAAGCTTCCCCAAAATTGCTGTGGGTGGCTCTAATTATAACCTGTGTCCTACCACCTCCCCTTTCTCTGAGTAGGAAGGAGCTGAGCTTTCTTGTTACTCTAACTGCCTGCCCGTTACCAGGTCGAGATTGCTGGTGGGATAAGGGCTTTCCATTTGTTTGTAGTACTGATGTCCTACTTGGCAACACGTGCCTCATTCCTTCAACCCTACAAAGGGAAGAGCCCCGAGCGAAGCAGGTTTGCAGCTGGCTTAGCAACACGGCTGCTCTGCATTCCTGTAAATTTCCAGGTTCAAGTGCAGTTTGCTTTTCTTTGTTGCCAAGCCAAGTGGACATCTCGCCCCCCCACCTCTCTCCTCCCCCCCCACTTCATCCCACCGCCAAGCCTTTGGGAAAGTTGATGGGATCTGAGAGAAGCAGCAGCTCCAGAGACAAACATGGGGCCACAGAGAGGCAAGTGGTTCAGCGGCGCAGATGAAGGCGACCAAGAGCTGCACCATCCGCCCACCTCCAGGCTCCCAAAGCAAAAAGGAAGCTTGCTTTTGAGGTCTGAGGTGAAGAGGTAAGTACAGGTATAGATCCAAGTCCCCAGGGCTAGTCTGAGTTATTTGGCAGTCCAGCCAGTCGATACTTTCAACCTTGGATGCGACGACTCTTTTCTTTTTAGCATGTGGCTCATTCTTGGGTTCCCATTACTTTGTTGCACGTGGGGTTGGTGTTTCTTCATTGTTTTCTCCCGTGCATGACTGACATGAGCAGGAAGGAAATTTGGAAACTATAGAAACTGTTCTCTGTGCTGAGGGAAGGTGCCTCATATTCTTCAGAACCTGACCCCATTGTTTGCTGCCGCGCCTGCAGGCACGTTCTCAGCTGCACACTGGAAGGACCAAGGCATCCTCACCCTGGTTCGGGCAACAGTCACCAAGTGAGAGAAAAGGGCTGGCCCCATTCCTACTTGAGTCTGCAGGAGTTTCACCCCTGATTTGGTTGGGGGAGGAATCAGGCCGCTAGTCACACTATATAAATAGAAGGATTTGATTTCTGGCAGATGGATATCAAGTTGTTCTGAATTTTTCCCCTGATTTCATTAGTGAGGTGATTTGTGTTACAAGGAAAACTTGTTATTTACCTAAAATGCATCTGCACTTTGAAGTATGCTCTGGAAACACAAGCAGAATGAAATTGCCCATAAAGCAGAGGTGGAGTGGCTTTTCCTGAGGTTTGAGACCGTTCAGTTCCCTCTACACTGGAATGCAAAATTAATGCCCTAAATTTAAACACTCACTAGGTTTTTTTATTTTTGCATTCATGACTTGAGAATGAATTCAGTCGTAAAAAGAAATGCAACTGACACATTTGGCATGCAAAACAACCATTGTTTTCGCCAGGGGGTTTCACGTGCACGTGTGTTTGTGTTTATCTGTAAAACAGCTTTAGAGCCTTCATGGAACATTTACGTGGTGGAGGCGTTGACTTTCACTGCCCAGAAGAAGGTAGCATCCATTTATGGTCCTCAGTCCCAATGGGTCATTTCAGGTCCTGCCTCAAGGACCCACCCAGCTGTATCCAGCTACAAAGACCTAACACCATACAAGAACGCTGCCGTCCCAAACCATTTACTGAATTTTCAGGCTGGTAACTCCTGTGAGCTCAGGAACAGCACATGGCTTTGTGCTCGCACCTTGTTTTGCTGCTCTGCTTTCTTCCCAAGTGAACGGTGTGATAAAAGTAGCAGCAGCCAGCTTAGAGCAGAGAGCCTAAAAAAAGGTGTTTGTTTCCATCGCAGCGCTTAGCTCATTGTTCCTGCTGCTCGTCCTGTTGACTGCCTGCTCAGGAAGGCCACGTTCCCAGCAGCCAGGAGCTCCTGCTTGCTCCCCACTGCTCTGCCACCACGCTCCTTAATCCACATTTTTTATCTCCAGCGCCCCCTCCTCCCTCTTTGTCGAAAGAGGTGGGTTTTTATTTCTCTCACAGGGATGTGGTGGGGACTTTTAAAACCTTTGAAAGCTGCTTACAGTTCCTCAGATGGCAAAAGAGAAATGCACACTGGTATAACTGGTAGGAGATACAGGGATGCTGAATTGCCAGCTCTCAAGAATCTGGCTTTCCTAATCTGTGCAATAAATTACACCACCCTACATCTGACCACTGAAGGGCTGATGTCCTTGTGTACTGTACTTGAATGAAAATGCCAGCGAGCTCTGGTATGATAATATTTATATCTGAATCATTTTGGACAGTCTTGGGATGAATGGCATCTCAAAGTGCTGGAGGTTTGCTTTCCACATCACTGTTTTTCCCCGGTGCTGCTCTTTTTCCCAGAGATGAGACACGCAGGAGCCCTCCGGGCCCTGGGTGCTGCCAGCTCTCCAGACAGGGTCCCTGCCTCCCTCTCCTGTCTCCTGCGGTCAGGGGGCAAGGCTTCATATTGAAGTGTGAGAGATAAGTCAGTCTCCAAGCTCGGCTTCTGTTCTGTGTGGCTTTCTGAAAGCAAGCTTTCAATTACGCAGCCCAATTTTGGTTTTGTTTTTTTTTTTTTTTTAATTTGCCCAACAGATCCGGAACTGAAACCATCAATTAATTTCACTGAAGATCTTGTTCTCAACTCAAGTCAGCAATAGCTAGCAGCAGGTTTCTGCCTACTGAATCAGCTGTCCCGCTGCTATGGAAATGAAGGTACCTGTTTTGCGATGTGTGAGAGGGTTTTTTATTCAGAAAACAAGGTGAGAAGCTTCCCTACAGACACACTACACATCTTTATGTGCCTTCTTGGAGACACATTAACCCTGCAGTCACGCACTGAGGTGGAACAGGGGAAGGCTGATGGTAGGGAACATGGGGAAGGTCCACGTGAACATGAGATTTCCCATCCTGAACCACACCATAGTCTTCAACTCCCATAGTCTTCAACCGTGTGCATCTGAGATCTACCTTTCAGATCATGGGCCCATGTTACTGTCCATTTCCATAATCCCATGTCACATTGTCTGTGACGAGAACAGTGGAAAAGGATATGGATCACAGGATGATGGCCTCAGGTAGGAGCTCAGATGCACGTGGGTCTTGCTGCGGTATGTCAAACAGAGATGGTGCTGCCCAAGCTCAAGAAACAGTAATTCTCAGTATCTATTCTCATATCTTTTAGAGCTGAACCAAAGTCTGCTGAGATCAATAGAGTTCTCACACTGGTGATCAAGAGTTTTGGATTCTAATGCTAATTCTGAGCAAGCCCAAAGCTTTTTTATACTGTTCAGGCTGTGCAAAGAGTCTTAATGCATACAGAAATCAAGTTACAACCAACTTAATTTGCCTTTGTTCTGCCACAACCATAGAAAGCAGAAAAGCCTGGGTCTGTACTGGTTTTTGTACTTGTGTATTGGTCAATAGTGTGTTTTTTCTTTAACTACTGCAGTTAGAGTGATGGAGTGAGCACTGGAGTTATAGGTAGACAGAGCAGTTCCCCAGGGTGGATGTAGCAATGGCTTTATTCAAGTACAATTTTGTCCCCTTCTTATAAAGGAATAAGCCCCACATGTATAAACACCTCTATAGCATTACAATTCCAAGCACAGTAGGGAAGTTTCCTGCTTTCCCACACACTGACAACAGGCTTACAATAAGTGTTGAAGCCCAAATCAGCCAGTATCTCCTTGCTCCACACAGTGGAATGAGTTCAAAAGAACACAGTGGGACGGATGATTCAACTTTGACAAAAATTTCATTTGCAATGGCCTGGACAAACTTCTCTTACTGTCTATTTGCTGCAATTTCATGTCATTCGCCATACATCTTGAGAAGTTTCCAATTGACATCAGTGGGCTTGAGTCTACCTTCAACTGCCTCAGAAGGTCATCTTACAAAGAGTCTTCTCACCCCCACCACCAACTCAAGCACTTGGAAGTACCAGGCAATTCCTTAGCCAAAAATGGGCTGTTGCACATAGACTGATCTCAGCTACTCTAAAAGCTCACTTGCTCACACACCTGCAAAATTCTGAAAAATGCAGCTCTGATGGATCTTCCTTTTGTGTTCACAAGGATGTCTGCTGTGATATTTGTTTCAGTTTTGGGCTGAATTTTTTCTCTCCCTGATTTAAATTGCAAAACCCTTGGGATCAGGAATCTTGAATCTTTTCTCTAAAAGTACTAAATCTACCTGGGCTCTGTATAAATCACAGTAGCAGAGACAGCCATGAATTTGCTTATCTCTTCCTTTCAGGGGAGGGCTGAAGGGTAGCTGTTGAAGTTGTCTTTGGCCACTCCATGCTGGAGATCCCCTAGGTTTGAGTGAAAGCCCAGATTTCAGTCTGTACAGGAGGACAATCCAAAGTCCATCCACAGGTTCTCCAAACCATCTGTAATTGGCTGCACTCTTGACACTGAGCTCGGGCAGCTTCCAGTGCCTTAACAAGGAGAGAAGTCCAAACTTGCCCTGCTGATGATGATATAGGGCAGTGCAGGGTGAGTTTACCTTTGCAGACCAGTTTACCAAGAGGTCCCAGAGCTTTTCCAGGTGCTTTCAGCCACATCTGCCCCCCAGTGATGTTGATTGGAAGCTAATAGCATGGGAGGCACCAGAGGCTCCAGCCTCCTCTTTGCCTGGCTTTGCAGGAGTATCCCAAGGGGATGTGTTGAGAAGGAGGCTGTAAAAAGCCAGGTGCATTAGCTAAGACCCAGCAGGCTGGGTGCAAAGCAAAGGGAGACCACACTTTGCTTTCTCCCAACAGAAGGAAAGCTCCATTTCATCTTCCCACAGCTGTCATGGTTTCACCGCCTACATGGCTGTTTCGGGACAACCTCTCCAACCCATCTGAATCTCAGGAAGGGCAGCTAAAACAATGTTCTTATTTCCCATGGCAGCATCTCCAGGCTTAAGACAAAGCTGATCTCCTTGCTACTGAAAAGCCTCTGTATTACTGACACACGGACTGGATGCCAAAATATTCCTGTGTTCCCTTAGCCTGAACACGCGTTTATGGCTGGCTTCAGCCAGGAGGTATCTGGCACATGGTTAAAGTTAGGTGCCTGCTCCACTTTCCAATCAAGAAACAGATATTCACCATGTGAACCAGGGTGCTACTCAGTTAAAACAGCTCAAAATAAAAGCACTGTCTACTAACAGTGAGAGGGATTTGTTTGGTATAAATTAGTTGGCAAATAATCCTGCACCTCAGATATATTTCAGAAAATCGTGACCTATTTCTGGATGACTTATCACACCCACATGTGGTAAAATTCCTTCAATAAATCAGTTGTGATGAATTATTTCATTGTTGCTATTATTATTATTATTTATTATTATTATTATTATTACTAGCTGCTTTGGACACCTTAAATGTTCTGAGACAAGATGAAAGTACTGAAACTTCTAATGCCTCCCTGCAGAGTTGCTATTGTAGGAGTGAAAAAGAGAAGAATGGATCAGTTTTTAGTAAAACCCATGGTTTATGTAAAGCATCTGATTCAAAACCTATTTTCTATGTAGCCTTTTCTTGCAGACTGAAATAGTAGGCTGCATTCAAACTAGACTTTGAGCTCAGTGAAAAGGAAACGCTGATGAAAATCACGACTCCAACACCCTTGCATCATTTAATTCTATTTGTTTTATTGTTGAGATACAACCCGGGCCCCATTCCACCACTGGAGAAGGAAACTGGACAGAGAGTAGAAGGCCAGCTTCAGACTTAGGCAGCTGCTGGACCACAGTCAAACCCAAGAGGTGGAATTTGGACCAGACCAAAGTCCATGGGGACTTTGCCATCACCTTCCTCAGGGCCAGATTTCAACTTAATGTCCACTTCAAGAGCAACCCTGCAGAAGGGAATACATTTCTGTTTGTAAAACCCCTGCATCTGTTGCAGGGTTCCAGTTCTCCCAAAGGCAGACCCTCCTTTCCTCTTTGCATCCACCCCAAGTGACAGAGAGCAGCCACACACCAGGTGCTGGGCACAATCCGTGCCCCACTTCTCTGCACGTGGATGGTGGGGTTCCCCTCTCTTCAAACCGCCCACACAGAGTTCGTGACATCTTTCCTGGCTGTCCCAAGGGTTTGTTTTGCTTGCGTGACTTTTGGGTATTGATATCTCTGCAGCAATTGCAGCTTCTGAAAAAACTTTTCAAACATTACCGCCTGGGAGGCTTTTGGTTAATGGGCCATCATCATCTGGGAGAAATGAAGCTACAAAGCAAACTCTACGTGTGGTGAACATGCACACATGCTGTGCCCACAGAGCTGAAGTGGTACAAGCAGGCACCGCTGCAGAAATCACCGTCCCGCTCTCATTTCTACGATCTCTAAGTAGCTTCCCATTTTCTATAAATGAAAAAAGAATATTTATAGGTATCGGGGAAGTGGTGACATGAACTCAACCTAAAACGCCTTGCAGCAGAAAAGAGACAAAGTTCCTTCTTGTGGCTGCTGGACAAACCCCATTATTTGGTCTGTTTCTGCTCCTCACATGAGCAGAGTCATGGTCCTGGAGGTGTTCAACTCAAGAGAAGGCTTTCACTGCCCTGTGCCATGGAGAAGTGATGGTGAGATATTGCATCTTAGGAGAAAGGAGCCTGGCATTGAGCATCCACAGCAAAAAGACACATCTCTAAGGAAGACAAAGCCAGCACTTGAGAAGCTACACAATATTCGTAAACGATGCTCAGCCTGCAATGCCTGATGAAATATGGATCAGTGCAATTGTTTCTTATGCTGCTGAAGTATATCAAAAAGCAACACAGAGACTCTAAGTATTGTACTACCACTGCATCCTTCAGTGGCTACAGCTAACAGCTTATCTTTATTTCCACGCTGACAGCACCAAGCAAGTTGATTTATTTTCTGTGCTGTCTTAAATATCAGAGAAGATATGCATATCCTAGAATCTGAGGCATGGGATACAGCAGATGAGCTAAATGCCTGCTTCACCAAAGCCTTCTCTTGATTCACTTTGACTTACCTGCCTGTTTGCTAAGTGAAGCTCTTTGGAGCATTTGGGAGCTGACAACCACCAAGGGTCTTTGCATGTGGCAGCAGTGATTTGCTGACGTGGCTCGGATAAGCCACAATTGCGCTGATGGTTTCCTACTCCCCTTTCTTGAACTCTTTTGTTGTCCGCTTAGCAAATGTTGCTCCCAATCAAGAAATGTGTGTGATTAGCAGATTTAGACAGAAGATTAGTTTCATATTATTTGCCTTCAGGTTCTGAAGCTACGTGGAGGACATGTTTTCAAGCTTTCTCTTCAACCACAAGATTTAGAAACTTACTTTTCTACATTTTTTTTTTTTAAAGATAGCTGAGATTCTCATGTAATCACCTGCCTCCAGCAGCTGGGGTTTAAAGTACAGAACCAAATATGGTTTGAAGTGGAAACAATGAATGATCAGCTTTTCTCACATGAGTAGTCCCTTTGAAGGATAAATGTCTATACTCATGAGCAAATTTATGTATATATATGAGATCTTGCAGAACCAGAACATGAACAAACTATAAAACTTATCCTAGAAATACAAATCTTGTCAAAACTTTTTGTTTTGTAGTTTGGGGAAATACCCTTTTTCCTATTTCTAATTTTTTTTTCCTTTCCTTTGTAGAAATACCTGCTTAGATACAGATGTCTTGTAAGCTCTACTGTTTTAAGTTTTTCCTTAAATGTCGCAGTAAATACTAAGGAGACTTAAGGCAATAACAGAAGTTTACGACTTTTAAAAAAAAATTGTTCCTTTCCCTCCCACATTATGTTTTTTTTAAAAAAAAAAGTCGCATAACCTACATCTTTATCTGCTCCAGTCTGAAGGTTTCTATTTATAGTTTTTGGTTATGAATGTTTTTTCCTATGAAAAGGTCAGACCTCGCACATATACAATGGTGGAAAGCCCTGCTTATTAAAAAGCAGGCAGATGGATTTGTTAAAAAGAACTCATTTCATAATGCAGCTGCTGTGAAAGGAGGCTGCTTTAGCAGAAACATCCTCGTGCCGCTTTATGAGAAAAACAGGTAAAGGAGTTCTGTTTTGTGGCTAAGTAATTTTTCCTTTCCAGCCTCCATCCTCACATACACGGCACGTTCTTTACCTCTATTTACATGCTTTGTCCTACACCCACGCAGAAACACACACTATATACCCCTATATGAACAACTGTACACTCACACTCGCCCCATTTTTCCCACCCTAGCTGCCCTGGAAAGGCTGGAGGAGGTGATGGTACACCATTTCAGCATCTCCTGCATGGACCAGCTGCCTCTGGACTGCTCCTGGGGCTCACCCAACACCAGCCACGCTCAGCTGCTCCTGTCCAAAGCAGGTTGTGAGTGCCCTTAGTCAGTACTGGAAATTTGGGGTAGCCTGGGAGGCGGGTTCTGGCACTGGGGATGGGTCTGCAAGCCAGGACCCCACCGGCCATGGCAGTTCCTGCTCAGGGCAACCTGGCAATCATCTGTTGACTGACAGATGTCCTTCCCCAACATCCAGAGGAGCTGCACTGCCCAGCACAGGGTGTTGCTTTGGAGGATGGGATTTCCCAGGGTTTCAGACTTTAGACAGCAGAATAACAGCAACCCACAACCACCCACTTGATGAACAACCAGGCAAGACCTCCCTCATTTGGTGATGGTAAAAAGGAGAGGTCTTGGCTGTTTTGTTCTAGCCCAGAGCAAGGAGCTTTGATTAGCTGAAGGAAAAACACTTCATCGCAAAAGCTTTTCTCACTCCTTCTTCCTCTCTGAAGCATCCTAAGCACTCACCACACCTGCAGCACCCTGGAGTGCTGGAAACAGTGCACGTAGCCTCCCATTTCCTAAAAACCAGTGTTATTAAGGAAGGCCTCTCCCATGCTTCATTAAATCATATGCAACCCCCCCCCCCCCAACTCTTTTAAATTAAACTTTAAAAATATCCACTTATCACTGATTCCTGGCTACTTTGTACACACCGTGACGAATGTCTTCTGCTTTGAAGCAGCAGCCTGTGCAGGAGGGGATGGAGTTGCTGCTGAAGGCATAAGATGTCCTCCCTGAGCCTCCAAGGGCAGATCCCAGTTAGGGTTTAATTTCCAGGGCAGCATTGCAGCATATTTCCTCTGAAAGACTTTGTCTGCACCAGCTCCTGCTCAGCAGCACTCCTAAAAAAATTGTCACCAGGATTTTAAATTCAGGGGTCCTCCTGTGCAGGAAATAATATATCTTACTAGCCTTCCCACCACTGCTGCTATCTGCCATGTCAATCTTGTGAGAAGAAAGGAGGATGGATTTACCAAAAAACACTTTCTTTTCCCCACAGAGATCTTGACCTGCCATCTCTGGCCTTATTCATCAGCTGTTTCTACTATGAAGTAATAATACTGCAGGTGCCTCCTCCACAGTACCCTCCCATGAGGTGCTAGTCTTGCTCCTGGTCTCTCTACCTGCATGCAAAGTGACAGCAGTGGCGGCATGGCCAGGACTACCCTGACAGGCACAGCCTGCACCAGGGAGGTGGTAGGTCACATCAGCCCCACTCAGCATCTTTGACCTCCCTGACACACAGCTGGGGACAGTCACAGAGGTGGGCAGCTCCATCCACCCTTTACATCTGTGTGGATCCATCTCCATGAGTGGCTCCACATGCAAGCTGTAGATGGTCCCCCACATGCTCACCCTAAATACCTTGATGGGGAAATGGGCCACAGTGGAGCTGGCTCCAGGGCTCCCAGCCCAAGTGCAGCAAAGCCCTCACTGCTATATGCAAGCAGAGTTAGCAAGTCTCCTGGTTGAATGCCATCTCACCTAAGCTTTCAGAAGCAGAACCCGACAGTCTTACCCAATGCCAGTCAAATTCTTGATGGAGAGATATGGCATCTTCCACTTACCTGCAGCACAGTATTAATATCAGCGGATTATCACCTGCCAATTTGCCACCTGCTTGCACCAACAGGGTGAAAACACAAATCTTCTGTAGCAACAAAATTAATGGGATTTACAGATTAAGCGGTGCATGGATATTTTGCCACCGGTAAATCTCACCCATTTTGAAATCTCATCCAACATCTGATGGGTTCCCGTAAAGACCACCAGTCCAGCTGGAAGAATGGCACTGGAGATAGGCAGAATAAGCACAAGGAAAGATGATCTTGTCCAAGAGTCAAAGTGAGTCTGTAATTTGGAAACACAGAATGAAACATGGGCCTCCATGACAGACCATGTAGGTGTAGCGTTTATTTCTTTATCTGCAGTGAAATCAAGAAAAAGGTTTAGTAAGGCAAGAGTAGAAAAACAAGAAGAAACAGTCTTTCCAGCTGACCTGCTGTGCTACTCTCTTGACTGTTGTTGTTTCAGAAGATGAGCTTCTGATAGCCATTCAGCCCAATGCAACCTGGTTTCAGCTCACCTCACATGCCCTGTCCCACTCCCAGCTCCCAGGCTACTGCAGAAGCATTAATTATTGTCTTTGCAAAAGAGAGCACCTAATTGCACCACAGGGCTTGATGCATGTGAAAGGGGATACATTAAATTACAAACCACCCTTCCTCTAAGCTGCAATATCTGTGTGTGCACTAGGCTGCAAGTTACTCTGGCAAGAAAAGGCATGTTATATATTTGTACTGTGTACATTAGTCAACAGGACCATTAAAACCAATATTGCAGTTGTGGAGGCAGATATTAAAATGCTCATATCTTTTATGGCAACCATATTAATCCAAGAGGAAATCAATTTATGATGAACTTGATGGCGGCCAAGCGATCAAGCTCCCCCTCTCTGCAATCCCGCATAGGAGACAGTGGTGCAGCCCATCTCTGCTGCTCCTGGCCAGCAGGGTCCCAAATCTTCCCTTGCTCTGAGGGACCTGATCCCCATCTGGTGACCCTCGGCACCATCCACGTTACCCTGACTCGGTGTCCCCAGACCTCTCTGAGGATTAAGATGCTGTGACCAACTGAGATGCTGGGGAACAGTGCCCAGGTCTGTTGGAGAAAAAGGATCGTGCCCCAGGGATGCTGGGAGAGGCCGGGAGGATGCAGTCTGGCAGCGCCGCACACCTGCCTGCCCAGCTGGGAGTCTGCAAGCCAGGGGAAAGTGAAATAGCTCTGCCCACACCGCTGCCGTCGCAGGGGGCTGGGGAGCGGGGAGGGCTTAGTAATACCGAGAACAAAGACGACTGCCTGAGTCAGATATTTTTAATGATCTGTCCCCACACAGGGCAGGAAGTGAAACTGAGGTCTCAGTCAAGCCCCCCCCCATACCCCCGACGCTCGCCCAAGGCAGCCCCCGAGGCAGGGAGGCCGCCCGCATGGTCCCACTGTGCCGGCGTGCGGCAGCGGGTGAGATGTGGTGCTTTCAGTCAGCATGGGTGGGATGCTGCAAGGTGGGCTCCCACACAAGCCCCCACCACCCTCCCCAGCCCTGCAGCCACATCTGCCCCCGTGCCACCCATGCTGCCCATGGGCAGGGCTGGATTATGGAGGGAGGACGAAAACTCGATGTTTGATCTGTCATTATATAATCTAAGATTGTCTCTTCCTGGCACTGTCTCCAGCCCAAATGGGACCTGTAGAGCCTGGTGGACCCCCCTGGTGACCAAACACCCCAACCCTCAAGGGACTGTGTGGCCAAGGTGGTGCCTGACAAATGCAGCTCCTTGGGAATCTGTGGCAGCACAGATTTTATTGCTGCCATAGCAAAGTGGCTCTCCTCTGATGTTCTCCTACTGACTGAATAACAGCAGCAGGCAAGTTAGGTGGGCATCATCCCACCTCTGTGCAAGTGTAGCCCCTCCTGAAGCAGAGTATAGGTGCTGTCTGATATTGCACACCAAGGACACCAAGCAGCTCAGAACAGACACTAAAGGAGAGGAGGAAACATTTGCTGCCTGCCAAGGCTCCCAGGTGGCAGAGCAGTCCCAGTGCTCAAGCTTTTACCAGCAGAGCTGCTGATCAGCAGTCTCCTTGGGAAACAACCATCCTCCTGCCCACTGGGACAGAACACAGGCTTTGCCTAATGTTCTGTGATTCAGCTTGCAGTTGCCGAGGGTGGGCATCCCAAAAGTTGCATAAAGAGGTGGCAGCTTGGTCACTTCAGGTGCTTGCGAAGGGAGGTTCCTGCAAGAAATCTAATGAGTATTAACATCCCACCATGGCAAAGCACAACTTGCAGGGCCCAGCTGAGCCAAGGGGAAGGATATGAAGATGCTGCTGCTTTGAATAGTTGAGAGTGAAGACTACAGGACAGATCCTGACCTCAGATTCCCAGGAAGCCCCTTGAAAAGTGAAATTACTTGAATGTGACTAGGGTGAGGAGGACATTGCATTGCAAACTCCCCCTCAGCTGCTTCTTGATACCTGTTCCCATGGCAGTCATAAGAAAAGTATGTCTTCACCTCCCATCCCTGTGCAGGACCCTCAGACAGATGACCTCAGCCTCCCAGGCTGGTGAGGAATGCCACCACCACAGCTGCTTCAGGGGAACCTTAGTAAATTGCTCTGTGCTACTGTGCCTGAGCAGTTTTGGGTGATCAGAGTACATTTCTAGTGTGTACAAAGCAGCTGGGCAGATGGGACAGCTGGCAGGCAGATTTGGACCTCGGGTCCATTTGCTCTAACAAGGACACCTCAAGGGAAGTGACCGAACAGCAGCACACTTTCCTCCCGTTAGCCTGATCTCCAGGGCTTGGTCAAAGGTCTTTGTATTACTGTTCTCTACTCCAATTAAAACATCCTACAGATTGTGCTTGGCAGACTCTCAACAGCATCCAGAACTGAAGCCTGTTAACAGGATACGATCAGCAAGGCTTAGGGCTTGAAGTAAGCCAGAGGGGCAGGGACCATTTGCCAATTGCAATGTGCCAAGTCCTATGGTCTGCCCATTTTAATTCTGGCTGTTAATTGATTTCCAGAACCACTCACGGGTCCAAAGTGACAATCAGAAGTCAGTGGCCAAACATGCACATGTCCAGAGCCAACTGTGTGGCCCCTGTACCTGGGGTGTCCCCAGAGACCGAAGAAAGGTGACAGGGGCAGGGTGATGGCCTGTGCCAGAGGACTTTTGGCAAGCCAACATGGTGGGCTTGAAGATATATATGCCATTTTGCCAGTAGAGTGTTGCTCAGTGTTATCTAAAGCCCACTGAGCATTTTGCACACTTGGGCAGGATTGCTTGGGCTGACGGGAATCCAGGCCTTATGGGAGCTGTTTGGAATACGTCAGCTATTTTCCGATCCCTTACCTGCTTCAGCGAGTGGTGCTTTGTGGTAGGGTTTTCACCAGCAGCAGAGCAACTGCATTTCTCTGGGGTGCAAAGGAGGAAATAGAAATAAACAAAAGACGTAGTTCCCTCATACGCTAAGGAGCAGCATCTGAAGTGATGGAAAGAGATCTGTGCTCATGAGTCCCTGTGTGACAATTCAAGCTCAGCAATACCCAGGAAGGAGATATATGAGTCTCTATGGAAGGTGAGAGATAAAGAGGTCACAGCCCAATTTCTATATTAATTGGCTTATGGGGAAGCATCCAGCATAGAGTGAAAGGACCCCTTTGTCAGGTCTTGGGCAGGACCACAAGCCCTTTACTAAGTGAAGTCCTGGTAGAGAGATGGAGGTGGTCTGCAACACTGAGCTGTTAACCTGTGAGCAGTGACACAGGACAATGAGAGATAGACTGAGCAGGGGGTGCTCTCCTAAACTCTTTGCTCCTAAACTCTGGCTCACAGCAATGCCAAGGGATGGAGAGCAAAAGATACAAGTAGAGTGACATGAACAGTCTGATTTCCTCATGCAAGCTGAAAGAAATACAAAGTGCGAGCAAGCCCCTGATGAAAATCAGGAGTGATTCACACCAGTCTGGAGGCTGTAGGATTCAGCAATATTATTTCCAGCCCATATCTAATGGCAAGTGAGTTTGATTTTTGCAACTCATTCAGTTTTCATGACCTATGGGTGCCATTAACGACGAGCAAATGACACATCTTTTAGATATAAAAGCTTTATGTTGACTGAGGATCTTTGTAATTGCTTCCTGTTGTTTGTTTTGGTGTTTGGTTGTTTTGTTTTTATACATTTTCCTTATTGTTTCTGACACCTGTCTGCGAAATGCATAGCCTTGTGTATCTCCTGCCATCCCTGACCAACGAGCAGGGAAACAGCCGTGCACACTGTGTGGGAACTGACAGCAATTCCAAAGATCAAAGCAGGGAAAAGAGATAATGCAAATAAATGATAGGTACAATGGAGGATTCTCCCTGTAGGGACGAATGGCCTTAACCTCGTCCAGACCAACAAGAGTCAAAGGTTAACGCAGGTGTCACTTGAAAGGTAATTTTCTATTGATTTGCAAGTAGGTCCCTGACCTACTGACCTTTGTTCTACGGGAAATAGGAGTTCCCCTGGAGCAACATATGTGCTGGCAAATGTATTATTTACTTTGGTAGTCCCTCTAGAATTTATAGGTCCAGGCAGGAGCAATATAGATAACCCAAGGAATGTGGTAGCCCTTGTAAAGATTTCTGCCTCACACTTAAATATTTGGGCAACAAAATAGCAACCTTGATCATAATTTGACAGAAGAAAACCACAAGGGCGCTGTCTGATTTCTACATTCTCTTACAGGCAATAAAAACCACCCATAAATAATTTTCACACAATGCCTCAGGAGCTCCTTGCAAGGGTCAGCTCAAGACTTGCTGGACGTGATTCATGTTGTGCAGGGGTGTAACTCCATTCACTTCTGCGGAGCCGTTCCTGGTGTGCATGGCGGCAGGGACTGGGTGAACTGGATTCAGGAGCATGCAGCAGCCTGGTGCTGCTGGTGGGGGCCATGTTCTGGACTAGTCCCGCGAGGCACCTCCAGAGGCTCTGCTGCGAGCACCAGTTCCTGGCTAGACAGGTTCTTGAGTCTGCAGCCAGGAAGCACCAGCAAATCTGTGGCTTGGCCACAGATTGGGAACTGTGTAGTCGGAAATTTTCCTCTTGTTTCCTCAATAGGAAATTAGGGATTTTTTAATGAACAACTGAAAACCTCAATAGGCATAGGAGGGAGAGATGGCCACAGCACTCCCTGGGGATTGTAATTGCATCTTGCTCTCCCTCTGCGTGCAGTGCTGTCGATGGTCCATGATTCACAGCTGATAGGAGAGGAGATAGCATGCACGGGGAGCCCGCCTCCCAGGAAGCATGAAAGGGCATAGGGCTTCCAATCTGAGAGTCAGCAAGAGATTTCCCAACTCAGAGAGATTTACGTATACAAATAAAAAGTGAATATTTTCAGTGGCTGGAAGGATAAGGAGGAAAGTGGCGGAGAAACAAGGACTACACCATTTTTTTTTTGACCACACACAGCAGAAATGCAAGGGTCACCTGCACAACCTGAGCTCGCCTCTCTTATCTCCAGCCAGATGAGGCAATTAAGCATGTCAGGGTCTACCACACTTCTCAGAGCTATGCTTAGCAGCTCTCCCACTCCCATCCCTCGTGCACCCACAGTATCCCTGGTACTCCCTGTGTTTGTCCAGGCTGTCCCCTCCCATGGAGCTCCATGCAAAGGAAAGGGCCACCATCCAGAAACTGGATTGGAGGTTGTACATGGCAAACAGCAAAGGAGATGCTCCTCCACAGGGTTTCAGAGCAGCTGGGAGGTGTTGTAGCTTGTAGAGCTGTTGCTGCCATTCCCCAGCTCCTCTGGGTACTGCTGAGAGAAAAGCTCAAGGGTGGGGATGCCACAGAGGCTCCATGGCCTGCCGAGAAGAGCCTGGATCAGGGCTCAATGGGTTTGCCAACAACTCCAGGAGAAACCAATTCTTATCCTCCCACAGAAAGACTCTCAGACATTTCTTTTCAGCTCCGCTTCCCACACCCCACCCCAGCTCAATTCTCATTCCTGGTTCCTCTCATTTTCCTTCCCACTCCCAGAGCCTTGATCTCCCTGCCAAGCCGGGTCTCTTCCAGCATGCTGCTAGCTGTCATCTTCTGCCCCACATGGCCTTCTGCTAATGATGCATCTAGGCCTGCCTCAAAACTCGGGGCACAGAACCTGGCAATTCTACCTTGACCCACCCAATCTGGGAGTCTATCGCAGCCTGGGGACACCTTGCCCAAGTATGACTCAAGCTGCTCAATTACCTGCCAGGGCTGCCAGGCAGGCAAGGCATTCTCTATCCTGTGTTCTGGGCTGACTTCCCAGGAGACCCAATTTCACACAAGGATTTCGGGGACTGTCTTGGCACATCTTGATGGTGGTTACAGCTTCAATCCAGCCAGGCCTTTCCCTACCCACTGGGAAAGCCACATGTGGCAGCCTGGTGTTCCCATCCCCCTTTTGCAACGCACAGCTTCTCTCTCACCACCGCATACAACTCTGCTCCACGGACCGAATCTTGCTTTGACCTTGCTGCTGGTAGAAACCAGGCCACATCTGAGGCACCCTCATACTCACTTGCATGGCAATGGTGTTATCCCAAAATGCCAAACCGTCTGTGATACTGGAAAAAAGTTCATGCTCCCAGGGGTCCTCTGGCTCTCCAGTGGAGCAGGAGGGACAGGCGCTCAATAGCTTCATGGCACAGCAAATTTGGTGAGTTCGTTTCCTTTGCCTCCCAGCCTGGAATGTGGGTTCTGCAGTAGCCCACTTGCCAGCCACTGTTGCTCACCTGGCACAAGAACCAGCTTTAAACAGCCTGAGAACCACAGGCAGCCCTCAAGCCACAAATTGCCTAGCTTTGGAGTTGTTACCCCATCTGCAAGCCTGAAATGCTACTGTACCAGATTTGGGGAGAAAGAAGACCTGCAAGAAAGCTGTTGCAGGAATGTTATGCTTCCCAACACCTTCCTCACTCCTGTTCCTACTGGCACCAGTAGGAATCTCTTCTCCTCTTGTTCAGCAGCTCCCACAATTTATCTATTTCTTGTAGCTGTAGTTCATGAAAGAAACCGCTCACCACGCAGCCCTTGGTCATTCTGGGACAGCAGAGCTGGTTGAGGGATGAAAAAAAGGAAGACAAAACCCCTGCGTGGGGCTGAGCCATCATCCACCAAGGACCACAACCAGAATGCACTGCTGTCTTCAACCCTGTGTCAGGATCTCCTACCTTCTGCCAAGAGGTACGAGAGTGACATGAACTTGACTCCATATTGAAAGAAACCAGACACCAGGAGGTTTAACCATACTGTGCTTTTCCAGAGCTACCCAGCACCTTCAGAGGACCAAAGTAAACCCAGGTATGAGCTGGGTCAGACCCTGCTCAGTTTTTCTCCCCTAGATGTGCAGCACCTGATCCATATTCTGCTGCTGCTGCTCTTCCTTGGTTGGAAATGGTATTTACACACTGAAAGAAATCTCTGGGTAAAGTTATTTTTGTATTAGCAGAGAGGAAAAGAAACCCTACAGAACAAGTAAGTTTAAACAAAGCTGTCACCACAGGTGACTCTTCTTTGACTCTGTTGCCCACAGTAGGTCAGTGCCACTGCAGAGAGAGTGGCACTGCCAAAGCCAAAGATTGAAAGAAGTACAAAAATTCATAGGCAAAGCAGCAACTATTCCCACCAGCACTCTTGCAGACTAGCTACAGCTAGACTCTGCCCAGCTCTGGTGCAGGAGAAGGCACTGAGAAGGCACAGGAGAAGGCTCTCAAAGTGTGGTCACCATCTGTATTCACAGGGACGGTCTTCACAGCCTTCCCTTTGTAACACTATCACCTTCTCCCCACTGCAGTAGGCACCTGTGTCAGCTCGTCTGTAAAGGGCAAATGAGGTTTCAAGTGTAAAACCAGGGCATCTTTCTATAGGGCAGGTCAGCAGCAGATGGACAAGGTAGGAGAAAACTCACAGCATAGCCCTCCCTGAGAGAAATCCTTTTAAAAAAAAATTAGCTTGCAGCCTTTGACCCCTTTTATATGCACAAACACAGGTTGCGAAGCAGAGGGATGCTGCTGGGTGATGTTAGGGGTTGATGGCTGCTCCTCCCTACACAAACTCCCCCAGATGCTGCCGAGGAATGGAGCAGCAGTTGGTTATTATTTTTAGACACCCATTCATGTGGTCTGAGGATCAGATGCACATTCCCAGATGCTTATTCCACAAATGCCAAGATCCCTCCAGCCCTCACTGCGTGGATGCATGGAGCTGGCACGGAGCATCGCAGTGCTGGGGGTACCAGCAGGGGCCGGTGATTCAGCCCCCACCCCCCATCCCACAGGCCCACACGTACATGTGCATGTACACGCCACCTGCTTTGTTCAGGAAGCCTCCAGTGAAAAAGGCTTTCTAGGAAACCTGAATAAATAGGCGGGAGGAAGTCAAACTGAATCAATCCATCAGGGCACATGTGCTGCCGAGCAGCCAGAGTCCCCCAAGGACACATGCTCACTGGGAAGATGAAGGGGGAGATGCTTTTTGAGGGGAGAAGCCAGGTGGATGCAGGGAGAGCGGGAGGCAGGAGCTGCCAGTCAGAGGAGCAGGGTGCCAGGAGGGGGATGCAGGAGAGAGGGAGCTGGACCTGGAAGTGTGGGTGAGCTGTGATCCCTGGATGGGTACCACTTCCCATCCCTCAAGAAGAAGGCAGTTCAGGAGGAAGCAGAGAAGAAAAAGAGATAAAAAGAAGCCAGGTAGTGAGGAACACCAAGTGCATCCTTGGCTCTGTCTTGACCTCTGCAGAGGCTGGAGGGAGAGTCTGTCATGTCTGAGGTGTTGAAGATGGACTGGGTGCCTGCAGGACGTGCACTGTCAGTCTAACCCTGGGAAAAAGTGTGAGCCTCCCTTACCCATGCCCACGAAGCTCCAAAAAGGCTGCCTGGCATCCGAAATGTCAAATGAGAGTCTGAAGGCCTCACCTTCTTCCACCAAGGCAACATTTCTGGGCCAGGGATGTCCAGGGTAACCCAGGGCCAGGAAAGTCTTGCTGGGAGGCAATGGGGTATGGGAGTCAAGTAACACTGGGCCTGCCTGGCTATGGGGAGATCCAGCAGACACAATCTGAAGCCAGACAAATGCAGATTAGGCATAAGGTGTGTTTCTATCAGGAGACTTAATTAAACACTGGCACAGCCTTGGAGGGTTGTGATGGATTCTCCTACTGGCAAGGCTCCCGTTTGTATTTGACGTATCTCTGAATGCCCTGCTCTTGTTCAAGTGCAGATATTGATCTAGCAGCAGAACTGATAGGGAAAGGGCCCGAGGCTTGGGCTCCTCAGGCAATCAGCAGCGGTGGAGCATTCATCCTGGTGTCGGTTTTGGCACCAATGGAGATTTGGGCTGGCACTAAAACCAAGAAGAAACAAAGCCTTGCAGATAAGACGCGGGATACCAAACCCCTCTGTTGTCAGTGGTGAATGTCAAGTGACCTTGAAACCCATGACAGCGTGCAATGACCATGGGGACATGAGGAAGGCAGGTTCCTGTTCTGCTGCAGGGCCATTCCCATGAAGTCAGGGCTTGTTTGTAGTGGTGCTGCAGAAAGGGAGCGATGTCTTGGGTGCCCAAGGTTAGAATTGGGCATGCCTCCCACTGCTCTGCCAGCTGCAAGCAGCCTCTGGACCTTCTCACCCTCCTCTTCCCTTACACTGGGTGGTTGCACAGCCACGTTGGCTGAGAGAGGCTTAGTGTGGGGTTGTAGGCTCAGGACAACTTTCGCAAGCTACTGGAATTACCCCTGGCTTCAGCACCTGAAGAAAACTGGTTAGCTTTTTTAGGGAAAACTCTGTTTTCTTGCAAGGACTTTTCTCCCGGCTTCTGTCTTAGACAAGTTTCTGACTGGTAGATACCTATGAAGTGAGTCACTTTTCTTAGTGCCTCAGTTTCCCTGCCTGCAAACTGCTGAGAGGCTGGGTTTGTCCCTGTTGACTCAGTCATAGTGCTCCTGAGGCAAGATGAGAGGAGCTCTCTGAAGTAAACCCGGAGTCTTAATGCCCACAACTTTCCAGGGGCAAGTCTCGCAGCTCTTGATATCACACTTCTTACCAGCACAGTCATCTTGAGAGAGTTGTTGTGATACCCAGAGAGGCTTCTAGCCCACGGACAACCAGCTACTGCGACCGCAGTGCGGCACTTCATGCTGTGCACCTCCCTCCAGCTCTGCTTCTTCCCAGAGTTTGCAGGGCATCCCGACCCCCAGCACTGGCTGGAGCAATTGCCTTCAGGAGAGGGTCCCAGAAGTACTGGGCATACTCCAGTAGTTCTTCTTGGACCTTGAAAGGAAAGGGGAAGAAGGGGAAAAGTGATTTTTTTTATTAGTTGAGCTTCAAGTTTCCATCTCTGGGGAGCAAGCAAACCTTTCCTAGATGCAGTGGGATCTCTGCATGTGTAGGTTATCCCTGCAATAACCCTCATCAGGGCATGGCATTGTTCCCATAACAAAAACTGGACGTACTCAGACTAGTAAACAGAGGAAATGTTCACCGCTTTCATTAATAACCTTAACAGACCTGTGCGTTCTGTTCTTTAGCAGCAAACCGCCAACCCCACATGGAGAAGATTTGCTAATGATCCCTCCACTTTCCACAAGACTCTTTTAACATATTCAGAATCATTTCTATTCCCTTTTCTGTTCTGCTGAAGATCAGTACTTTGTGAATTACTGCAGCAGCCCTGACCATGGGCTCTCCCCATCTGGAAGTCTGGAGCACTCTGCTCTGCTAAAAAAGGACAAAGAGGTGATCAGGCCTTTCTGTGTAATCTCCTGTGCAGCAAACAAGAACTACAAATATTGTGAAATAATCTCAGGAAAAGATCTGGTTGCCATTCCAGCCCTTACAAAACATTTTCCTGTGCCCACTGATGCCCTTTAAACTCCAACCAGCTTAAGCAGGACCTGCTTCCCCAGCTGGCCATAGAATTGATTTCCTCTTTGTTTGTTATTGTGTCTGGTATCCTTCTCTCCATAAAACCCATGTAGACAAACAAACACACAATAACACACACACATAGGGATCTCCTGTCCATGGCAGATCCTATCTCTCTCTTCCAGGGAGAAGTGTGGTCAATGACTGTTACGCTAGCCTGGGGCTGGGAGAGCTGGCTTGGAGCCTGGATGCTATGCGGCTTGCATTTCTTCAATGCTCTGTGCCTCAGTTTCTCTGACTTGAACAGAGGAGGGATGATTCATATCTCCTTCACAAGGTGCTTTCAGATCTAGAGACAAGAAGAGCTGCGTGGTGGTGGTAGTATCAGAGCCTCCCAATCCCATCATTATTTTGCATTACTTTGATGCCCTTGAAATCAAAATATCACACCGTGATTTCATTAGTTTTCAGAGAGGATATCAGCAATCTTTCTCAAGTGTGTGCATGCGTCAGGTGAGGGGCTGAGGGTGGTGGAGGTTACCTGAGATGAGTATTAATGACTAACAGCTTCAAGCTTCAGCACCAGAAGTGAGAACATCTAAATCTAGATTGAGGCACTTAATTAAAACTTCATTAAACTTCCTTCAATGCATGGTCAAAAGTTTCCCTTGTTTTGTGAAGCCCTTAATATCAAAAATGTTGTTGCCCTTTCCCACTCAGAAGCATGCCAGTTCCACTTTACTGTAGCATGAATTGGTAATCAAGGAGCAAAAGCAGGGAGTGTCCAACTCACTCTGGGTTCATTTTGCTGCCCAGGGCACCAAAATTGAAGCACGCAAACAGCGGTATATCAAAGTCCTGATGCAAACAATGTCTTTGCAGAACCAAAGCTGTAGACGGGCCATTTTGGGCTAGTTGTTTCAAGGAGACCAACCTGCTTTGCATTAGGATTACAAGCCCCCCCAGCTCTGATCCACAGCTTCGGAACTCAGAGAATGGAGATCCCTGCTGCCAGCCAAGGTGGAGCCCAGTCCAGCCAGGTCCCACATTCTACAGCTTTTTGTCCCTGTGCCTTTTGTAATCAACATCTAAACCTCTGGCTAAGGCAGGTGGTCCTCTTGTCTTCCCATTGCCATGGTCCTGGCTGAGATAACACACAGAAATAATAATATTAAAAATCCCTAGCCTCATTAAGCAGCTATAATAATTAATCCTTATTACTTAGCCATACCTTTTACACTTTCAAGATACACAAGGACATTCCCTGACTGTGTTTGCTCACCCCAATGCTCCTTGGAGAAAACTGTATCACATGCTCTATTATAGAGGGAACGAAGGATAACACGACCATGGGCATTCATGCATTTCAGTGCACCAGATGGGAATATGGTTTTATGATTTAAACAGTTTGCTGTCCTTGAGTGACAGTCACAGTGTTCCCTGATTCACAGGGCGCTGGAAAGCTGCCAGAACAACAGCAATCCTGCAACCAGGTCTTGCAAGTTTGGGCAGATGAGCCCAAAGGACTCCTCTGAAGACCTAATCATGCTTGGTGTGATTACTCTGCTGTTTATTTTTTTGTTTTGTTTTATTATGCCAGGAGTGAAAGACATATTATTCTGGACCTCTGGTGGGACAGTGCCCCATTTGTGATGTCTAGGCTGTGCTTGGTGCTTCAGGACACCAAACCTCTTTGAAGATAGGCAGCACAGCTTGTTGCATACTAAGAGTCACACCACTGGGCAGCAGCAGAGCTGGGATGGACCTGCAGGACCTAGTCCTTCTTCCTGGTGCCATGGTCAGGGCAGTCTGAAACACATGCCTAGAACATAGCACAAGTAAGTCTTTAAGTGTGCACTCAGCTCTAAGCACAGGAGCAACCTACTGCTAAACAATGCTGACTTCAGGAGCCTTATCTTTTTTTAAAGGTCAGAGCATGCTTATTTAAGCCTCAGTACCTTAAAACCTTAGCACTCTTAAGAAGGTAAATTGAGATCAGTTGTCCTTTCCAGGACCCTGGAGAACTGGATTCTCCTTCCCCATCAGCAAATCCCTTTGCTGATTTAAACTGAACATGCAAGTGGAATAGGACCCAAGTGCTTTTCTTTACACCAGAAGAATGGCTGGGCATAAAGGACTGGGCCAGACCAGAATAGCGCCTGCACCCCCAGCAGAATCCTTATTCCATCCTCGGCCAAGAGATACTGTCAGCATCTCATGTGCTCCTCACCTCCCAAAAGACCGAAGCCTCCAGAGACCTGCAGGTCAGAAGTCTGTCACCACAGCGCGTTCCCTGGCTGCACCGTGGTGTCCACCACAGACACCCTGTCCTGCCCCCCCCCCCTCAGATATTCTGAGGGCCTGTTTTGGGCTCCTTTGCATGTCAGTTATGCTATTTCTGAGTGCATTCATTTTTATTGTTTTCCGGTGGTGAGCTTGTCACCCTGTGTTCTCGCCTTGATCTTTTCCACTTCCTCTCACTTTCAGGCCTCTTTCTTTCCCCGCCGGGCTGATGGGTTGGGTGTTTTTGTCATAGCGGGTGGATGAGCTGCGTGTCCCCCCCACGCTGCAAGATCTGGCCACCCCCAGCGGAGACTCCTCAGGGCGATGGGAATGCAGAGTCAGCCCTGGGAACTGGGGGTGTTCGTGTGGGTGCCGGCACCCTCCTGCCTATCTGGGCACCTTACCTGTTTCCAGCCACCACCAGCCAGTCGCCGTCACGTGGAGAAAGAAGTGTTGACTCATTAATTATCACAAAGTAGGTTATGGTTAAGCAGATGAGTAAAACATCTTCCAAACTGCGCAGCACCGCGGAAAGGAAGGATTTGCCCTTTAATCACTCAGTTCCAGAAATGGTAAAACAAGCTGGGCGCTGCTGGAAGGGGCCGTTGGGTGACAACGTCAAGTTCTCCCTGGGAAACCCAGCTCCCATCTGGGAAGCCTAACTTCTGTTTAGTTTTGGCTACTCCAAACAGACATTCTTCATCCAAAAATGGGGGAGAGTTGGGAAGGGGGGAAACAATGGTGTTTGGCAGTTGACAAGGAGAGAGAAGGACAAGGATGTCTCTTGAACCTTTTTCAGACAAACCTTCCCTCTGCATCATCCTTTTTATTTTGTTCAAAGCATAATTTCCCTCCACAAATCTCCAATGGGAAGTATTTCTTTAAAAACTCATTTTTGAATACAGAAGACCCTGAATCTAAGCAGGAACTAACACCAAATCCATTGTAATCTTAGCCCATGTCCAATACTTGTGAAAGAAATGCACAATTGTGGACCATCCCAGTGAGCAGACCTCTACTTCAGCTGAGTTTTATTGAAGAAATTCCTGTCGCAAGATACAGGAGAGAATCTGACACATGCATAGGACCTCACACAGAGATGGGGCAAAAAAACCCAAGCAAAAAAAACAAGTGATGTGACTCCAGGACACAGACCGATGACCAATTGAAGGTCAGGAAGCAAGCTGTGACCCAGGTGAACGCTGCACACCTGTGGCAGAGCCAGCTTGGATGCATGTTAATGAAAGCCCATGGATTCAATGCAACAAAGAGAGCTGCAATAACAATGAAACATTTATCATCGGTACTGTACCATCAGGTGGTTAGTGAAGGTTTTCTCTCCAGATAGGTCCCTGCCTTCCCATGGAGCAGCTGGGATCAGCCATGTGGGGAGACGAGTGGCATGCGTGCCTTGAGCATCTGAGTCAGCCCCTTCAGTCTTAGGCTCCTCTGAATAGCCAGCAGCTCCCTGCAGAAGGGCAGCACCAGCACCTCCCTCACACACTCTTCCCCACACACTCGCTAGCTCAGTGCCCCATCTTTCTTCTCTCTCCTTTCCTTCCTGCCTTCCAAGTCTTCCCATTTGCACTTGGTGGGCTTGATCCCCAGCTGGTCTAAGCACAGGACCACCAAAATGAATGGGGTTGGGCAAAATTCCCCTGGGCATGTGCTGGGCTGGTGGCTAGCCCTTGGCTTTAGCCCTGCCACAGGGCAGCTGGGTAGTTAATAGTCAGGTGCCAAGTCCCCAGTCACTCCAGTTAGGGTCAGCAGTCCCAAAGGTCAACTTGGGATCAGCTGTTTATCTTTCCCAAGGCTTAGTTTCTCATTTATAGCTGCAGAGAAAAGCAATGATAAAAGCACAGAAGCATCCCATAGTGCTCAGATGCAATGATAGTGGTAGTCATGTAAGTGCTGAAGTTATATAGTAGGAGGGAAGGGGGGTTTTGATTTACTCAGGTGTAGTTTGGACAGTCTGGCCAGAAAATCTCTCTTTTCACCTCTCCAATCCTAGACTGGACTTAAAGAGCATCAGCTTTCTGGGGACCTCTCTTCTCACCATCTCCCGGGGCAGATTTCTCCCCTACTACCTGTGCTAATTACCTCCGCTCCTCTGCCTCAACCTGTGGTAGCTCTGCAGAGTTCATCAGGCTTGAAAACCATATGCCAGGAAGAGCCCATAGCAAGTTAAAAAAAAAAACAAAAAACCAACATGAGAATATCGTCTGCTGCAAAGGCAAATCTTGCTCTCTTTCCCAGAGAGCCCACTCCCCGGGGCTGGGTTTGGCCGTCAGTTTGCAAGTGTGATAAAACAGACAGGAAATTCAGGGTCTGGCTTCAGTGCACAGGCACTGCCCGTCAGAGGTACCCGAGCTGGTTCCAGCGCTGCTGACAGGCAGCCTGGGAGCAGGACAGTCCCATTCATCCATCTCCTGCATGGCCTGAGCTAATAGTGCTGCGGAGAAACAAGGTCTGTCACCTCCAGCAGGGACTGTGCGGTCACGGATGCCCTGCTGCGGGTACGTGAGAGATCGTGCACAGGGTAGCTCTGGATGAAACACAGCGTGGTGCAGATGTGACCGTCGGCGGCAAAGCAAATCCCCTTCCTCTTCTCCCACCTGTCTCTGTCACCTTTGATTCTCAGCTCTCTCTAGTTTCTCATGCCCAGCCTATGTCCAAAGTTCAGTGATTCACGCCTGACACAGCCTTTCTTTGCTTACCCTGGTCCTTATTAACATGTCAGATAGAAACATCTCTTGTCCCTGGCCCCTTGCTGCTTTGCCTCCTGGTAGGTCCTGGCTGGTTCTAAAGCCAGTTTGGTCTCTGGTGTCCTGATTTCTATTGAATTATGCTGTTCTGAACCTCCTTTCCACTCACAGCCTCTGTTTGTCCTTCAACCACATCATTCTGCCTGATTTTGGTGCTACATCTCCCCCATCCACTCTCCGACGCCCCTATTTCGGTAGCTTTACTCCTCTCCTGCCCATGCCCTCTGCACAGCCACAAATTCACCTTCCAGCTCTGCCCAGCCTTATGCCCACTATTTTCCCAGCAGCTGCCCTGCCCTGTCCAGTGCTGCCTCTTGGCTTGGGCTGAACCAGGCAGGAGACACTCAAACCACGTTCTACGTGGTGTGGCTCCCCATAGCCCATCCCAACCACGGGCAGCAGCACTTGTAGGGAGCCCAGGGGTGGTGAAGAAGCAAGGACACGCTCCAGAGGGTCTGAGCAGGGGAGCTTGTCCTGTTCCTTTCACCCAATGTAAGCTAATCAGCCTCTCGCTTTTTCCAAGTACGATATTCCCACACGGAGTGAGAGAGAGGTTTCAGGAAATTTCTACTCCTCTCAAAATCACTTCTGATTTTTCTAGTAAAAGCGTCTGCCAGCCTCCTGCCGCCAAGTTTCTTTCTTTTTTTTTTTTTCCTTTTAATACATATACGATTCAAGCTGCGTTGGCTCCACTCCTGAAGTCTGGCAGGTGCTCAGTGACATATGTTCTGTGATAAATGTTTATTACATAAGTTCATTCAAGCTAACATGGATTTTGAGATATAGTCAGCTCTCATTATACAGCTTGCCTTCAAAGCTCAGTGTCCAGATTATGCCTTTTCTTGTAGGGATGTCTCCCCGGGTTTGTTTGCTCCTTCTCCGATTTAGCCAACTCTTGATTGGTTCATCAAGGTAGTTAACGAAGCGCTCAGACCGACTCGGGGGAGGGGAGGAAAAGGAGCAATTATAACTTCGTCTTGTTCCAGCTCATTATTTTAATCACCGTGCATCATATTTGGTGAAAACATCTCTCTACAAACATTAGAACTTCGGAGCTGTCATCGCTCGGTAAGACAGGGTCTGATTTCACTGATCCTCGAGCATCGGTCCTGCCTTGGAGGTGAATTGCATCAGGTTGTTATCACTGTGTCTCATTGGAGGAGTTGCTCCTGAGTCCTGTTGTTTCAGGACTGGGGATACAACTCACTCTGTCCAAGATTTCCAAGTGTGCTCTTCTTCATTCAGGCTGTTCTAAAAACTTATTACTGTTTAATCTTGCTTCAATACATTCCAGTCACTTTGTGAGCTGTTCTTTGGATGGATGAAATTACAAGTGCTATAGCATGAAACCCTGAGCATCCTGTGCAAGTCCAGGGGAACGCTGCTATCAAATTTCTCCTTTTAATGTGCATCAGATGGCAAAGCATCAGGTTAAATGCTTCTTTGCTTTGGATGAGGAGCTTGGACATGGCAGAAGTCAGAGCTGCCTTTGGGCTGCCTTCCATGTCCCCAAGTCTGAGCCTCTTGTTGGGCTTCACAGAGTCTCAGACTCACTTTGCTCACCAGGTTTTGTCAAGATTCACAGGATACATGCATATAGGTGTCCAGGAGCAGAATGGTGTGCCATTCTGGGAGAAAAACCTTAGCCCTGGTTGTATAATTTTTGTGTGAGGCACAGATCTCCATGTTAGTTCTTAGGGATTGAGTTGATCCTGCATGTTATCACTCTCAATGTGACAAATGCTTGTGCAAACTGGATGATTCACACATTTTGCAAAAGTCTCATGACTCTGGACTCTCTGGTGAGTCCAGTCTTGCTGGGTTTTGGAGGGCACAGCATTAAAGAATGTGATATTTTCTTATAGGATCCCCTTACTCCTATGAGTTGGGGGACAAAACTGTCAGGACTGTCTATAGGAAGGCAAAGGCCCAGTGCAACGCAGGATGAGCTTGGATGACTTGCCAGGATGAGCTCTCTCCAGCAAGGCTTCCAGAGCTCAGCAAAGGGCAAAGCAGGCTGTGTACTTTACACTTGATCAGTTAGGGCCAGCAGTAACAATAATCATTTTTGAGTCAACACATGTGTCTTCTCTGGCAAATTCTGAAGCAAACGCATGGGGGACCAGCTGTTGCCAAGTGCCTGCACCTCACTGGGTCTGCCATCCCTGCCTCTCCTTACATTTGCTGTTCGAGCAATCTTAGTAAGAAACAACCCCAACTCTGCAGACACGGCAGAGCTGAAGATGGGAGAGTTTACAGTTAAGGGATAGCACTGGGCTATGACATGTGGTTAGTGTTATAATGTATGCCTGGCCTATTATGGTTCAAGTGGCATTGTGGGGGTTTTTTAATACAGCTGCATAAGATAGTATGTCAAGCCTTCACTGAATGCACCAGTTTTAGCAAGATGTGTGCACATTATTCAAAGAATCTAAGGTTAAATTTGCTGAGCTGTAAATCTTGGTGACCGGCATGTACTGCAATGCCAGGGTGTCCCAAAGCATGCCTGGGAAAAGGAGAAATGCAGAGGATGTCACCCTTAGAGTGCCTGGGATCAGAAACACAGACCAGCACAGACCAGCTGTCTCTGCTCACATTTTGCCTTGGGCTGATTGTAATCAGCCTCAAGTTTCAGGGATGTGGAAAGGCTAAAATCAGGTGGACGGAGAGAGAGAACGCAAAAAGGAAGAAAGAAGCATTTAGGGGAAAGCAAAGTCATCAGAGATCCCAGACTGGTCTTTGGCTTCTCTTCTGTCTTTGAGAGGAATTAGGTGTCCTCGCTGCTAAATAACCCACAGTGGAAAGCACACAGCAAACATCTCCTGCACAAAGAGAAGGAACACAACCAGAACAGCAATTAATATGCCTTTTTAATTGGCATAAGTCAAAACTCCACCTCCATGTCTCTTGCAGTGAGCACAGCTGCAATGGGTCCATCTCAAACAGATATGGCCAAAGAAAGGGGTCAGTAGCTGTGTCCCACATCATCCCTTTGAGTGAATTCCCTCAGAAAAGGCTGCAGAAACCACAAGTTTTATCTGGGTTAAATCCCAGCTGGGAGAGATTGGCTGAGTTTGAGGGGCAACTTGGCACAGTCAATCCCAGAGAATCCATGGGGTCAGGGTTTCTGTGCTGGGACAGGAGTTTGCTGGGAGCAGGGATGGGAGCAGCGGGCAGCAGTGAAGTGAGACAGGATGGTTTTGTATAATCTGGGATTGAAAAGAGCACTGAAAAACCAGCACCCCAGAAAGGGCTGGGTGATTAACCTGTCTCTCCTATGAACTTCTCCTGACAGGCTGCAGCCCTCTTTGCTGTAAGTTGTGTCCAGCCCCTAGAGAAGTCAGGAAGCACCTGTGGTGGCATTTGCATGCACTGCAAGGTTTTTGAGGCAGGGACAGTCCTTTGGTGGCTTGTGCTGGCAGCCTTCAGAGCCAGGGGTCCTGGCTGGGGCACACCTGCAAGGCAAACCTTAACAAACGGGTGCCCGTCTCAGCCACTCGGAGATGAAGCATCTTGTCTCTGGCTGGGCAGATGAGTCAGACCCAGAGAAAATTAGAGTTAGCTTGGGTGGAAGTGTGATGCGAGTGTCTAGCCATCACTTCTGGGGAGGGTAAATCGCATTGCTGTAGCTCCATTAAGAATGATGCGGCCATCCTCCACCCACAGAGAATTTGGCCCAGACCTTTTTAGTCAGCTCCTTTTGCTAATTTGATTTCCCTCTGCATTAAAGACATTAATGATGTTACAAGTGCTTTAGATGCTGATGTGACCCATGTACCAGTGGAGGTGGTGGTTTTGCCTGTGCTGACATCCAGCCCCTCTGAGCAATGCCCTGTCACCATCCTGCTTTTGGAGCATCCTTACCTCAAAAAGAGCTGCCACTGTGCTGAAATTAGAGCTAAGGTCACTCTTCTGAGAATCAATTTGCCTGACAACACTGCTCCTCAGGGGGGATGACATTAGCGTGGTGGCTATCAGTCAGTCAGTCTGTGCTCAGGGTTCCCTGATCTGCAGGCATTTGAGTAACTCTCCACCCTGGGATGGGCCACTTAAAGCATTTTAAAATGCTGGGATTCTGGGAAACCCAGTCTAAATTGTTCAGGAGGAACAGTGAGGAATGATACTTAGAAAGGTATCACTGAAGATGAATGTGTCTTCAGGGGCTGCAGAATCACTCCCTTACGGAATGCTCCAGAGCTTTGGGAGCTTAAGTTAAGTTCAGAAGCCTTCACAGACTGTAAATGAAAAGCACAAGGTTGATTTGGTTGATTTGGTTTTCCAGAGCAGACAGGATTTGGATTTCTTGTTGAATAGACAGCTATGTTCTCTTTCAGGCATGAAGCAACATCTTCTGTTGTCTCTCCCATAAACAGGTCTGGCAAATAGTTGGTTGAGCTGCACAAAGGCCACTCTTCATTGTGGGGCCTCTGTTTCTGGGATGCTTGGGCAGAGCTTGCAGAAGCAGTCCCTCCTTTGAAGAGCACTGAGCAACAGGTCCCCGTCTGCTACAGCCTCCAAAGATTTCTCCAAAGAGATGTCCCAAAAACAGAGCCTCTAAAAGGTCTGGTCATTCATGGAAACCCTGGCATGCCTGCAGGGTGACTTCACTCTCTCACAGACCTTTGCTTTTGCTCCTTCAGCCCCACTCTCCAGTCCACCATTTTTTCAGCCCTTCGGTGGATTCTTCTCTCGTGCACTTTTGCTCTGACGACTTTCCTATTCAGGACACGGACGCAGGAAATCAGCCAAGCCCCTGGTTGTGGTGGATTAGCCATTAAGTCATTTGCCTTTCCTCACCACTGCCAGTTGCTGGAGTTGCAGCAAAAGGCAAGGCACACACGCTGACTGTGGCTGCCGCTACTGACGGGAAAACCAGAAGGGAGCACTCCTTCCATCACAACATTCTCCCCTCATCCTTACAGCAAGTCTCTGCATGCTGTCGGGTTGTTTTGTGCACCTCTCCTTCATCACAGCCGTGTGGAGCCTTGTACTAACCACCCTGCATCCCACCGCTGCCCTCCTGCTGCCCCAAAAAACTGTTGGGGGTTTGACCAAAGGAAAAAAAAAAAAAACCATTCTCCTTGGGAAGAGCTGATATGCAGGGAGGTGATTTTGTTGGGGTTGCATGCTCACGCACGTGAATGCCACCACTCAGGGTCAGCCACGGATAATGAGCCTTTGGATGACAAATGGCAGTCCCCGGCTGTAGGGTGAGAGGTGTATGTTCCCAGCAAGCTCTCCGTGAATTATTGCAATGGCAGCACTCACTTCCCTTCTCTGCGAAAGAAACAAGAGCAAAGCAAGCAAGAACTAGCAGCAGATGGTCCCTCCTGTGCCCAGATCGTTCCAGCCAAAACAAATCTACATCCCCAGCTGAAGGGAAGGGTACAGGAATAGAACAGGAGTGTGACTCAGATCCAGTGACTCAGACAGCAAGGCGAGGGGAGAGAGGGAGGGGGAGAGGCAGAACCTGGCGCAAGAGCCTCTTACGGATGACAGTGATTATTGCTATTATTCCAGGGAGTGCTTGCGGGCACCAACAACTCTCACTCCTGCTCCTGTTCTCTTTTTTTGGGTTGGTTTCTTTTTTATTTTATTTTGGGGGAGGGGGGGTAGGATGGGGGGGGCATGTCTCTCTCTTTCTCCCTCTTCCCTTTTGTGGGAAAGCTGTGAGCAATCCCCTCTGCATCTTTATCTGTTTACGAGCTGGTAAATAGCAGGCCAAACACTTGTGTGCCAGATATCAGACAGGCTCAGCTGTTTGCATGCCAGCGGAAAATGCCACATGCCCGTCCTCCCTCCATCGGGGCAGCAGCGTGTGAGATTCCAGGCAAAGTCCTTGGCTCGCCTCTCCTCTCCCATTCCCAGCCCGCGGGGCCATGGCTCTTTTGCCGTATGCCTCCCCACAACAGTGGCTGTGTCAAACAAGGATGATGTTTGCCCAACCTTAGCCAGTCAGATTTTGAGTAATGAGCTCAAGTGCTGAACTGTTGGTGTTATTCTGTCAGAGCTGCCAGGCAGGTCAGATTAGCTACTGCCACTTACTCATGCCTAAAATGTTTTTGTGGCCCTTGGGTTTGCCACAATGGGATGGATTCACATCTTGATACCCCTTAGATGCTTTGAAAGGCTAAACAAAGCTCCTGAAAAGCACTATCACTGGAAAAACTAGGCCATTGGGTGAGATAATGCATTAAGCACTAGGGGCTGGCTGAACAATCTGTCCCAGAAACCAGCCTTGGATTAGTGCTGTGCTGTGCTCTGGCCCTTGGCACAAGCACAGGTGGGACGAAGGGCCCAGATCCTGCCTGACCGCATTGGAGGAAAATTCCCCCGCGGAACAGAGCATTCTGCCATGCTGGGTGCCCTGATCCTGAGCACAGGGTGTCTGGGCAGTGGAAAGAACATCCTATAGAAACCCAGAATCATCAGAAACACCAGTAGAAGGTCTGTTTCTTCATGTCCATCCAAGGTCATCCTCTTGATGTCTTTCCCATCCACCACCAGGCAGAACTCGGAGGCTTCTGATTTGTCGGACCCAAAATTGTTCCACTCTAACCCCACCAAACGGGATCTATCCCATGGCAATATGCTCCATAAGCACTGGCATTATGTTGATGACCCTTCAGCAAAGTTGCTAGCGAGGAAGTGTGGTTCACACATGCAGTTTGTGTGGTGCAATCATGTCAACTAGGATCTTTGGAAAGCCTGATTGGCTGGGAAATATTGGTCTTATTGACTTCCAGCTAAACCAGGTGGCCTAAACTTACTGCAGACTGTGACTGAAGCAGGTTTCCCATACACATTTTGGGTTTCATGGGTGATAAGCACCAAAGGGCCCTTCTTTTTTAGGACACAGAGGAGTTTGAATATCCCATCCTCTCTCCTGAAGTGGGTCCCATGGCTAGCACAGTGCCTGTGGACCCAACAGAGCTGGCTGGGGACTTACAGCTTACTCATCACGAATGCAGACACTGTCACCCGAGACCTAAACTGGAGGCTCCTTAGGGACAGAGACAATGCACAGGCATGAGCATGTGCTGGCCCACGCACAGCTCACCAGCCACTGAGGAGTTCAAGAAAGCCCTGTGGTCACTGGCCCAGTCAACACATCTGGGTTGGGGGAGACAAAATCCAAAACTGGAGGACGCCTGCCCACCAGGCTTGTAGGGTTTTCTCCTTGGGGTAGCAGAGATGGAAGGCAGAGACTATCAGTTTGGGGTGTTTGCTGAGAGGCATCAAACTGAGGTGTTTGAAGGGAAGAGATAGGCTGAATTTATATATAAAAATATACAGATGTTTTTATATAAACCATATTGATATTTTTAACCTTGATACCCACTATGGGTTCCATTTAACTGAACAGGATACAGGAGGTAAACCATTCTTCATGGCTACATGAACAACTTCCCCCTTCTTTGCATGTGTTGGTGAGGCCTTGACCCATTATAGACCATGGCAGTGCTATATTTTCACTTGTATAATGTGCTGGTTTTGAAAAAAAAAAAAGTGATTCAGCAGTAATGCAGACTGCATGCACGTGTGAGTAACTCAAGGGGAACTTTAACGTAAAGCCCCTTCTCCCCCAGTTACCCCCCCCAGCCCTGCTATGGGCATGAAAATACAGCATGTTTTCTTCCCTTTTTGTTCTTGACCACCTTGTTTAATGCTGTACAGGATGAACTACCTAAATGATGCAGAATGAGAGACAGATCACAAAGCTTGCATAATGCTCTACAGGATGAACTACCTAAATGATACAGGATGAGGGACAGATCACAGACCTGAGGGTCAGCCTATCAATCTGCTGCTTGTCCATGTTGGGAGAGGAGTGAACCTTCCTTTCCCAGCCCAAGCCGATGCCTTGGAGGCATAACCTTTACAAGCACATATACTAATGCATGATCTGATGCTGTATCTGCCACACTGTTGTTATACCCAGAGGCTGTTTCTGGGGGAAAGTTTGCATGACCTAGATACGATCTTGTGGTTCTTGCAGGGAAGATAGTGTCTGAAGTCACATTCAGGTGGGAATTGGGAGTTATTCTGCACCAAACTCTGGTATGGGCTTCCTATATAAGCTCACTAAACAACAGGGATGTTACCTAGGGTGACACAGTGCACTGTACAGATGAACAAGGCGTTTTTACATGCAGAGTGGATTGGCACCAGAGACCGTGAGGGTTTAGGTGAGGGGGAATCATTAGACTGTATAATCTGACCTGTTGAGCGCAGACCGATTGCTTTTACCTGGCTGCCCCTTGCCAGCAGCTTGCACTTGCCTAAAGCATCTCTTCCAGAAAGGTGTCTAGTCACGATCTGAAGATATCAAGAGAAGGAGAGGCTGCCCCTCCCTTTGGTCGTTTGTTCCAGTGGTTAATCACCTCTTTGTTAAACACGTGCGCCTTGCAGCTAATTTGAATGTGTCTGGTTTCAGCTTCTAGCCAGTGGCAGTTTGTGTTTATACTATTCTATACTACATTTAAAAACTCTGTCCCGCTCACTATTTGCTCTCTGATTAAATTACTTATATACTGAACTTAACTCACCCTTCAATTTTCCTCTCCTTCCCCCTTTGGGTGCATGAAACAGATCGAACAATTTCAGTATCTTGCTCTAAGGCATTTTTCTCTACTCCTTAATTCATTTCTGTGGCTCTTTCCTGCCCTCACTTTAACCACCTTTTGAATATTAAAATATGAGCCCCAGGCCTGGATGTGTTATCTTATCCACTTTAGTCTCAGTGCTTTATAGGGAAGCAAATTAACCTCCCTGATCCAGCTTACTACCCTCCCTGTGTTCTCATTCCCAGGCAGCCCTTGCCCCCGTTTGTCAGCACACCAGGAGGGGTGTTTGCACTGAACCACTTGCCCGCAATGACCTCCAGCTCTTGGTCAGGAACTCTGCTATATGAGGCCAGTCCTGCTCGTAAGGAACGAACCACACTTCTCCTCCTCCTCCTCCTCCTTTGAGCATCGGCTGAGGAACATGTCTCAAGTGAGCCCTTACCGAGCAGTCACTGTCTCTTGGTGTGGCTACCTCATCAACCAGCCTGACCCACCAAAGCTGGGTCATCTGTGCCTTTTATCAGGGGCTATTTCATATCGTCTTCCAGGAAGTTGATAAGAAGAATAGGATAAAGCAGAGCTGAGTCCCAAACCTGCTTGGAACTTGTTGTTTGGTGATGAGTCCTCACTGACAACAACATTTTGAGATCTGTCAATTATCCAGCTCTCAATCTGTCTCACATATCCTCTGGTTCATACTATTCTGTGCTATTTTTTAAGCAGGATGTCATGGTTTTAGCTCAATCCCCTTGAAAAAAAAATCTAAGTATAGCATATCTGCGTAGTTACCTTTATCAGGCAACTTTGTAATCTCCTTGAAGAACTAAATCAGGTTTGTTAAGTGTTATTTTCTCTACAACAACATTGAATCACATTCTCAGAAGAAGGGAATGCTAAGAGGCTATTAAATATATAATTATTATTATTTTATACATAGTCATCTGCTGTCCTCATCTAATTGGGAAGACTGATCCTATTTGTTGGTCTCTTAGATGTAACATCTTCCAGTAGATCAACTTCGCAAAATCACAAAGTCCTCTGGATTACCTGAAACTCAGGGGATGGTAATGGTTTGGTGAATACCAGTTGGGTGTGCATTGGAGAATGTGGCCCAAAGTGACTCATTTTGATGTAGTAGGGGTACCTTCCTGAAGACTGTCTCCTGGACTTGGACATGTAGCACCAAACCATGCTTGCCTGAAACACCAGCTCCAGGACAGAGGAGTGGGAAAAGGCTCTGACCCTCCCTGCTCCCTCCACCCTCCTCCACTTTGCCAGTAACCAGCTCCACTGTGATAAAGGTCTGGAGAAGTGAAGAAGAAAGGCTGTTCTCAGGTGTTGGATGCTGTCTTTCCTGCAGAACTGCTTGAGGATGGCTACGCTCAAGTCGCTTGAGTCAGCCCGGCTTTTATCATGTTATAAAGCAAAGTGAAACTTTTAGGTCTATAATCTCACTGATGGAGCAAGCATCCCATGGGTTTCTAATACTGCTCTAACCTGACCTGTTTGGTGAATTTTCCCTGGTGAGTGTTGCAAAAGTTTGTCTTTTCTTCCTGGCTACAAGGGTGAACTGCAGGGAGGCATTGGAAGATTGTACAGCACCTGCATGGAGGTAGTCCTCTTCTATGTGGGATGTGGTTGTGTTAGCAGATGAAGAGCTGAGCTCCCATTTTTCTTTATGTGCTCTCCTGACTCAGCCAATCCATGTTAGAAGTGCAGCTGCATTCAAGAGAAGAATATTCTATAAAGAAAGTTCAAACTGGCTCTTCTGTTGTGCTAAGTTTTCAGCTAACATCTCCAAAGCACATTCTTCCTTCCTGATGGCTATGTCAAATGGACTTTGCAAAATCATGTAAAGACACTATGGAAAGGAGGTGTTTGATTGCCATCTCTTTTTCAGAAATGCTGTCCTCATAAATTCTGCTGTCTTTTCATGATCATTAACAATAAAACATGTCTGAGAAACGGACAGAATTAATCAATAAGAAGAGGAACACGCCAGCCCATGCCTCCTGAACACCCCAGTATGTCACTGGCCTTGCAGTCATGGGGGATTGGGAAGCCGAATTCTGTTTTATTTGACCTTTGAGTCTTTCCTAGGAAGGTGGGAGCTCTCATGATTTATTTTGCAGTAACCAAGCTCTAAAAAATATGCCCATGCTTCCTCTGCAATTTTCTTTCTCAGATGTGCCAGCTGCTCTTTTTCACACTTTTGCTGCACATTTATGAGAGTGAGAAGGAATGCACACACATGCATGCACATATACACAGCTGCAGCCGTAAGACCAGCCTGGCCTTAGCCCACACAGTGCTTTCAAGCCCAGGGATGTATTTATTTAGAGCTGGAGAAAGTGGAAAAAATGAAAAATAAAAAAAAAAAAAAAAGAAAGAAAAAGAAAAGGAAAGAAAAAAGAAAAGGAGAGAAAAAAGAAAAAAATGTTGCTTTAACTGTGCCTGGATTCCCAAACACCTGCACCAGGGTTTCCTGATATTTCTGCAGACATTTGCATCAGAGATACAGCTGCTACAGCACTCACACAAGACCTTAGCCTTCATTTAGTCATGATTCTACTCTTGTTTCATTTTCTCTTACTAAAAACAGAGCTAAAGTCTCATGTACACCCAGAGCTACAATGGCTGAAGTCCATGCTTGTGAAAGGTATCTAAGGCCACTTACACCAATTTAACATCATTTAGTCAAGAGGCTGCAAAAGGCCTGTATACGCTCTGTCAGTTTAGTTTGAGTACATGAAGAACAAGCTTAAACCATTCTATATCCATATATAAAATGGATTTTAAATAAGAACCAAAATTTGTGTACAAAGAAAGCTTAATTTGATGATGCTGTATTTTTTGGGAGGGCAGACTTTTCTCACTATTTTAAGGGATGAGGCTAGTTTTGATTTGCTAAAAACTAGTAAATAGTTTTTACTGCAGTATTTCTTTCTTGATGAGTACATTAGTTTATCAGATACTGGGGGCTGATGAAACCAATAAAACAGGCTTTTCTCTGGTGGGTATTCCCGAGGTGTTAAGAGCCTTCTCTTTCAACTGATTTTCCTGGGGCATGATGATACTCACTACTGTGGTCCCTTACTGAAAACTGCCCAGCTATATCACAGATGCCTTAGACAAGTAGTGATGGGAGTGAGAAAAGCAAGTCAGGCAGATAGCTCATTCATCTTTCTCAACTTAGAAAAAAGAGAATGGGGACTACCACTCGGTATTTCTAAACAGTTTCACTCTCTGGTTCTCGTGAGGTAGCAAAAAGCTGCAGATTCTTTAGAGGAAGCCAAGCAAACAATTTCAAGCAGATTTCTTGAAAAACAAACAAATTAAAAACCCCACAGCAAAACAAAACAGCAACAGATGAAATGTTTCTCTTTATCTTAGAGATTCTGTAAAAACCCCTTACTTAACTAAACCTTGATTTGAGACTTACACCAACCTGACAGTTTCCTTTCATTAAAACCTCATCTGCAGTTCAACTTAGAAAAAAACACAATGACAACAAAACCAAACTTCAGAAAACCAACTAAATGAGATGACATCTGTTCTTCAGGCAAGGCTCCTTTGTCCTGAATTCTAGAGAGCTGGTTATTTAAGGAGAGACTTATGTGAACAAGCAAGATTAAACAGAAGCAGCAACACACCCTGATGCAAGCATGAGGGTGTTGAAATTGCTCTGCTCTTCTCCCCAAAGACATTTCAGATCCCATTTCTTGAACACTGTTTATGTCGAAAGCGCTCACATTCTGATTTCCTCTACAGCCAGTTCGCTGCTCTCTGCAGTCTCTAAAAGCATCATCAAGCGTTTCCTCATTAGATAATATCATCACACACCCTAATGATTAGGCTCAGTGAGTCACCTTCCTTTTTGGAGCACTGTATTCAATCCAAAATTGTGTATCCTCTCTCCCGTGAAGAGAACTCCCTCCACATGCAGGAGTCTCAGGAGACCAGACCAGCTGTAGCAACAAGTTCATTAGCCAACCCATTGTGCCCAATACTAAACCCCCTCTGTGTGATGCTGGAGACAATAAGACTGGTGTTAGGGTTGGGGGTGGTGTTGTGTGCTGGGAGCTTCTGAGGTGTAGACACCTCAAAAAGGGGACCCCTTGCCTTGGAGGACTCTGCTGTTTACAGAGCAAGAAGCCACCTACGTGGTTAGTGAAAGGCTTTAGGGATCAAGAGGGTGATAATCAATTAGTGTAACTGTGGGGGCTGGGGCTGAGTAGAGAGGAGGCAGTAAACATACCAAGCACATGGGGAAGGAGAAGAAAGAAAAACACTAAATGGAGAGAATTAAAAACTTTGTAGGCAGCAAAGCAGAGGCTACTAGAAGAGGAAAAAGGATGGGTCCCTCCTGTTTGATTAAAAAGGCCTTTTCCTGTCATCTTGCCTGCAGAACAGGTTTTATTATTTATCTAATTCTTTTTTATTTAGGCAGCATTAGCAGTAATTATAACAATAATGGCATCTTTATCACCGAACACACTATTTGCATTCCTATAAAGCCCACAGGCTGTAGGCAGGGGCCAGGGAGAGGGCCCTTCCTGGGGGGCTGTGGCTAGCAGAGGGGACCAGCAGGGCAGGGCAGCATCCTGCAGCCCCCTGTGCAAGCTGCAGGGGGGGACACGACTTGGCTGGGACTGCAGCCAGGCAGGGAAAGCCTATCACTCTCACGAGTTTTCATCAAAGGGCTTTCCTGCCCCTTCCCTCCAGCAGCAGTGCGTGGCAGGCCCTTCAGGACTTTTGCTGGTTTCACTTATTTTTACAAACATTGGAAAAAAGCAGATACTTCCCCTGGGAGATGCCTGTTTGCACCCCCCTGCTCACAGTATTTATAGGGCTCCCCTCTCTGCAGCATCTGAATACCAGTATTTTAGGGGATTTATCCTCATATTTACCCCCTCTATGCAGGGAGTTGTGTGCAGGCACACAGAACAGAAAAGAAGGCAATCAACTCCAAAACTTAAATCTAGAAGAAGTTTACTCAGGTGCCATTTAACCTTAGCCATGCCTCAGCCCAAAAATTTTTGACAGCTTCCAATTCTGCTGTCAAACGTTTCTGCTTCTGCTCCTGTGGGGACAGAGCAGCCGTCTCTGGGTAGCTCTGAAGAGCACAGCCTACACCTCTAACATCCAGAAACTAGGTGGAGGAATGCCTTAATTCCCAGCGGGACACTTTCTAGATGTTTTTTGAGCACAGGTAAGCCTCGCACCAAAAAGCTGCTTCACTTTTAGGGACAAGGTTTGCATGCTCTCTCTCGCTTACCCAACCCTCTTATAGGATATGCCACCAGGTGGGAACACATCCCCGCTGCCAAGCTATAGGTTGTCTGGGCTTGACTCCCTGTCTCTCCTAAGGAAATGGTGACTCACTTCAGCCTCCTGGTTAAGGAACTCACGTGCAGCACCTTCCAGTATCAAACGTGGTGCGTTTTTTCTATGGAAAGAAGGATGAGAGAAGAATGAGAGAAGGATGGAGAAGCATTTACTTCCAGTAACAGAAAATCATGCTCACTTCTGATTTCTCCTTCTGGCTCAACCATCGTTGGTTTATTCTTCAGGAAGCTGTCTGTCTGGATCCCATTTCTGAGGCTGCCACATGTTTCCTAGAGAACCCCAGCCCCACTCTAACTTAGGTGTCCAGAAAGCCTCCACTGTCACAGCTGGGTTTATAAAAGAGGATGGAGATGTGGGACCAGCAGCCCTGTATCACAAATTCACAAACTAGCCCTCCAGCAACCTGTCCAGCAGCTGCTGTGAATAGAGGGGTCAGAAAGGCCCCCAACTTGTGGGGCTGGGTGCCCGGCACAGAGAGGAAACCCACTGTCTACACCAGTTATTCAAAGTGAACTTGAATGAAGGGTTACCATAACTATTTCCTATAAGCTCTTGCTGAGGACAGTAGCTTGCTTGGATCTTGCTCATACCCTTCTTCTGGCTTTCTACCCCTGGGGAAAGTGGTCCCTCTTAAGCTGCCTTCCTCATGCTGCTGAGGACTTGTGGTCCACCTGGCTCTTCGGACCCAGGATATTTTTCCCTGAGAAGGAAAATCCTCTTCCACTCCCCCCTTTCTCAAGCATTGTTTAGATTTCATTGCTCCCATCATCACAGAAGGACATCCTAAATACTCTTCTGGTAAGTCCTGCTCAATAGAGGAGGTTTGGTGCTCCACAAATCAAGGAGAAAGCACAGCTGCTCTATTTTCTGTCTGTTCTGTGTAGATAATTTGTTGCTCCCAGTCATCCGCCTCCTCCTAGGTCTTTTCTCTGGAGGAGGTACTCTTGTCTCCCTGTCATTGTTTCATAGACACACGCTTAGCGATTTCCCAATGGTAGTATGTGGCAACAATGAATCCCCAGTGCACGGAAATGCACATGAAATTGTATTAGTCACACACAATTAGGCAACACACAGTCACCATGCAATCAGGGAAAGCCTAGATGCAGATTATTGAGGCGCAGAGGTTTTTGATGAACCATATTGTCACCCCAAAATGCTAATATATGAGAAATAAAGCATTTTTCGTTAAAGGGGTTGTACTGGGCAAATTTTTCAATTTGAATTGTATTTTAAAGGTTGGAAATAGCCTCTTTGTCATTTCCAGAATGAAAAATTCATTTCATTCAAAATTACTTTTGATTTCATAATTTAAGCTACTGAGATATTTTTTTATGTGGCTGAACACAAAGCACTTAAAAGTTATCAAAATGAAGCAGTGTTGATTACCCCCGTTGAGCTTTTTTACACACTTTGTTTGTAAATATTCTCATCATCACCTGTATTTGCATTTAAGGAAAAATGTTTAAACATTGAAAACATTTGCAGGACAGAACAATCCCGAGTTGCTCAGCTCTAATGCAACGGCAATTTCACCACCCCCTTGTTACATGATTGTGATATGCAGTCTTCTCTCCTTGACATCTTCAAGAGAATTATTTCTTTCCTTAAGAGAAGTATGCATTTATTTACACACTGCAAATCCCCAGCAAGCATTTCAGAGCACTTCTAGACTGTGCAGCTCTGCTGAGATGGGGGAGATGGATAAGATTTGATTTTCCTGAGTTGGATGGGGTCTCAGTGGGGCACAAATGCTATTGACATAGCAAAAGGAGACTTCCGCATGTTTTGCAGTCTCCAGGTGAGATTTCCAGCTTTGATTTGAGACCGCCATCAGTATACTACCTATCATTACAATGCCATTGTAATAACTAGAGGCATGTTCAGTAGCTCAGCATGTTTCCTGTAGGTGGAATGTTTGCCCACACCACAGGCACTGCTGGCCAGGATGCTCCCTGAGACAGGGGACTCATCCCATGGGATGATGGGAATGCAGCCAGCCATGTCTGGGGGGAGCACCCCAAAAATTCCTGCACGGTGCCTTGCTGACCTCCATCAAGCCCTCCCTTTGGAAAAATTAGGGCCAAGGAGCCCTAACAACTTGTATTCCACCAGCCAGTGTCACCTCTGCCTTTCCTTGGACTAACACCTCTACCTGCACCCCTTGCCCTTTGGACCATACTTACAGTAAGCCCTGGGGACACACAACCTTTCCTGTGTTACAGCATCTCACATAATAAAGGTCCTGGCCCAGATTGGCACCCTCAGTAATATAAACACTTCAGTTCAAGATATTTCTCTGAGAATACCTAGACACGGTGAGTTCTCCCTGGCAAGAAACATCTGAAATACTGACCGGTGCTTTGTGATGTGAACATACCTACTGTGTCCAGCAGCCTGGGAAGCCTGCATGAAGCCTGCAAGATGGAACAGGTTGGTTGTTAACCAACATGTCCAGCCACTGTAGCAAGGCCACTCTGCAGCAGAGCCCGTGAGGTCCCTGGGCACTGCTAAGGTGCCCGGCAGCACTGCATGGTCCCTGGATGTGCTCTGCACTTTTCAGGAGCTGTTGGAGGGGAGGATAGCACCACGAATTACAGAACAGCCAGAGGGAATTGCCAGGATCAACCTCTTAGGTCCTGCTTGCTTTTGAGTTTCAGCCAGTGAAGAATACGTGGCTTTAGTAGTCTCAGGGGCTTTGCTGGTGTGATGTATTGCAAATGCTATTGAGTAAACTTTGATAAGCATAATGTTTCTGCTTTTCAGTTACCATGGGGGCAACCACCAGGGGATGTTGGGAGGTGACTGGCCTTTGTGTAAGTGGTCTGTGTGAGGCACCAACACAGAGAGTAACCTGCTCAGTCTGGGAACAGGCACCAAGGATGCTGGATCCCAGCATTTGCCCTTTTTAAACCATCAGCTTTTCTCCTCCATTGTGCAGAAGAATTTATAACCTACCAAGAGACACTGTGTCTGATGCTGACCAGAAGAGTCTATTAAGAAAATCTTGCATAACATGGGCGAAAACAAAACTACAGTGTGTTACAAAGCAAAGTAATCCCAAGTGCAGTGAAGAACTGAAGGACTGGGATCTCCCTAAGACAAGTCTCATGTGCCCAGGCTTCACAAGAGGGGAGTGACAATTAGAAAAGAAGGCTGAGATGTCATAACAGACATTGAGAATATGGCAGTAAACAATTTGTTTTGAATTATCTCACATTCAGTATTTTATAGAAGGAACAACACACATCATGAGACAGGAAATGCAGAGTAAAAGCCCACTAACCACAGGCTTTGGCCAGCAAGAATAAATAAATTAAAAAAACCCCAACAACTTCAACCCCCCAGATATTTAATACATGTTCTCTTCTGAAATACTCTCGTTTCAAACTTCAGAGGCAGGGCTGCTGGCATGCCCAGCTGGCAGCGTCTCTCCTCTGCTGAAGCAAGAGTCATATCGGTCATCTGATTCCCATCTTACCTAACGCACAGCTCTGCCTGGCCACGCCGCAGCTGGACAGGGGAAAAATAACTTCAATTTTACTGAAACGCACTTGATATAGCAGTGCCTTGATGTTGGTTCACCACTCTGTCTCCAAAAGGTAAATTTAGCAAAGATACATGGGGTGCTCAACTCTATGAAGTGTTCTCTCTGGCTGTAAGAGAGGAAGAGATAAATTGTTCTGAAGTCACTTGTTCTTGGACTTCTTCTTCCACATGGGCCATCCCTTTCAGGAAGCCTAAGCTCATGTGCCCTAGGTGATGTAAAAGGTAAAGTGCATACATATATAGACACATACACATATATATGTATGTATGAGAATGTATATGTTTAATACACACACACATGCATAGACACTTTTGCATGGGTGCATGTTTTTGGAGAGACCAATCCTCCTACCTTGGCTCAGGGAGCAGAGGTCTCCAAATGGAACCTAGCCATCACTTGCATGAAGAACATTCAAGTTCTTCCCAGCTCTCACACCCAAATACCCACAGTCCTCAGAAGCTGAAGGACAGAGTCATGGCCTATCTTTGGCATAGCTGAAAAGCACAAAAAATTGTTTGTGGCTTTGGCTGTTCCCCAGAGACCTGAACCCTCACTCAGGCAGGCCCTCACACCACTGCCAAGCCCACAGCCCATACCCACAGTTTCTCCAAGCATTTTGGTTAACAAAGCTGGTCTGACCAAGAGGAAATGAAGCTCTTCTTTTTTTTTTTTTTCTCTTTTACGCAATCATGCATCTGTCTTTCTTGTCCTGCCACCACAGAGAAGATGTGGTTGCTGGATCCTGTGGTTGCCTCCCACCACCCTCTGAAGCAGCTATAGAGGATGGTGCTTAGATGGCATGGAGAAAGAGAAGGAATTCCAGCCCAGCCACAGCGTGGTCTCACCAGCTTCAGATGCTGGTTCCTCAGTGGTCCTTAAGAACCCTTAAAGTAGGTGGGGGTTTGTGAACCTGTCCTGTTTCCATATTTGTAAGAGTCCTTGTTTTTCCTTCAGTGGTTTGCAGTGTGTAGTGTGAGTGCTAAAGGGAAGCACCATAAGCACTTTCTAGTGATTTGAACTTTGCTTTAAAAAAAAACAAAACAAACAGCTTGCTCTTGTGGGCTCTACACAGGAGCATCCCTCTTCTTTCTAGAGTTGGTTATTATTTAACTAGGAAAGCATTCCTCAAGAGTAAAAAGAAATGTTTTTTCTTCACTCCCATTAGCATCAAGAGATCAAGGAAATCTTTCTGCCAATAAAAGAGTAAGATTTGGAGTTTTCTCCTAATGCTGCCCGTGATATACTGTCTCATCTATTTATATCTTACATATACTCAGCAGCATCTGTACTTTTTGACGTATCCTCATGGAGCTAATCTCTCCTGATATATGCACCTCATGCTCATAGCTCCCTTTCTACCCCACCTCTCAGATGTCTGCCCATACCACAGGAACTGAGCACTTCCCAGGTCCGCCAGCCCCGCACAGGAGGACACTGAGCAACTTCTAGGGCCTTGTCTCCCTTTTCAAGTGGAGAAGACTTTACTTAGGAAGGGTTTACACAAGAAGGGTTTGCACGGATATGGTTTACATCTCAAGTCTTTTTCTCTCCCTATGAGCTCTCACTTCTCTCTAAATATAACAAGGAAGCTCTGTAAGTTGCCATACTCTGGATATACCCATTCTCCTGAAAAACTTGTTTCTCCATTGACCTTTTCAATCCATCAAGCTTTTATGTGACTTGGATGCTTTGTTTAGCTAAATATTTATATGGTAAACATTCAGTGTATGGATTGTTGTTAAGACTTCAAGCTCTGCGGGACAGAGGCTGGTTCCCTATTGTGCACCTTGCACAGCCATAGTCAACACAATGCACAGCTATAGCAACAACATTCCTATGGTTTTTGAAGGCACAGACTGTGACTGATTTTCTCAGGCACTATGGAGCTGCTGTCATCGGTTGCTCCGAGAAAGAAGTTTCCAAATTCACCTTTCCTGCAAAGTCTGAGGAGAATGGAGGGGGTGTAGAATTCTATCACCATGATATTAGAAAGAAGATGAGTCAAACGTGCCACAGGGGTGTCCATCAAAGAGTGGAGATAAAAGTACTGAATTCCAGCAGCAAATTGTGCCTGGCAGACATGATGAAATAATGCTGCCTGAAGGGAGTGAGGGGAAGTGTCACTGCACCCGGGGTGCTAGAAGTGCCTCTCTGAGCGCCAGAAGAGTGAAGTTGTCTTCACCACCGCGCTGCAGACTTTCTGTCTGTCGCTGGGTGAGTCACTGACGTGCGGCTCATTGCAGGGGTGCGAGTGCCTGACTGCTGGGGAAATGAGTGCAGGTCAGGTGCTGAAAAAAAATATTTAAGGATCTGAGCATCTTCTCTCCTGTGACGTACAGATAATATTTCCTGGGTTCCTTTATACAGTGAGGTCTTTGAGGAATGAAGTGGTGCATGCTCAAGGCTGCAGCACCTGAGATGAGCTCTGCGGAGACTCTTCACCGTTATTTTGGCACAGCAATAACAGGGGAAGGCCAAAATTTGGCCTGCTGTTTATACGCAGGGGACAGCTTGTGGACATTGCAGCCCCAGCAATGGGGCTTGCTCAAGCAGAAGCAGCAGGTAAAAGCCCATGTGGGTCTGGATGATGCACAGGGGAACATGACCTGTCACACTCAAGTGGCCCTACCTCTGTGTTAGCACCCAAGGAAGGGAGCTCCGACACGTTCCATGTCTCTCAAATGGGATTGAAAAAGTCTTGGTGGGGCAGCGTTTGGGTTCCCCAACCCAGACAGGCAGGACCACATCATCCGGGAAATCCTACCACCGGCCGATGGCCAGTGTCTGCAGGGCGCGCTATGTGGCCAAGGACTTGCCAGCCAGCCCTGGAGGAAGCTGCCTATGCTGCGAGATTAAATTTTTAACCAAGAAACAAAGTTTCCTTTCCTGTAACCCCAGGCTTATGAGTCAGCACTTCACACGTCAATTATTTACAACAGAAAGCAAGAAGAGCAATTTTCAGATTTTGTAGGATGGAGGGAAAGTAAAAGGGAGATATGGCCCACAACACTCCTAAGTATTGTTAAATGTATTCCTTTTCTCTCTTTTCCCCAGAAAGGGGAAGGTCCCCAGAAAATTCTCTTTATTTTGGTAGTCTTTTGTGTGTAACAACTCCAGGCCTAGAAATTTATAACACTTAGCCTCAAGGTCAATACAAAGGAAACATGTTTTACATCTGGGGAAATTAGGGCACAGATAGCTGAAATAACTTGGCTATATGTCCTTAATTCTCCATACTGGCTCTATCACGATCCTAGAGAAAGCAGCATGTGTGCACTCCCTCCTAGGAGACACAGGAATTCAAGGAAGGGTACAAATCACATTTGTGCAATAACCCTGAAGGCTTATTTATGCACCCTTTGCTAATATGTGCTCTGCTCTAGACTGTAAATGAAAATTGCTTTGAGGCACAAGGAAAATCCATGCAACCCACAGCCTAAGTGTCTAACGGTGCTGGTGAATGCTGGCTGAAGTTATGGAGGCTAAGGTGGCCTTCTCCAAGGGACAAAGAGATCACTAACTGCCTAATGGCTTTTCCAGCCTCCACGGACCGTTTGGCCAACGCAATGCTGTTGTGAGGTGGTGACAAAGGATACAGGAAGTTCTTAGGAGGAGGATGCTGTGATGAGGAAGCAAACAAGATGAGCTGTTAATGAAAGACAAAAAGCATTGAAATCTCTCAGAATATGTGGGGAGTTTTCTGGTGAATAATACGAAAATTTTGGGAGTAGAAAAATGAGTCACTCCACTCCACAAAAACTCCTCTCATCCTGCTGTGATTTACAAACCAGCGCAGTTCCATGGAGTCCCTCATCGAAGGATGGAGTAGATGACACTTCCCCTGCAGGAAAGACAAGTTTTCGACATTTGCCCCAGACACCTGCGTCCTGAGACCTCCCAAGGAAGACTGTGCTCGTAGGAAAAGTCATTAGGGCCCTAAGTGAGAACGTAAATCACCTGTGGGATATGCCCAGTGGGAAGAGTGGCTGTCCTGACCCATCACCACCCAGCTGTCAGCAATCTGCATGCAAATACACTAGCAGCCAAAAACTATATGAGGGATTAAGTGCCAACCACTTTTCCCTCTCCTCTTTCTCCAGCCACCAGTTGCATAGATGGTGTTGGATGCTGTGGAGTGGATGGGAAAGCTGCCTGCCCTGGCTTGCTTGGAGTGACGCAGCCGGTTAAAGTAAGTGGGGCGGGTGAAAGTCTTTGTTATGATGAGCTGGCTGGTGGCTCTTGCACAGGCCACCTCACTGGAGGGCTGTGAGCGATAACTGTAAACACACTTCATGCAAACATCGTTATCCTTGGCAGCTGCAGTAAAAAAGCTGCAGCTTAAATGAGCGTCTGGTTCCTCAGTCTTTCCTGTGCTATGATCTCATGTCACAATGTGAGCAAACTTCCTATCTGTGAAGAAGGGAAGCAGAGAGGTCCCTAGGGAGCTGAGGTGGATTTTCCCTCCTTCCCATCAGGTGCTACTTTTAGTGCGGGGCTGTGGCATATCCAGGACCCTGGGTCAGGGTTAACCAGGGGTTCCCTGCAGCTCCACTGCTGAGATGTTTGCTTTCTGTGCCTCTTGCTACCTTGCCATTGTGCCAGCAGCATGTGCTGTGGTCTCTCTGGGGTCCTGCTGCCCATGTTGAGACCCTGCTCCAGCTAGGTTGGGTGCCCTTGAAGAGTAAGGCATGGAGAGAAGGCAGTGTGTCCAAACCCAGGTGGTGGCGTGGAGGGGTTGTGCAAGGCAAACTGCTCCAGCAGCCTGACTTTCTCCTTTTTCCTCCCCTAAGATTTGGGGTTTTTACTGTGCTCAGGGGCACCACTATAGCAGTCTGGTCATTCAGGGAGGAGGAGTGGGTCGTGTGTACTTCTACACAGCAGGGATCCTAGGAGGACCAACAGCTTGCCCAGCTGGGTATAGTAAATGGGTGAGTTTCATAATGTCCTGGGTTCTGTACCAATCATCTACAGCAAGAGCAGCAGGAACTTGTGCAGATACCTGTGGGATCTAAATGCTTATTTTGATAGTGTGGCTGTGTTTGGATTTGTGCTTGTTTGGGTATTTTTTTTCTTTTTTTAGTGGTGTAGAGGATTAGTCCTGGCTTGTGCATTTGTTGTACCATGTTCTGTTTTTGTGTTGTACTGGGCTCGGCAATGGTGTCAGGAGACATGCTCCTTAAGTACTCTTATTATTTATCCTCATTGTACAAGCTGCACCAAATAAGTACCAGGCATTTCCCAAAATTGCTATTGATTGGGGAACAGTGTTTACAAAGCTAATCAATAAGTTCCCCCCACCATATATTTATTTGTGATACAACTGCTCTCTTTGTGTGCTTCGTGTGCTTTCCTAAGCTTGTAATTTGTCCAGTGTAAATAGCTGATTTCATCCTTTTTCCTGGGGAAAAAATAGCCCTGCTATTATAACGCCATGCCTCTTCTGGTGAGGGAGGTGTATGTGTCTTCCTGCCTTTAGGGCGGGTAATCTCACCCTACACAGGAAGAAGATGAAGGGATGGGAAAGAGCCTTGTTGTTTCCTGAACACCAGAGTTACTGAAGTCTCCTGTGGATTTTTGTCCTTTGGCCTTTTCATCCTACTTCTGTTTCTACCATAATAACCCCAGCTCTTTTGACACCGCTCTTCCTGTGACTCTACAACACAGAAGATAACATAATGCTGTAGCTGGGACAGAGCTGCGCAAGTGCCAGTTGACCGGCCAGGACACACGTGCTGTTCCCTTTCCACAGCAGGGAACTCATCTGGATTTCTGTCCCCGATTCCTCTGTGGGTTCTCCCAAATCCTTTGGGCACTTCTTGTTGCTGAAATTTCTACCACTCTTTCAAATGTGACCAAATTGAGTCAAAAGGTTCAAAAGTTCTTTGAGGAGAATGGATGGCCGGAGGATCATCTGAGTGTCAGTCCAAAAATAATCACCTGTGTGGATGGCTAAATTGCCATCAGTTAGGTTCCAAATTCATAAGAATTTGGTTTGCTTTCTCTTCTGGCCTCAAATGATTATTTTTTTTTTTATTCATGCTGCCCCTGAAGTCCTGGATTGCCTACAGTGAGGATGAGAAAGCACACAAAGTTATTCTAAAGGACTTTCCCCACAAACTGGAAGCACCAGAATTTTGCAAGAGTTTCTTCTGTAGTGTTGGACTATGATGAAAGAGATATTGGTTTTTCTTGCTCCACTACAGCTGACTATGCCCTCTGTGAACTTGGATATATGAATACCCCCACCTCCGTTCTCCTTTAAGGAGAAACAGACCCACGTTTGACTTTCTAAACTCAGTAGATCCCACATTTCTCTCTGTAATTTCCCACTTTGATCTGTATGGTCACCACAATTGTCCCATTTTGGACATGTTTAATTTTCCCTCACACACAGACTGGCTCCTGGATCCAGGATGGATTTAAACCAACAAGGTTACACATTGTAATATTTTTGCAAGATTTTGAGATACTTTATTATGAACTATTGCTCTGACCATAATTCTAAGCAAGGCCAAAAATGAGGTAGTACAGAAGGTGGTGTGTAAGAATGTTAATTATTGCCAAAATAGCAATATTAGTATCTTTATTCATTCAAAAATTTGAGAACCTATTGACCATCTTCAGCCCATCTAAACAGAGAAGCAGAAACCCAAATAATTGTGTTACAAAAAGCTTATTGAAAAATCAATGATCAGGCACTAGTGTGCCCCACATACAAGACTGTGGATTCTCAAAATTTATAGGTACCATTTGGTCAGCTGGTTGACTGTCAGTTGGAGCACAAATAGTCTGAAACAAGCCATGGCAAATGCTGCTGCTTTCTCAGCTGATAGATACAGGGCATGGGAAGGAGCTGAGTGTATGGGGAAGTTTTGAGGATGCTGTTGGTACTGGGCTGGAAAAGGGGTAGGTCATGGTGACTGCAGAGGGGCTCCCAGAGCCCTGTACAAAGGGAAATGTGGGGAACACTAGTGTAGATATGCTGATAGTGAAAGGGTATAAATTCTTAGATCATGAAAAGAGGAATGAAGATGTCTGGAAGAGCTTGCATGATAACATATGTGTATGATGAACTACTTGGTTTCTCATTCTAAAAAAACTCCTGTTGTTTTTTTACTTCTTCCATCAAGTTCTTAAACATCACAGTGTCTTTCTTTGGCACTAGGTATGGTATAATGGTATATGTCCTGAGTCAAATTAACATGTGTATAACTAATGCTTCTGCTTAATATATAGAAGTCTTAGTTAGTGGAGTTAAGCTCCTAAAACCTGAACCTTTGTCTTCTGACTTTGCTTGAGATTACTTTAATTCAAGGCTCTAGACGCAATTAGCTCCTATTCCTTTTCTCTGCTCCTCTGTATACTCAGTTGCTTGTCCACACCCTCAGCTTCTTGGATCATTGACTCAGATGTTTAAGTGGAAAAATACTCAGCATGAGTTTATTGCAATGGGCCAGAAGCAAAGAGGGTCTTTGTAAATGCCTTGGTTCTTTGTATGCAGCTGGGTTCCCCTTTGTTTACATGACTTCCCTAGTTATTTTCAAGCCACTAAGGTCATTGCTAGTTAATAGTTGGCTAGAAATCAATAGACAGAAAGATGGTTAGAGATAAGTTTTAATAATGGGTGCAATCAAATTCTAGAAACTTTTATCTCTCTGCTGCTGCCAGTGGTAGGTGGTTTTTGTGCAGTGACTCCATTCATCTTCCAGCTGAACAAACTCCAGGCAGCATTTTTATCTTTGTAAAATAAAAAGTAAAAGCTGTCATAGCCCACCCTGGTGCCTAATGGCTAGTACTCTGCTGCTGGAGAGCTGAGCCCAAGTGTGCTCAGTGCCTTCCATCAGTTTCAACAGAATTTTCACCATGTTCACCACCATCCTAAGAAAACAAAACCCCAAGATATGGAGTCAGCCAGAGATAGAGCGGTCATCTCTTGGCTGTTCTCTGGACAGATGGGGGCATTTCAAAGTCTCAAGAAGCATTGCTGGTAAAGTTCAGTTGTTAAGTGGCTTCTGCACCTTCAATTAAGCATTTTGTTGAATTTTAAAAGAGCTAAACTTCATCTTGGATGAGAAAACACTGTGCTATGATTTATGCTTTTAAGCTCTGGGTTTGCTTGATATGGAGTGGGTGCAGGGCACTGTAAGAGTCTAATAGTTATCTCTTGCCAGATGGACATTACCACACGCAAAAGCAGATCTCCCAAATACCTCTGGTGTTGAGTGATCTCTGGAACAATTGTGTTCAAAGTATGCTGGAGACAATGGCTGCTGTTAGGCTTTGAATGGGGTGCTACATGATGCTGCTTGTGCTGGAGGTTCCTTGTCTGCCCACAGTTTGCCTGGCGATCCCGTGCCTGGCACCAGGTTCTCTTCCTGAGGGTTTTGCAGAACATTACTGGGCTGTGATGCAATGGCATCCCATCCTGCTGCAGCAGATTCACCCAAATAGGAATGGTTGGCATTTCCATGCATGCTCAAGCAAGTGAAAATCTTTGACACTCCACCTGAAGCCCTGACAGATGTTTTCACAAATGTCACTGGACATTGGGGTGGCCTGGGCTTAGGGTGCCTGCCAGGAATTTGAGGGACTGTGCTTAGCTCCCTGTTTTGCCCCAGACTTCATCTCCTGCCTCAGGCAAGTTACATCAGTGCTGTGACTCAGTTTCTTAGCAGTACAATGGAAATAGCAGCACTGCCCGAACTTGTGGGATTACTGTGATGGTAAACACCTCTAAGACTGCAATGTACTGTGCTCCTATGATCAGGACAGCCACATCAGCACATGCTGTATAAAAAGTGACGAGCTCTTGTATCTCTTGAATGCTTCAGGGAACGGTTTGACTTGAGGAAAAGTTTTAGGAGTGCTGAACCTGCCCCAAGGTGTGGGAAGGGACTAGGTAACCATGTATCTGAGTGCTCAGTACTGCCTCCTGTGAAAACACTGGCAAATCCTGAAGGTCTTGCTGAACTGGCATGACACCTGAAAACTTGTACCAGAAGCACCAGCTGCCTGAGTTTTCCCTGTTGTAAGAGCTGAGTCCAGGTTATGCATCAGGAAAATTTAGTCCATGAATTCAGGGCTATGATTTGAGTCTGAGAGAAGAGAAGCTGCAGGGTGTATTTAACTTGCCAAAACTACCTGCTTGAGGATTACCTAGAGCCTGCAAGTGTTTGCAACTTCTACAGGGTAGACAGACACCTAACTCAAGTAAGTGCAAGGGTTACTAGGAACTTGGATAAGCTACCACTGGCTGCACTGCCCTCCCAAAGCTTGCAATCACCTTACCTGCACCACATCTCTGGAGGAATTTCCTCTTCTTCCTACCTCAAACCCTCTTTCCTTTTTGTAAGGGTTGGTCTGCTAGGAGAAAGAGGTGGCTCCTTGGCTAAGTGCACCACTTTTCAATCCACTACTGGCAAAGGATGGAAGGATGGTTTGGCTACTTAACCCAGCCAGAGAGGCATCTGTTTGGGCAATTAAAGAACACTAGGGTGTGATTTCTAATGATTTGCTGGTGAAAGAGAGATGTGGACTGTTCATTACAAATCCATGTTCTGAATGGTCCTATTAGTAACCTCTGAGTAACCTCATGAGATATTAGGTGAATGAAAACTAGCACAAGAAAGAATAGTAGAAGGTCTTGTGGTGTTTGAACATCCAGGCAGCATATGGAGTCCATTTTCACTATGAAGCATAAATGAAAACCATTCACATGTAGAGTATTTCACATTTATATGTAAATACAATAGGCAGTTTCCAAATTAATAGATGGAACCTGAGTTACCAGTTCTTGTTGCTAGTGTGTAGTAACAGGACACCTCAATGGATTCAAGGTGGACATATTTTTATGGGTAACATAGGATGCAGCCTATCTCTGCAGTGACATTATCTACCACACCAGCTCATCACCCTATCTAGAAACTGTTCCTTGTTGATCCTTCACTTGTAAATAATTTCCAATCCACTTTATGAGGTAGAATCTCTCTATTAATGCTCTTGATAATACATTAGAAGAACATTTTATCAGCTCTTCTTCTCTATGGATTTTGGCCATAGAGCAGTGAAAGTGAACTCACAGCTGAGAATTCAGTTCTGCTTTTAGTGGGCAAAGCACACATAATATCTCTCAATCAACCTGTTAAGTATAATGTAATTCCTCCTGATCAGTCTCCTGGGACTAGAGGCTGTCTGTATGGATCAGCAGGTGAGAGAGTGCTTTTCTGGTGCTTGTGATAAGTGTAAGCATATATATGTTTTGTACCTCGTCTCTGTTATGTGAATGGTGAGTGGCCCATCGCACCTGGCACAGAGCCACACCTGAAACCCAAACCTTTGCTGGGCTGATAAGCCAAGCTGTGTAATAAGAAGGGAACACTCCGCCTTCCTTTTGAACACAGTCAAGGACACATACAATGTCAGCTTGTCCAAAGGCAGGAAGGATTTGTTTGTAGAGAGGTGGGTGGAAAGAAAGGAAAACTCTTATTTATTTTTAATACTGGGCAAAAAAAGGTGAGGTTTTGGATATTTGGGAATTAGAACTTGGAATCTGCAAGCATTAGGCTCTCATTTGTTTCAAATAAGGCCAAGGTCGCAAATGTCCCAAAATTGTGGTCGTGTTGCTTTGCATGGAGAACTGGTTAAAGTTTGTGAATGAGCAGTAAATTTGCCCCAAAACTGCTTATGTAAGGCCCAGACTGCTTGCTCCTTACTGTCAAATATGATTTGAATTTTGGTCAAGGGAAGAATAGGGATGTTGGCATCAAACATTTTCCCGTAGCTTGCAGACAGCATTTTGACTTCTGTTTCAAAAGAATATTTTTCTGTGTGCATAACTTCTGTTTGAAAGTGTGGAAAGGGGGAGGGCAGAGTTAAGTAACTCCAACCCTAGAATTTTACTTGTCAAATTAAATGTTTTGGACAGATTCTGAAGTATATTTCCTAATTATCTTTGTTTTGCTAAAATTGTGTTTTCCACTTGGTTGTCAAGAGGGGGGATGAAAGGAAAATCTTCCTTGTAGTCCCAGCTTCAATCAGAGTATCAGGTAGGAGATCGCATAAAGGTTCTGGGCTCATTACTTTTGGGTGCAGCACAGGCAAGTAGCAAAAACAACCTTCCCCTCCCTGACGAACGCCTGAACAGGAATTAGACAGGATGCAACAAGTGGACAAAACGCAAATGGGAGTGCTGGAGGAGGATGAAATGAGGAGGAAACTGTGCCTTGCCGAGGGCCAGCCTGCTGCCAGATGGGTGTGAGGGGTAGGTCTGAGGCATGGAGGTGTTCTGAGGAGCTATGTGAAAGATGGTACTCTGCCTGTTGATGTGAATTTTAAAGCCCACATAGTAAAAAAACAAAACAAAAAAAACCAATCTCCGCTGGTTTTGGCATTAATGACTAGTAGTTTCATCAACAAGACCTGAATGTGAATGGTGTCATGGGAGTTTCTGCTTTCTTCGCTGTCTTGGATAGTGCTATAAGTCAGGCTCAAAGCTTGTTGATGTTGTCTGGGACTACTGCCAAGGCCCAGGCTGGAGCTGGCTGGGGGGCAGGGGGCTTTCTTTCCCAGGCAGTCAACCCAAAAGCTTTTCATCTTCAGAAAATGTCAGTTAACAGATCGAAGATGCTCAAAAATGCCGACTGCTCACGGTTCCTGTTGTCTGCAAATCAGAGCTGTGGGTGCTCAGGTCATGACTTGAATAAACATCAGAGTAGGATTCCCAGTAGCAGCCAAATGCTTAAGCACTTTGGATCTCAGTGACTCTTCAACACTCATGAAGATGTTCTTGTTGATCCTTAGGTGAAGTGCTGAACCTGAGACATAGTTCTGAAATTCTGCCTGGAGTCTGCAATTCTCAAAGCCGCCCCAGGAAGCCACGTGCAAACTCTTGGCTTGATTCAGCTCAGTTTGACACCTTTGGAAATGTGCACCCATTGCAGCCAAGGCAGAGAACATAAGGATGAGACAGGAGGTGGTGCAAGGTGGCAGTGCAGTGCCAGGCTGGGACAAATCAGCTTGCAGTTGCTTGAGCAGTTTGCCCATGAAACCTGTGAAGTCCACCCTGCTTTTCCACTAAACCCTGTCCTTGCTCTGAACAATAATGGGACCACTGTAATAATGGATATGTGCCCCACAGCCTGTCATATGTAGGTTTTCCCTGGGGAAAACTATAGAAGAAAGCGCTTCTCTGGGAAGCTAGAGATCAAGTTCAGCACTTTTTTCAGGAGAACCAGCAGCTGATGGATGGGCATCAACAATCTTTGTTGCCATTCAGGTCTGGACACTCTTGGTGGGTTGCTCCTACATAGATGAGGGGAATAGCTGTTAAAGCTAAAGGAGAATGTTATTTGCTAACAACAGAGTCTTGGGCTGCTAATTAGCAGAAAGCGTCTAACCTTCAGATTCTGGAAGTCCTGCCTAAACATGTGGCTTGACTAATATCAGAATTGTCACTACTACAAGAAGAGATCATCTGCAATAGCAAGAGATTAAATGTATTAATCCCTGAATCTTTCCAACCTCTTGTTCCAGTTGTGATATTTCTGTGATATTAGGTCTTGTTCCAAAGCAAACTGGACTAAAATGGTATCATCTTTAGTCTATTCCCATCCCTAACCAAGCTATTAACTTGTAGAATCAGTTATTAAAGGCACCTGTGGCCCCCTACAAATCTCCAGAGCCAACTGACTTCCTACTTCTCCTTTCTGATCTGATTTGAGGTCAAGATCTGAATATGCTTCAGCACTCCAGTCCAATTAAAAAATTCAATTTGTGTTTAAAATTTGTTTGGGGGTCTCTAATCCCCTGGCAGTAGATTCCTTCCCTCCTTGCAAAGTTGTAGGGAAAAGCATGTTCAGTGTTATTAAATGACTCGCCAAACTAGCCTAGTGGCTTAGCAGGCTTATGCGAAGATTACTGTACTCAATGGAGCGTGGTGGGACACCCAGCACTGTCTGCCAGGTCAGGAGTTGAATCAGTGCTATCTGAGTGATATTATCCAGGATGCCTGGGGACAGAGGAAATTAAAAGTCACTAATACTTACTGCCCTGAGCCAAGACTCAATTGCAGAAGCACCTGCAGGGTTGGCCTGCACACCTACTGCTTTCTTTTTTTCCCTTGGTTGACTCTTCAAGGTATTTTTATTTCCAAGCCAGTGGATGGCATAAAGCTGGCCCTGGATGGCCACCAAAATAGTCAGGATTGAGGCACAACAGGAATCTGCTGTGGAAAAGGTCTTGGGGACACAGTTGTGAGTGAGGAAGAAGAGTGATGGAGAATGAGCAGCCTTTTCCTTTTGACTGGTGATCTCTGAGCCTGCAGAAAATGGATGTGGGAGACGGCCTTTGCAGCATGATGGGGCAGGGAGTTGAGGGGGGTGAAAGGCAGGCTAAGGCTGGTTCAAAATTCTCATAAAAGGGCTTTGTCCAAGGAGAATCTGGAGTTTCAACTGACCAGAGTTTCCTCTTTACTGGGAGAAATACCTGCTATTGAATTTCCCCCTTTTAGCTGGAAGTTAAACTACCACAGTTTTAGATCAAATGAAGCATTCCTCCTTTTCTTGTTTGGTTATTTTTTAAGGATAATAAAAAGTATGGTTTTTTTTTTTAAAGAGGTTGGAGCAGAAATGTGAAATATCAAGGTGAGCCGAAAGTTCTGAAAAAAAAAAAAATTCTTCGGTTTGACTCAGAATAAAACCTTCAGATTATTCTGAACTGCCAGTGAACCGAAAAATCAGTCATTTGCACTAATGATAAGTAACTGGCAGGTTGTTTTGCCTGTCAAATTCTGTGTCTTGTGGAGTGAGCACATTGTTGTCTGCTGACATGATCTACTGAGCTGTTAAAAAAAAAAATAAAATCAAATACAGCTCCTCTCTGCTGGCTCACTGACAGGTGCAAGGGACTGATTTTCTCCTCCTGCCTGGACCATGGGGATGAGGGACCACAATCCCGGTTTGTGCTCTCAGAAACTGCCGTGACCTAATAAATTCCCCAAATTTTCCTGTGAGTAGTGATGTTCAGGGACTGTCATAGTAATAATCACTGATTATCTGGATGTCAGTGGCACCTGCAGGGAGCTGCCCACATCAGGGCAGGACACGATACCACAGTGTGTCCCAACAGGGAAGGCAGGGGATAAGATGTGGTGGGCCCTTCACTAGGGTGAAGAAAAATGAGGTAGAAAAAGAATGAAACCCAGCTCCTCCTCCTGCTGAGAGATGTATGTGTATGAGTGGGAAGCAGGCTGCTTTCTCCCACAAGGGATATACTACATGCTCCACATATCTTAAAACTTGTATCTTGGTGCTTGTAATTATTTAGCCTTGGTGATTTTCTGATAATGCTGCCAAAACAGAGGATAGCAGGCTGCTCTCCAGGTGGGGGCTGCTGTTTGCTAAGAGGTGGGATGTGAAAAGCCCTCTGTCTTGAGCTCTTGGTGCAGAGGACTGTCCCAAATCCCATGCATGCCAGTGTGTTGTCCTGGGCTTTTACAAGCCTGAGAGAGGAGGTGATGGCTTGTGGGCAGACTGGAGGGAAGGCATGGGGCACAGTCACTGCTGGGGTCTTGCTGAGCAGAATAGAGGTCTCCTTATTGTAGGTCTAATGGTGGGATAAAAAAAAGACTGCAGAGAAGGTGTACAGCCATAAGTTGCTTTGGGGAGAGGATGCATTGAGGCCATTAACTTGCAGTAGCCCAGGCTAGATGGCCAGGAAAGAACAGGGGAATCATAATAACTGTAATTTCATGGTACCTCTACCAGGTGATCAGGGACTTGCTGAGTGAGACGGTGTCTGAGCTGGAAGGAAGTTCTGCTGGGAAACTATGAGGGTCTGGGTTTCATTTGAGGTGCATCTGGTGGTTGTGGTTAAGGCAGAAATCTGGTAGTTAAACCAAATCAGAGTTTAGAGGTGGCAGAGGAAAGAAGCTGCCAGTGTGGGCTAGACCTCTCATCTTCATATTGTTTCCTCCTGTCTGCTGTGTTGATCCTCAGGAGGTTTCTGGCCCTTCATGCAGAAGTTGAGGCAGCTCAGCAGGAGCTTGTGCCAGTGTAGCTCAAGGACTGGCTGTCAGCAAGGCTCTTGAGAGTCTTGATCATGCTGTGGGAGCAAGCCTGACCTGGACACCTACGGCAAGGGATGGGACCTGGGAGAAGTGGGACTTGACTGTTTTGGTACTAAGATGGGATCAATGTAGTGAGAATAGCATGAACTGGAGTCAGGTCTGACTTTACCTCCAGCTTACTGTAATTTCTGGTGCATCACATGGGTAGAGAGCAAAGCTCAGTAACTACATGTACGCCCCACACACACAGTTGAAATTCTCACCTAAGTAAGGCTTATTTCTCTGAAAACATCAGGCTATGGTACAAATAAGCACACCTCTAGAAGCTAAACTGGCTACTGTACATTGGAGTAGAGTAACACATGGTGCTGTGCTTCTGTTCCCTGCTTGAAAAAATGTTCCTTTTATTTTTGTCCTTTTTTTTTTTTTTACCTTTATTCTCTAAAACATGAGGTGCCAGGGTCTACCAGGTGACTGTGCAAAGACACAGTCATGGTCAGTGTGGTAGAAGAAAGGAGGGCAGGGCTGGAGCAAGTGTTTGTGATTCCTTTGTTCAGGAGTGTTGCACACATCAGCCTTATTTTTGCCTAATTAAAAAATTCAAAGCAATAACTGTCTCGGGCCCTTGGTACCTGTTTGCCCAGACCAGCCAGGTACAAAATCATGGTGCAATTAACACTACTAGCAAACAGCTGCTTTCTCTGTTCGCCCTCCTGGTTGCCTCAATATGTTGTTCCAAGGAAAGTGGCATGAAGGTTGCAGGGGGTGTTCCTGCTTTCTGTAACTCATATGAAGGGTGAGGAGCTAGGTTCAACTTTGTTTGCTGGTTGCAAAGAGCACTGCCTTATCAGGTGATGGCTTGTGGTGCCAAACCTTGTCTACCCTCATGCACGCTTTCAGCTTTCTGCTCCTCTGCCATCCTCGGCAGCCTCTGCCATGAACATGACCCATTGTCATGTGTTTCTGCTCAGCCCTGATCTTCATTAAGGGGAGAAGGGACAGCAAGAGTTAGCTCTTCATCTTCAGATGTGCTTGGTAGTCACACCCTGGGTGCTATGCCATGGATGATAATTCCCCTGCCCTCTTCACTTATTCCAAGATAAGAGTTGCTCTTTCTTTTGCTGCGCTCCTGTTCCACTTGTCCTAATTGCATTTTCTGGTAGAAGGAATCATTTCTGGCTTCCAGGTCTCACAGACCACCACAGAACAAAACCACCACATTTTCTGGCCTCTTTTCTATTAGTCACTTAAGGGGATCTTATCTCCAAAGAACCTTCTACCCCTCAGGATTCTTACTACCTGTCTCTCCTGCTCCCTACTCTCACCAAGCACAGGCTCCTCACTGGGTTTGAACAAGTAATTGCCTTCATTGGCAGATGCCACTCTGCTTCTCAGATGGGGGACTGACAGCTGAAGAGTTACGTCAGGAAGCGTCTGCTGTGCTTTGTTAGCCTTTAAAAGCGAAACTGGAGAAAATTGTTTTTATTTGTGGAAGAGTCATTTCTCTACCAGATTTCTATCTAAAATCAAAACAGATTCAGTGTTTAGTGGAGGGTTGTAGGTTAGGCTGCAGAAGTCACTTTTCACCGAGGTGAAAAGTTGTCAAAGGTTTCAGTGAGTTTCCTTAGTTACATGGGACAGAATAAAATCACATTGAGAATGGGTGCTCCAAGACAGGTATCAGCTTCCCCTGACCAGTGTCAGCTGTGGATACTGTGTGCATAGGAGTGCTTAAACAGCCTTTCACAGACAGTTTGCATCATCTTAAGAAGCAGCAGTCACTGGCCATGCAGGACTTGGGTAGCAATTTCCAGGAGGCCAATTTGTATATCTGTAGCATATCTGTAGCAGCCAATTAATTCATGACATCCAGGGCAGTGTGCAGGCTGGGTCACAAAAACTTGTAACATCTGTTTGGTGTCCTGTCTCTTCAAAGAATAGGCTCTGCCCTGGAAGACAGATTACAGGATATAATTCAGCATCACCAGGCAGAGGATAAGGCAGGATTACTGAATCTTTTTTTTTTTTTTTTTCCTTCTTGTAACCTGTGCTGTATTTCTCCAAAAAGGAGGAGAGTAGGTCATTTTTGGGTGGTGTGGTATCTCTCACCATAAATCTTACTGAACTTGAAAGAAATTGTCTACACAGCAACAGGAAGGGGTTAAACCCTAGCACAGGGAGGCACAAAAGCTCTACTGGACAAAAAGAGGTCACACTCTTTCATTTTTAGCTTTCCTTTATGGAAGTTGCAGGACTTTGTTTACACTGAACAATGCAAAGCCAAACCAAGATCAACATGTCCTTGATTTTGCTTTGCATGTTAAGTACTGCATATTTACCCCTTGCCACCTAATTTGTGAATTTGCCAGGAATCAAAACATCCATTTAAATAGCCAGAAAGGCAGCAAAATATGGGTACAGCTAGATCATTATCTAATGCACGGTTATGATGTACTGAGGGTGGCCTTGCTAAGTGTGATGAAGTATTAAAATGCAGCTAGACAAAGCAGAGTAAAAAGAAAAGAAATGGTGTATCTGCTCCAAAAGCTGATTGTTAGCAGAAATTAAACAGGAATGTTTCAGATTAAAAATGTTTCTGTGGAAAAGCAGCAGAGGCTTGTGAGAGAGCAACAGTTGGGTGTTGGATTCTCCTTTGAGGCAGATTCATGGGTGAATTTCAGTCTTTCCAGAGACCCTCTGGCCTCTTCCCCAGGGAGGACCCCTGGGCTGCCTGTATGGTATGGTTGGAAATACGCTCCAGCTGGAAACCAAGGGAAGATTCTTCAATATCCATGCAAGCCAAGGTTTTGACAGGGACAGAGGGCGAGTGAGTGGCCAGCATGGAGTGACACTGATGTATGAGCTGTTGCATGAAGTCTTCAAGATTATTTCATTTAGTGGATGCAGTTGGCCTGATGTGCCCTGGGTTGTCTATCCCGGAGGTAGCACAGACATGTATGAAAGGGAAGAGTCTTCCTTGTTTCAGTTCGATGTTTGACTACTTTGCCCTTAGAAAGAATTTAGTAACAGCAGGCTTTAAAGTTATATCCATGTCCTTACAAGAAATGGTGCCAAAAGTATTTTTTTTCATACAGCTTTATCATTTAATGATGTAGGAGAAATTCCAGCTTTCTCTTTATACTCGCACCTTACTGTTTTTCAAAGCATTATGTTCAACAGAAAAAAAAAAAGGGCTTATCTTACTACAGATCTCAGACTGTCATAATTTTATTCCAATTTTCCCAAGTATAAGACAATGGAGGTATTGGTATATTACAGCAATGAATAGGGAAAAACTTAAGCTGCCCCTGGTGATCTGTGTGAGTGTTGGGATGTCTCATGACCATTTGGTGTTGAAGTTTCCCCATTTGTAGAACAGAAATTGTTATGGTTTTCTTCTGTTTTCCCAACACCTTTGAAAGCTGGACAGGTACTCTCATATGATGTTTTAATAAGCAATCAATTAAAAGATGTAAAATAATTAAAAAATGAAGGACACTTTAACTTTCTACCTGGGTTTATAACCTGCCTTCTAAAGGAAGGGGAAATCCTACTACAGCTAAAGTTGCAAAATGAGCTCAGCTGCGTTATTAGACATCAGCAAATCCAGGCTGGCAGGAGCAAGAGGAAGCCAGCCTTCCTACGCATCACTGTCAGGGAGCTGTTGAATTCACTCAAGCGTAGTGCTAATGAATTAACTCTGTATCTGTTGGGGTTTTTATTTCTGCATGTAGGCTCTCAGAAAAAGGAGTGAGCGCAGGATTTTCAGGATTGTTAAGAAAACAGCAAGTGATGTCAATCTGAATCTTGTATTCTTGTCTACTTGATACACAATGAAGTTAATGAGGTTAACTGGAAATATTAATTGTTCTACACTGCTTGTTGTCTGTGCTGGCTCTGGAAAATTCATGCATAGCAGCAGCTGAAAACTCAGAAAAAAGTGCTTTAACATAAGAAACAGGCAACATTTGGCCCAGTAATATCATAATGCAGGTGGCTGAGAAATCACTCACTCAATTATATGCATGAGGGGGACTCCATTTAAGAGCAACATTTGGAGCTTTATGGGCAACATAAAAGGAGAGAGAATGAGGTTTTTATATCGCTGCGCTCAGTTGTAGAAGAAGCAGGAGGTTGTTTCCCACCCCTCTGCATATGCTTGGACTGTGCAGGGAAAATGAAAATGTCTGCTCAGAGATTTGATATGACACCTGGGGAGGACAGGCTGGACCTATGCCAGAGAATCCCCAGCACATGCGCTGCTGCATCCCCTGTTATAGAGGTGATTTCATGGGCTCAGGACTGGCCAATGTCAAAACAAAAGCCATACTCTAAAAATAAAAAACTTGGCTCCTTTACTAACAGTGAACTCTCAAAGCAAAAAGTAGTTTTCAAAAAATACGTTCATAATTAATTGCTGCTTTTCTTGTCCCTTGGCAGTTGCTACAGTAAGTGAAGTAAGATTATCTCCCAGTACACACAGCTCCTACTACTTTATCATGTCTCTTCTGTCTCCTGTAGGGACCCTGCTTCTGGAATATAGGGGGTAAATGTCTTTATTAAAGTTTCTTTTCTAATGCTTATTGTGCCTGAGGGGAAGCACACAGGTAAGATTACAACACCAACACAATACCAAAGTATTTGTATTTCTTTCCCTTTATTTTAAAATCTTTTAGTGCCTTATCCCATGATTTTTGTGAGGCTAGTGCTGACAGTGCTGTATCTCTGACACTACAGTGGCTGTGTCCATCCTTTCCTCCAGACATGTCAGTACCTGAGCTCTCCCTATACCTCCTTTCTACGGCTGATTAGAAGAATGAAAACATTTCTGCTGGTATGGGTAGTTCTTTTAATCTATTTAGAGAAGATTCATTCACTAGCTTAGTGCTCTCTTTGCATTTCTAACAGAGAAATGCCTATTTTATTTCTATATTAAAATACAAAACTACCACAAATACCTCAATGCTTTTTTTTCTTGCTGTAAAGCTTGACATCTGGGCCTGTAACAGCTCATCAGTGGATTTGTGAGATGAAGCGAATGGCATTTCTATATAGAGCACTGGCTGCTGTAGAAATCAGATGGTGAAATGGGACTGCAAAGAATTTGGTATTGAGTGATGATCTTCATCCAAAGATCTTGAGTACAGCAATCCCCACTTTGCTGACACAGATGATGGGTGACTTACTCCAGCCTGCACAGCAAAATTGTCCTCACAGCAGAGTATCTCTGGAGACCTGTACATAGAGCACTCTGGAGCAGCCATTGCGTCTCTGTTTTATAAAGCTCTTTGTATAATAAGTTTTTGATCCTGGTGTGGACAGAATCGGATCTGTAACTAGCTGTACATGAAACACTCATCCCATCCTTGCCATGCACGGAACCCACTCTGATGTTTTCTTGCCCCATTGCCTTGGCAGAAGATCTGCTGTTGATTTGCACCTTGTATCCCTTCAAACATGCGGTTTCAGCCTTATTCTGCATAAACATTGCTTCTGTGTGTTAGAACGAACGCAGCGTGGGGTCAAGGCAACATTCCTGCTCTGTCCCAACCTCAGCAGCGCTGACTCCGGGAAAAACGGCTGGAGAGCAGCTCCCAGCAGAACTACGGAGACTGCGACGTCAAACCATAAACTCAACAACCTGAAAGTAGTCTTGAGGTGAACCTGATAAACTCTTAGGATGTGTTTGCTTCCAGCAACCCGAGGTTTCCCTCCTGTCCCGGGTCCGTACCGATGACCGGGTCCCTGCCCCAGCCCCGCCGCTCCCGGGCCGTGCTTTCCCCTTCCCGCTGGTGCTGAACACCTGCCCCTCGGCACCGCTTTCCTCAACCAACAGGGGAAAAACTCCTTTTTTTAATCCCGGGATAGCTCCTTGGAGGGGAATCGCCTCTCGCAATGAAAAGGAATTTCATCCCTGAATGCAAAGAGACAGGGAAAAGCCAAGGTTCGTCTCCTTGTGCTTGTAAATAAACTGAGGTCTCAACATGCGGAGGCTGCTGTGAGTATTTTCAGTGTTTCCCTGTTTAAATCGCCTAGTTCCTTCCCAAGTGCACAGCAACGATGTCATGCTCTTGCTGTTGCCTCTCCCAAGAGATTTGCAAATGTCATGCTCCTCACAGCGTGCCCACAAGAGTCTGCAGAGATCAGGGATGCTCCTTGCACAAGCTGTGAGCTACTGTGGGAATGGCAGGAACAGTAGGAAGGGATGGGTCATACAGCTAAGTACAACTTTTCGCAGTACCAGCTATCATCACACTGAGATACATGAAGATATTCTGATTGTCACCAATTCTAGCACTTCTGAGGCTCTGGACTTCCTGAACAATGCCTGAATCATTCTTCCTCTTAATCTTTGGAATAGTTGGGCGCTGCCAGGCAAATTCTGCCCATGCTGATATGGTGCTTAAACCTTGTGTAAAGGGTAATTAATGTGCTTCAGTGAAGGCAGGTGATTTATACCAGCTGGAAATCTAGTTCTGTGCTCCAGCTAGTACATTCAACAGCAAAAACATTCAGACCCAGCTGCATCATCTCAAGCCACATCTGATCAAATGTCTTGAGTCAGCAGCAAGAACATGCTGATTTCTAAATCCCACATCATGTAAAAAGATGGGAGTGATGGTTGTCTGTCAGCCAGTCAGTGCTGTGCTCCAGCCCCTGGTAGGGCATGAGGGTGCTAAAGTGGTGGCCTTAGGGGGAGTCCCAGACTCAGGCCTCTGGCCATCAGGAGTTCTGTGGCACCCTCTGCTAGAGAAGGACCATTTGTATCTGTCTCTGCTGCCTTCTGTTTTGGAGAATTATACTGGCTTTCTGCACTTGCAACTGACACTTTTGTGGTGAAGAACTGAAAAGCTATAAAAGTTGTCTTTTTATTCACTCAGTTTTTGCAATTATACAGGAAAAGGTTCTCAAAACACCCAGCTATCATTATGTTTAATGAAACCTTTCAACTTCAATTGCAATGGTCTTACATATAAACATATGTATAAATACACACACATATGTATGAGTTATGTTTGGTAATTAAAAAATACAGCTGGTTGGAGTTTTCTTTTCTGGAGGATATTTCAATGTGACTCCTTTCTGACTGGAAACCATGCCATTCTGTAACACTTCAAAAAAAATCTTCTGTGGAACTGAACGCACATCTTGTACCTACCTTACAGCTCACCTGCCTGTTAAAAGGCTAGATGGAGTTGAAGCAGGTTTCTGACTTTAAAAAATTGCCTTGGAAACTGTTAGGAGCTCTGTAGGTATTGAGAGGTAATGAGAGCTACCTCAATAGGTGTGAAGGCGTTTGCTTGCTGTTGGACCCTACTCTATTCTGTTGAAGTAAAAATGCTTATCTGTTTCTGAAGGAGAATACCTGGTGCCAAGACAAAGTGGAGACTACTCACTGCGAGCACAGATGCGTGGAAGCAGGAAAACTTGGTTCTGTTCCTCATCTTGTGCTGTGCTTTCAAGTGACCATCACTTGCCCTATTGTGTCATAAAATGATCTGCAAGTGAAGCTATGTCCTGGGTTTGGTGCTGCAGGCTCTTTGCAGCTCTAAAAGCAAAGCTGTGATCAACCCGGGACAAATTTATCTTTGCTTTCTGGGAACATCCACGGGGAGGAGTACAATGGAGGTATTCTGAAATAACCAAGGCCTTGAGAAGCATAGGAAAAAGCATGTCAGGTTGTGTCTATCTTCAGTATTGCAGAATGATCTGTCATGGAGATCTATCTTTACAGAGCTTTCTGTTGAGAGCTGCTGTGAGATCCCCCCTGCGTCAAGGTGCTCTGTGCCTCACAATGCCTCATCCCAAGAACAAGGGAGATAAGGGAATAAAAGAATGCCAGAAATGGCTTTATCAATTGGCAACTCTACATCAAGTTTTCATTAAAACAGTGGAGAGTGAGGTCGGCGATCTGTAGCTTTGCTTGATAAAGAGATTTCTACACATACCAAAACAAAAAAACCAACAACCTAGCAAACCCATTACCTTTTATCTCTGCTTCACTATAGCACCAAGTGGAGGGTGTTAGTCACTTCTGGAAGTGGCAAAGGGATTTTACAGTATAGAATCACATCTTGTTTCTCTCTTTTCCCAAGATTTTGTCCATCTGTTCCCTCTTTGAAAAACAAACAAACTATTAATACAGTGCTTTGATGGAGCCTTCTGTTCAAGGCTCTTAAAGTGCAGTACAGATATTCATGATTTTATGTGCCAAGAAAGAGTCTTTAAGAAATAAATACTAAATTTCTTGCTTCCCTCAGGGCAGATGCCAGAGAGGCTGTGTGTGTTTGTATGTGTGTAGGGCTGACACTAAGACTGAGGCCTTGACTTTGGAGAGCTTGCTAGGTTCCCAGCTCTATCTCAGCTTCCCATACTCTGTTTTCCCTGTGTATCGGTTCCCCTATTTGTAAAACACAGGCATTTCTTTTCTTCTCCTCTGCCTTGCCCATCTGCTCGGTGTGACCTGACTTCAGCTGATGCACAGGTACACTGTGATCCAGTCCATGCAATACAGCTTTTGGCCAGGGACCTGTGTTGGGTGGTTATTTCTGCAACGTAGCATAACCAGAGCTTTTAGCTAAAAAAAAAATGCTTGGAGCCAGACTGGCTGGGTTGGGTACTGACACCAATGTAGTCCTGGCAACTCAAGTCCAACTGCCCTAATGCTTGCTTGGATTCCTAGGTAGGTTTTCTGCCTGCACCAACATCTTTGCTGCTTCTGGTCCTAAAGGTAGGCTCACAGGGGCTCACCAGATCTGTTGTCGCTCCTCCATCTGCATCACCAGCAAAATCACATAACTAAATCCTCTTGGATGTGGTGTGGTGCAAGGACATGAAGCAGTGCATTGGTATAGCCTGTGGAACTAGGGCTCCTAAATCTTACTACTTTTATGAAGGCAATAGCGGCACCTGTAAAGCATTGAAGGAAAAGTACATGCGGTGAGGACTGCAGATTGAGTAACTCCCCTAGAAAGGACTTCCTGAAAATCTCCTTGTTGCCTGAAACATCAGAGCTAGGGACTGCCAGCCTGGGACAGCAGCCCAGTCATGATGTTCTCTTACTAATTTTTTTTGTCCTTTTTGTTGGTGAAAGAGAAAAAAGGATAAATTGGATGAAGTGCCTCCGATGGAAAGCTTTGTTATCAGGGAAGAAGCAAAGGCATCCAAGAAAGGAAGGAACCAAGTAAATCCAGCACTGACGTGTTCAGGAATATCCCAGTTGCTACTTATAAGAAGTCAGAACCTCAGAGCCACAAAAAGCATCCTAAATTCCTTAATAAGCAAGCAGCCAATGTAAAGTTTATTGTTTTTTAAATGAAAAATACTCTCTCTTCTTAGTCTGTTTTGAAATAGCTTATGATGATTTTCAAAATATACTCAGCGAGGCCGAGTTGACTTGTGAGCCATTTATCCTAAACACAGACTCACAAAGTTGACCTGGCCTGATTATAGATGGCTTTCAGCCATGCCAGCAAGACTTTGGGTTCTTCTGCATTGTAAAATGTTGTTGCAGCTGGATATAGGTGGCAGCAGTTTCTCAGAAGCTCAGAATAAGATTAGGTAAATGGGTAGGGTTTAGAAGTACAGTGGGATTGTAGGACGTGGTAAGTGTAGCAGACAGAGCTTGGGTCATAGAGAAGAAATGGGCTGGTAGGTGTCATACATAGACACACGGAGAGAATGCTCAGACGAGCTGAGTAGCCATGGAGAAAAGCTGGATCATCTGCAAGAGGGTTGATGTTAAGCTGTCCCCACTCTGGAACAGAACAGTGGTGTCTAAATCAGAAGATGCTCACAGGTAAAACATCCTGGATGCAACACAAGTAAAACAAGTAAAACAACTTGTCTGAAAGGATCAACTGACCCTTTCTTTGCCACAGTGAGGGAAACTTTTAGTCAGTCTTGGAGGGAAATGCCTTTTCTTTGTGTGATAACTGACAGCAGCCAAGGTTTCCTCACTCCACCAGAAATCTCAGCCTGCAAGACTGCATCAACATTCAGAAGGCTGGGATCTCTCCTGGGCTTGTTAGGTTTTTTTAACTCCAAGGAGGAAAAAAGAGACATCAGACCTTAGCTGTTTTCCTACTAATCCATTCTCTCACCATTTCCCACCATGGAGCTGTGAAAGCCACTGAGCCTCTGGGTAGAGAAAGTCTCTGTTATGAGGCCTTAGGGCTACTTGGTGGCAAGTGACAATGCGAAATAAGACATTTCAGGAATATAGGTGGGGAACAGTGAGAGTTCAGCACATCCTGTACTGGAGAAATTAGACTGGATATTGTTGTGCAATTTCTTGTCATGACTTGGCGTGACCTCCATTATACCCATGAGATCACCTCCAGCAAGTATCAATAGCCTCTTCTCTATGCCTTAATGTATTTTTAATACTTTGTAACTGCCAGAAAATAATATTGTTTCTGGAAGCTTTCACTGCAACATCTAGTTATACATTTATCCTACTGTCTCTGAATTCAGAATCCTTAGTTGCCCTGAGCCCAACACCTGCAAAAGTGAAAAGGAGGTTAGGAATATCTATCCACAATAGCTTTAAAATAACATTTGAAGTCATTGTCATCTGGCCTGGTTGAGTAGAAAGTCTGATACAAGTTATGGAAGGCAATTCCTAGCACCTGGACTGAGATATTTTGAATTATTCTAATTTACTGACGAAATAGTCAATAAAAGCTATGAACTGTGCATACAAACTTCCATATAGCTTTAGTTCCAGCTTTTTACTGTGTTTACCAAATATTGTACCTTTTCACAGTGCATAGATACTCAGTAGCGTGTGGATTACATGTTCTCCATCCAATGCAAGTTCTTGTAGTTAGCTTTGCTAGATCTTAGCTTAGCTACAAGCTTAGGACATAATGTTGCCCATCTTGAATTAAAATTGGGTAGGATTTATGAGGCTGTATAAGGGCATAAAACGTTCCAAGCAGTAAATATGGATTGGTGAGAAGAGTATATGTGTAATGAGTGATGATAAGGGCTGCGCCATAAATATAACTGATCATACAGCTATCACCTCTACTTCAGTCAACCATTTGACAATAACACTTAATACACTTGATCAAAAGTGTATGATCATTCTGTAAGGAATTCTTGTGCACATTGTGTTCGCACTGAAAATTCATATCTGGGAAATATAGCAGACATCTAAAACTTGAACAAGACATAACATACAACATGGAGGAGTACAAACCTCACTTTCCTAAGCATCCAGTGTGAGGTCCTCCTCACTAGACCATGTTGCCTTCTGATGTACATGACCAGATGTGGTTACATATACATCTGTGAACACATACAGCTTCAAAGCAGCACTGAAACAGACCAGCTGTATGTTATGTGAAAGGACTAAGGGAGAGGAAAGAGGTCCCTTTGGGTAGTTTTCCTGGGAAGGGAATGATCTGGGAGGTAAATCTGTTGATTCTCTCTGAGCTAAAGTCTCATGAACTTTGGTGTTCTGATCCTATCCTCGCTGCTGGGACAAGAGGCAGCTGCATGATACAGCAGTGGAGCTATGACTAGGAATCCACTCCTGCTTGAGCCTCCTGTGTCTTCCCTCAGTCTTTCTCTGACCTGGCCCTCCAGGAAAGGACTTCTTCCCGGTCCCTCTGTACAACCCCTGTGCAACCTACACCTTGTTACTAGCACAGCTCAGTGGTGAGCAGATGCTGCAGGGATGAAAAATTCCCTGCACCAAGCCCTGAAGTGGTTGGCAAGAATAGGTCAATAGTCTGATTCAGCGGTGACCACGCTCCACCTTCCTTTTGTAAATGCCTCCTATCTCCTGCTGCCAGTCATGACAGAAATACAGACGTAGCTTTTTCTCAAGAGGATCTAAATGTTCTGGTTGCTATTTGGTATGGGGGATATTTCTCCAATTAATTATTAAGTGGAACTCTGGCTGGAGGAAGGGGCTGCAGAGATGTCAAAGTGAAATGGGGAGAGTGTTTTAACCTTTCTGAAGCTCTCCCGCATTCAGCAGAAGGTGAGCCCTGGCCAGTTCTTGTTCTACAGCACATCGTCAAGGCTGGCCAGCACAGAATGGCCTCACGGGGACTCTGCCAACTTCTATGGCTCATGGTCCCATCTTTTCTTTCTCCTTGGCAGAAGAAATATGCTGCAAGGAAACTGGTACCTACCACTTGTGGCTTCATTCTGTTCTTATTCTCCTGAGATAAGATGGAGGTTCTAGCTGTGCAGCTGTAGGGAAGGACCCTTGGAAGACCAGTTGCAGGGACAGGGAGAGGATTGATCAGCTGAGGGGCGATGGGAAGGGTAGCATGGTCTATTGGATATGGAGTTAGACTGCAAGTCCAGAGATCTGGCTTTCATCATCTCAGATTACACAGGCAAGAGAGACTGCAGTGGTCACCTTGCCCCATGCACTTTTTCCTTGGTAGCACTGTGAGAAAGTTGCAGGTCCCCAACAAATCATTGCATCAACTCATGCCTTGCTTTTTTCCAGCAAGAAAATTATACTTCCCTATGTTGGTAACAAATGCAAGGCACTTTTCAAGGGCTCAGCCCTCAGTGGGAAGGATTAATTGTGCTGACTTCTCCAGGTAGAATTGCTGAGGCAGATCCTCCACTGCTATGAATCAGCATTGTCCACACAGTGAAAATATCTACTATTGTACCTCACCTGCAGGAGGATCTTGCCTAGATGCTACGTTCTTCTTTTCAAGTGGCTTAATTATCCTAACAAAAAATATGGAGAAAATATGAGGCTCAGCTCCATTAATTACTAAATATCTTCTCAAGCTTAATTGAAGACAACACTGTAGATCACCACAACACTTACCTGGCTCCGACAGCCACCGGGGACCTTGCTGTAGTACAGGCACTAAGGCCAAAGGTATAACCTAGTATAAAGCTTACAAAGTAATATTCTTTGAGGCTGTGCCCTTCTACTCAATAAATGTTGCAATCAGTAGGTGTCCTGAAACTTTTTTTTGTTTTACCCATGTCTTAATGACTACAAAATACGAACATATAATCACAGTGGTTTGGTTCTGATATTCTTCTCAGCAGCACTACAATGAAGATGGTGTAAGAGATTTCTCACCAGCACAGGGCCAAACTCAACAAACAAAAGTCTTAAGTAATGAACAAGTAAACCAGGAATGACCTTCAAAGGATTCATTCTACTCTAGAAGAGAGCCTTTCCCAAGGTCCTCTCCAGTTTGTTTTCCTGTTACTTTTGCCAAGTGGTGGCTTTGCAAGTGCCCTGCAGACAGCCCTGGCAGGTGCAGCACCTCCCTGTGCTGTGGTCAGGCATCCCACAGCTGAAGGGTGTAGCTCAGGGGCCACCTCCATGTGAGGCTTTGGAGGAGTACAGGACAAAAGGAGAGCCCTTTCCTTAGGCTATAACCCCATGTCAGTCTCTGCTCCCCTTTCCCTCCCTGTTCTTCATTTCTACTCGCAATGCTTTCCCAGGAAATGCAGTTTTGGGTTTCTGCAGCCTCAATTCCAGGACTTTGTTCACAAGCGCAGCCATCCCACTGACCTGGCCTGCCCTGTCTAGGGCGATTACTTGAAATATGTCTTTGCATGAATCAAGCCGTGTCACCAGAGCACGTTCACCTGCTTTCCTCTTGTCCTTACCCACCCATCTGCAGACAGCTTAAAAGCCAGGGTCTTGGGGCCAGGTTCCGGACAGCACACTGTTTTGAGTGAGGACCAGGTGGCTCACTCCTAAATCAGTCCCTGCCTTGCTGCTTGTGCTGTCTAACCTGTGTGACTGATTTATTTTCTCCTTTAGCCTGTCTCTCTGCTCTTTTCACGGTTGCCATGAAAAGCTCCAGGGCTGCTGCTGGTCCCACATGTCCTGGCTTCAGGACTGCAGCCCCCTTTGAGAGGGAAGGCTGCCTGATCACTGTTAGGTTGTAGTGAAGCTCTACGTCCTATTTCTGCGCAGTGTCACAGATTTTGGGGATGAGCCCTTTGCATTTGTGCCCCCTTGTTGCTCTGACCTGTGTGGTTGGTGACAGCTCCTCCTCCCAGCCACATCAGCAAAGACACAGTTTGTTGGGGGCTTCAGAGGATGAAGATCGGCTTGGGGTGGGAAAATGTCCAAGCTGACTTTTACCATTAAGCTGTCAGCAGGATGTGCTGAAGTGTTTAAATATTGATGCAAACACAGATGAAATAGTTGCCGCCTTCCGGGATGGGTGAAGGATTTACAGCGTAAAACATCCCACAGCTCTTTGCCAGTACTGCGTAGGTCACAGCTATTCCTCCCTCGTACCAGCACATGGTAACTGTGGTGGTGAAAACCCTCATCCCCTGCCTAAGCCCAAAAAAGGTGAAAGTAAAGTAAGGCAGTAGTTGGAGTAGCACAGAGAGATGGATTCACAGAGGAAAAGCCTTTCTTGTGCCTGAGGAGGAATCCCCAGCTTGGGGGTAAAAATCAAATGGAAATGCTGAGAGATGGAAACTGAACCTCCCCTTTGGGGCTGGAAGTGATGGGCTCTCCAGGGAGAGGGGACGGGAAGCTGCTGAGACAGCACTTTGCTGCCCGGGAGATGGAGTTTCCGTTATTCAAGCCTCCCCACCACAATCAAATATTTGCAAATGGAGGGAAACTTTATTCTTGGGGATGTTTGCAGTGGGCTCCCTGCTGAGCTTTCTGCCAGCAGCTTTGTAAGTCTGAGCTGGAATCACATGTATGAACACTTTGGTATTTTCGTATATCTAAATATTCAGTCTTCCCTACCTGTGCCCAAGAGAGAGGCAGAAGAATCCATGAGTTGTCTCTTGGGATGTTTCCAGAATTAAATCCAGGCATGGTTGAGTTCTTGCTCCTGCTGTTGCTCTTAAAACAGTTGGGAAAGGGGAACGTAAAGGTACTAAGGGGTCCTGAACAGGGGGTGAAGGATGGGTGTGAGCAGAGTCAGGAGGATTAAAACCCTTAACCATTTTCTGGGAGTTTTGGACAAAATGTCAACTTCTTTGACAGGATAGAAATGAGAACAAGAGTTTTTTCCTCAATCAGCTGCAACTAGAAACTCCCAGTTGAACCTCTACAGCTGTTAGGGACAGTGCCTGGTTTTGTTGGATATGAGAATGAGTGCTAACAGCCCCAGCCACGCTCAGGGACAGTGTCACAACCCAACAAGAAGCCCCTCCTGCAGTCACCCCCCATTCACCCAACTCCAGGGCTTTTCCTACACCCAGCTCCCATCTGGCTGTCGGAGCAGCACCACTCTGCTCTCCAGCTGCAGCTGCTGTACCACATCTGCACAGATAGGGCTCACCACTGGCTTGTCTTTATTTTCCTAATGCCAGTTTTTCTAATTATAGACCTGTGGCTATCAGCCAATCGGCTCCATTTTTGTGGCGTGTTTTTGGGCTTTGGATGTCAGGCTGAATTTTTCCTAACTGTCCATAATAACAGTAATAGCTTGACTTCCACCATGAGACAATTAACCTTCTTAAAGTTAAGTGCCTCAGGCTGTGCCTCAGAAAGATTCCCTCTACAAAACAGACAATTACCTTTACTTAATAACCTTTCCCTTTTTAATCTGATATTAGTGCCAAAGTAAATGTAAAGGGCAGCGCTCTATGTCCCCTCTTAAGTACTTTAAATGCCTGTCCATGAAGGCTAATGAGCTGCCATTTTGCTTAATCTAGATTTGCCATGGATCTAATGACATTCTGCAGCATCTTCCTTTTAAAAAAAATCCAGAATCCAAGGATATCAGCTCTGTTCTAATTTGTATTCAGACTTTCTATGTGAAAGGAAAGGAAAACTCATGATGCAGAAAGAAAAATAACGATGGCCAAACTACAAAACAAGGCAAAGCATATCCAGCATTGGTCTGATGATGACTTAAGGCTGGTTTCAGTGGGAAGCGGTGTCAGTGCCTGTAAAGAAGGCATTTGTCTCTGGAGCTGTGTAGGGTTAGTGCCAGCCCCTCCTCTTGACTCCGGTGCAGATGTGGGATGGGGAGGCAAGGCTGGGCAGTTTTAAGGTTTTCTATGCATCTGTCTGTCTGATGCATAGGTGGTCTGTCGGTCCCCGATGGCTGGGAGCACTGACCTCCCCGGTAACAGCAGCAGCAGAACAACAGCACAAGCACAACTGCTACACGGCTGTAATTTCTTCATGGATTGCTGCTCATGGTAATTAATATGTACAACGTTAGTAACTGTTGAGACATGAAATGCTCTCTCAGCGAAGAAGTTATTGCTCCGCTGACCCTGTGTTTTGCACTTTCAGCGAGAGTTCTCTAATAATACTGAATTCAACCTTTGGTAAAGCTACACAAAAACTTCTGAGATAAATGTAGAGCTGTAGGCGCTTCTCTATCATGTGAGCAAACACCATTTCTCTAAGAATGCTAGTTAAAAATAGCAACAAAAAGTAGACTTAAAACCCAGGAAAAATGTGATGATAGATGCTCTGAGCAAAGATGCCTCATTCCTCTGCAACTCTTAAATCTATATCTTTGTATGTAAAGTATTTTTGTACACTGCAGAATGCTGCTTTTATTTGTTTTATTATAGTGCCCCTACTAAGTCCGTTGCCTGCTGCTGAGCCAACATTTACTCTCTTCTTGTAAGAGTGCTCTGGTTTCATCATCTCAATATAATGAGCTTTATATTATTTTTTTATTATAATAGAAGCAGCCTCAGGTCCTAATCAAGATATTGGGCTAATTGCTATGGAAACCTAATTAGGCAGACCGTGCCTCAAACTCTGTAAATATTTATACATGCACTTAACCATCTGCGTGCAAACCAAAAACCCACCCCAGCCATGGGAATGAAGCTTAGCACACGCTTAAGTGTTGATAGGAGTGGGAGTCTCCTTTAAGACAAAGTTTAGCTGTGCTGCAACAAGTACCCAGGAGCACGTAGTGGTAATCAGATTGGGATCAGATTGGGATCGTGCATGTGCAGATGAGGATCAGATCAGATAGGGGCTGAGTTATGGGCTTGAGTTAAGAGCTGAACAGAACTTTGGAGCTGCTGCATTTTTTTATTACCTTCTAGAATAATAATTAAAAAGACGTGAGTCACTGTACCAGACGCAAACATACATACAGAAACACAGAGATGCATGAAGCCTCCCCGGCCAGAACAAACTAGCAGGTGTCTTGTGCCGTTTTGTAGCATAACATTTTAAACATTATTTGAAAAAACGTTTTTTAACTCAATTTTAGAACTTGATTTGCATGCATGAATCAGTTCAGATTTACATGTTTATTGCAGCTGAGGGAAAATTCAGCATTCGCTTTGGTATAAACACTTTAGACCGCTTAGGTATTAACTTTAGAAGCTGAATATATGGAACTAATCAAAACCCTTTCATAAACAGATTAATGAGGAGACAAAAATGCACGAGCAGAAGCTGCTAGGCTTTGAACAGTCATCTTCTACAGTGCCTTTATATATTTATTTACCTTAACAAGTATTTTAATTGGTTTCGTTACATGTCAGTTGTGGGAATGATGAGGTGGGGTGAATTTGCCAAACATGAAGAGCTGCTGGCAGATAGAAATATAATAACAGAGCTGGAGTTCTCTGTGTGAAACTCCAGATCCTGGTGCTGATCTTTTATTTCTGTTCTCCTCTCTGTCCTCAGTATTTGCTGCACCCTCTTGCCTTGCCCCGCTCCCCCATATGCAGCCCTCCAATTTTGCACACAATATTTAGCCTCCAAGGTGGAAACGGAGGTAGAGAAAGAGAATATTTAATTTAGCATAACCAGTACAGCAGCATCCAACCAAGAACAGCGGATTCTCTGCCACAAAAGCTGAAGATCCCCTTCCCAAGACTTCCTGCTCAAGCACGTTGACTGTTTAACGCTGTCCATTGCTAATAAATAACCTTACACACAGAAAGCAGTGAAACGCTCCAAGAAAAAAAGAATAAAAAACCACCCTGAAAGGAAAATTAAAAGAAACTCCCGTGACCTGTTTTTAAACCCTGTGCTCGAAGCAGAGTGGGACAGACAGGAGATGGGGCTGCTCAGAACAAACGTTTCCTGTGCCGGCTGAGTCACCGCAAAGTTGAGCAGCGCAGTCCTGTCGGGGACGCCTTGCAGACCTCGCTCGCCATTCAGGACTGTAAATTTCCTTCCTGAGTTTGTTAGCAGCGAACAATGTGTGTAAAAAAAAAAAAAAAAAACAAACAAAACAAAAACCAACAACTAAACCAAACACCAAAAAAAAAACCCCAACCAACCAACCCCAAGCCCACTCTAGCTGCTTGGTATTATGCAAAAGCGCTAATGCATAAGCAATCTGCTGCTTTTGGAGGAGCCCTGCAATGTGACACCGGCCACCACAGAAAGCAAAGCAGCAGCTCTCCCGAACCTGGAGATAAAGAAGGGATCTTAGTGGGCCTGGCTGAAAATTTTCCATTAAATGCTTTTCTTTTAACCTGGCTCTTGAGTAACCTTAATTTTTTTTTTCCTCCAAAGTTACGTCATTTCTGAACAAAATGTCAACTTCTTACTAAACCAACCAGACAAGAACCTCCTCTCTCTTTGTTAATCTGAATTATTTTGACCCTGGGAAAATGTCACAGGATGTGCCTCAGCAAAATTTTAGTTCTGATACCTCAAGTCCTCATCAGCCTCCAAGGAGCGGGTTTCCCACCTGACGCTCTGACCCCAGGAAGGGCTCCCCAAGAAAGGAGAATAAAGGGCAGAAATGCCAGAGCTGCATGGGAAACCAAGGCTGAGAAGGCTATGGGGGAGAACGAGCAAGCTCCCTTGTGCTCCAATTCCACAGACAGCAAGCCTTAATCTCCATTTCCTAGCATGCAGGTTTTCACTGAGATGACAAGTTTTTCTTATTAGAAAATTACATTCCAATCACTACTGAAGTTAAGCTTTAACCTAACTTTTCTTTCTAGTTGAGATGTCTCTTCCAAAGTCTGCCCAAAGCTTCAAGAAGAAAGGATTCAGAGAAACTTAATATTTTTCACGTTTGAAAGGTTTGTCTTTTAAAGCAAGCTTCTTTTTATACGTCAGAAAGGAGAGTAGCAGAAGTGACAACAAAACATGCAGCTGTTTTTTGATTTTTAGGTTCACTGTGAAAAGCTGTTTTCACCCTCTCCCCCTTCTCCCTTTAGGAAGAAGTGTTGAATTAGCAATGAAAACAGCACATTAGCTGACAGGTACTGCAAATAATCTAATCGTGAGACAGCGTTAAAAAAACCAAAAAACAATGATTCAGCATTCTGTGGATGTTGGGGTTATTTTCTTCAGCAATTACATCTCAGGAAAGCTCTCCTTAGATATTTAACGGGCTGCAGCTAAAGAATTTTTAAAGCACATTACAGAGTTGCTAGTAATTGAAACGGATCAAGTATTTCATACTCACTGCAAACTTTTACAAATGATTATGGCACATCCCAAGTTAAGTACTTCAGTGGGAAGCTGGCAGTGCCCAACACCAGATGCCGCAAAGGAGAGCTTGTCTAGGCATAAAAGGAGAAGAGACAGGATGCAGTGCTGGGCATCCTGAGTAAAAAGCCTTATTCAGCCAGGGTCCAAAAGCGACTTTTTTTTTTTATGCTTATTTTTAACTAACTGTGAACTTCTCTGCGATAAGTACAGAGTGCTACTTGGCTCCTTAAATAGCTGTGATGACGAGCTGGCGCTTGCTTCTGCTACTATGTGAATTTATGGAGCTGTTGTCACACGCTTTGTTAGAGGAAATATATGGTGGTTCTGTCATAGGGACTGGACACCTATAATTCTCATTTCCTTTGCCCGCTCATAAATCCCTGCTGCTCAGCCACGCCGTTATTGTGCTGGGGCTGCTGCTTAATCCCCATGGCTGGAGCAAGGCTATGGCAGCGCCTTGCAGGGGAAGCGCTGAGTCACCAGTATCGCTCCAGTGGAGATGAAATGCTGCACGGGGCTGGTGACTGCCTGGGCTGTAAGGGAGATTCATGCCCGTACATCTGCTTCGGGGGCACGCTGACAAATAGCTCACGGGTGGATGCTGAAAGGCACCAAGGGTTTGGGAAATGCCACTGGTTTGTGGGGGTTTTGCCATCTTGGATAATGTTTCATGGGGTTTTTTTGGTGCCTGACCAGCACCAAAGCAAAGGGACATGCTTTGCCTTGTGATTATTTCTTATTTCCCTCCCTTTCTTCCCGGTTCCCTGCTTTTTGCTCAGGTCAGTGCACCAGCTATGCAGGACTTGGCTGTACATTTGTGTGTGGAGAGCCTTGCCTCAGTCGGCACTTGAGAAGCACAAAGTCTTTCGTTGCTCAGACCATCTTGACTTCTAGCTGGGCTGGGGATGGGTTTGATCCTGCCGGCTGCCCTCTCGCACCCGTGCCTTTGCTTTCTCTCTAACGCCACAGCTGCTCTCCGCACGGCGGCTGCTGGTCCCTTTCCTCTGGCCTCCGGAACCCCTTTCATCTTGCCATGCCACCCACTGCAGCCAGCCTTCTTTCATCTTCTCCTCTCTGCCTGTGGGGATGCCCTTTAGAAACCCGCAGCTGGACTTTTCCAAATCACTGCTGCCTCTCGTGTGGCAGTGGGCGCCTCGCCTCGCCCCGCGCCGAGCCTCACCGTGCCGGCAGCCACCACTGCCTGACCTCCGGGAAACGACTGCTCTCCTCCGAGCCTCTCTTTCTGACTTTCATGTGTCTTTTTTTGTTGGTTATTTGGGGTTTTTTTTGCTCAGGCTGGAGGCTGCTGTGTGTGACAAGCCTGACGGTACTGTGACAGCCCAGTCTCCGCTGGGAACACTGCTGTCATGTGGATAATGACCGCAGCAGCGTGAGCCGTGTCCCCTGCTCTGCTCCTCATCTGCACAAGCTGCAGTCTGGCCTGTCCCTCGTGTTCGCTGTTTGGAGACAAATGAGCCCTCCCAGGGAGAAGGTTTGGTGTGCGTGGCTTCTCCTGCACCTTTGCAGGGGCAGGGAAGACTGAAATGTGGCTGTGTTTATTCCAGCGTTGGGCTGGCTGCACTGGGGGTCTTCGCCCATGTTGTAGACAAGGGGGTAAGCTATAGCTGTATCCACCCATGAACCTGTCACATCTCAAGACCCACCAGGAGCACTGGGATGCTGCTGGATGGGTTGCTTCAGGCTCCTTCCAGGTTCCGCGGGAGTTATTGACCATCTGTGACTCATCCCAAGAGCTTGCAGGGGGACAGGCTCAAGGAAAGGCATACCTTGTAGGAAGGGGAAGTCCTGGGGACAGATGACCATCACAATCACTGTCTCATGAAGCTTGTAGCTCTCAGGAATGATGCTATACTCTCTTGAGTGGTTCCTGAAGGGACTTATCCATAGACTATTAACCACCATGACGTCTCCTAGGACCTAAACCCCTGCTCCAGCCATACACTGAGATGCCATGCAGCTTTGTCAGGTGTTGAGTGTCCCAGTTTCCCCTCACCCTCTCTGAGGGGCTCAGAGATGTCCCGATCTGTGCTGTAAGCAGAACATGGGAAGAGGGGATGGAGACACGGAGTCTCTCTCCTCTTCCCCCAGCACCATGTGTCAGCCTGACTCACTGGGAAGTCATCTATTGATCAAGATCCATTGCCAATTATTTCCCGGACAAGCAAGCAGTGATTGAAGCAAGGTTTGTGCCTCTGGTACATACTTTCCTCCCTGGGGCAATGCACTTACCTCCTATTCCACCATCAGAACAAGGGGGAAGGGCATAAGCCAGACCAAGGCTATCATTGCTTTCTAAAAGCCAGAGTGATGGAGATGGCCAATTACAGACACTGACTGGAGAAGTTTAATCCTTCTTGTCCCATTTTGACAGAAAATTACATGTTTTGATAACGAAAGCTTCCACCTGGAAAGCTCTATGAACAGCATGAGGATGTGTTGGTTCTAGGCAGGAATTTGCTCTACTATTCTGCTTCTCTGGAGCTTTCATAAGCAGGTTTCTTTGCTACCACAACAGAAAGAACACCTCTTTCATAATGAATTGCCTTCAACTACCATGAGCCAAGCTTAGGGTGTTTTTTTTTATTTTTGTTTTTTAAATGTGGGAGCATATAAAATTAAATCTCTGTCGGATTTTTTTAAGCAATTATTTTAAGCGCTGTGAATAAACAAGGAGTGCCTGACAAACACCTGTTATTTTTCCCATCGTGAGTTTGGCTGCTGCTGAACAGTCAGAAATACTGCTCTTTATAGGATCAAGTGTGTTTATCTGGCAGAGAAGAATAGGGTTTGTTTTCACCGTGGAATAATGTACTGGCTGCCGTATAAAGTGCAGCACCAATTTTTATCAAATAGGAGACGTGTTCCCTGGCTTCCTACTGGTCGCTGACAGATTGGCAAGGCTCAGTTGCTCCCATCCCAGAACAGGTACCTCAGACCTGGGTAGAAGGAACTGGGGCCACTTAATGGCCCACTTCTTAAAACTTCTGGGTTTGCTGGGAATATGAAGCTGAGCTAGAGTACAAGAATTGGTTCAGATCTGGCCCTCAGCCACCTTCTGAAGAAATCAGGGGGTGCCAAATCTGGGCTTCTGAACTTCAGTAGGAGAAAGGACTATCTCAAAGTCCATATTGCCAACAAGCACTGAAAAGGGGAGGGCTGAAAACAGTTCTGGGAGGTTCTTATGATCAACTGCTTTTTCCTTACTCTTTTTCTTCATTTCCTTCCCTGGGTGCTGCAGGCTGGCAGTACCATGGGGACAGGGTGAAGGGGGTGCTGCTCATACAATAGCATCCAGCACACACAACAGTTTGGGAACCTGGGGCAGAGGGATTACTGTAGCCATTGGCTGACTGAGCTGACCTGATTGAGCTGACGCTTCCTTCTTTTCCAGCCTTAACTTTTGCTGAAGGTTGTCACCTCCTCTTGCTCATCCTTCCTCTGGGGAGGTGGGGGGGATGCCGCAGAGCAACTGAACAGGGACCCCATGTGCAGGGGCACGGCCCCAGGGCAGGGAAAGAAGAGGTCAGAGGCGGCTGGGACCCCATGGCAGATGAGACAAGGCACAGAGGCTGACAGCAGTGGATTTGCAGCATGTACTTGGTATTGCAGGTCAGGCTTGAGGTGACCCTGACCAGTGACTGTCCCACAGAGACAGCTGAGATCTTTTGTCCTCCTTCCCTCAGGTAGCAAGCAACTACCAGCATATATTTTCTTGAGACATGTCTGCATGTCTCAAGACAGCAAGGCTCTCTAACGAGCTAAGACAAGCATCACATTAGCTCCTAGCAGGGACAATTTTAGGAGGGATACTTGCAAAGCTTGGTTATAACCAGCCAGCAAGTGTTCTGCCTCCTGGATTTTGCTACTTGTTGTCACGGGAGGAGGATTTTTTCTAAATTTTCTTACTCCTCAAGAGTTTCTCATAAACCAGGGTGCATTTTGAAGCTCAGTTAAAGCCCAGAAAGAGATTGCAGGAGAGAGGTGAAGGGCCACTGGGATTTTGACATCTCTGAGGGATGGGATGTCATGAAGAAGGACTTGAACAAGCTCCAGAAGGAGGCCCATGTGAACTTCATGAGGTTCAACAAAGGTAAGTGCAAGGTTCTTCTTTCCCCTGGGTCAGGGAAACCCCTGGTATCAATACAGGAGGGGGTAATGGTTTTGAACTAAAAGAGGGTTGATTTAGACTAGGTATATGGAAGACATTTTTTACAAAGGGTGGCGAAACACTGGAACAGCTTGCCCAGCAAGGTGGTAGATGCCTCACCCCTGGAAACAATCAAGGTCAGGTTAGATGGAGGCCTGAGCAACCTGATCTATTTTAAGATGTCCCTGCTCATTGCAGGGTGTTTGGACTAGATGACTTATACAAATCCAGTGTAATCCAAACTATTTTATGATTCTATGATTCTAACTCACTCCTGTTCGTGCTTGTGGTTATGAGGAATTCAGATGGATGGTTTTCCCCCTTCTCCTACTGGTCTGTTACTGGTTGTGCACTGGACCTGTGCTCTGCCAGTCAAGCTACCCTGAGTAGGACATGGTGGGAGGACATGAGGCAGAACAGAGGTTTCCACACCAGACTCGCTGGCTTAGCAAAGCACTGCAAGTCAACAAAAACTGCCTGGGATCTAAAGAGCTTTGAGGGAAGCAAAGAAACTGTACCAGTTTTGCTTCTGCTGCTGCTCTTGAAAAGTCTCTATCTGTGAGCACGTAGGCAGACAGTCTGTATTGCTCATTCTGAGCTCCTGTGTGGTGAATGGGGACACTAGGAATCTTTGCCAACTGTTGGCTAGTGGCAGAAAGGATGTTTTTAGTGGTTAAGGTGTAAGAGAGGTAGCAGAGACCAGGCTTCCATCCTGGGCGTTGTTACCAGTAAACCATGTGAACAAATCCCTCAGGCCAAAATTTTCATTGCCCTGCCCTTCTGAAAATCAGGCCACGAGTTGCGTAAATATGGGTGTAGGTATCTAGCAGTAGGCAGCCAGGTTGGAACATTTTGGCTTTAATCCTTGTGCCTGATTTACCTCATTTATAAAGTGGGAATAATTCTCTGCTACCTCGAGGGATGCTCTGAAGCACAACTCTATTGATGCTGGTAAAGCATGTCCCAGCTCGCTGGATTGCAGTTATTCTACACTTGACAGAAATTGGATATGGCAAAGCTGAACAAGTGCTCTTGGTGTAATTTTCTCTGTTGCCACTGGACAGCCTTTGAGTCACAATTCCTGCCTTCTCCCCCCTCCTCCTGCAGTGAGATAGAGCAGACTAGGTGCACTTTTGGCATTGCCACAGCTCCATGTCGCAGCTTTAAAAAACCCAAGTGTCCCAATAGCTCTGCCCCCTGCCAGGGTACCGTGACTGATAATAGGACATGCACCTTTCCCACTGGCAAGGGAGGTAAAACTTGCCAGGACCCTGTGTAGGGTGACTTTGGAAGCTGCTCTGGTCAGCAGCAAGACACTCTTTCCAGTAGAACTGTGCTCCATCTTCCTTTTCCCCAGCACCCTCTCAGACATTCCTAGGAGAAACATAGATAACGCATCGTTTTATGTTAGGAAACATAATTTTTATATTTCAAAGCCCCTAATGCAAAAACATTCTTATTTGCACAATGCCAGCAAAACAAATATTTCAAAACTTGCACTTAGAGTCACTATTTAAATCATAAGATGCAGACAGTAACACTTTTTAGTTGAAAAGGAACTCGCTGCTTTATTTTCATCTTCAGTCCTGTTGGAAACTAAAGCCTAGAGTAAATCTTGAGAAGCGTGTTATCCTAGGATTCCCTCTTTGGCCTCATCCTCAGGGTGAGGTGATTTAAGTTTGGGTGCCTATCTTCAAGTACAGCTGCTCCATCTCCTGACTTTCAACCCTCACCATAATGACAAATGAACCTCCATGCCCACCTTTGCACCCAACTGGTTTCATATCAGGTAGTTTCACTGCCCACACACTGGTTAGATAAAAGAGGAGTCTTCGGCTCTTTTGCAATCCTCTTACCTCCTCAGAAACCTTCTGCAATCTACATTGTCTTGAACAAAGGGTGAGCTAAAAGATGAGTGGGATACTTCATTATAACCTCTGGCTGTGAAATGAGTCACACCTGTGATTTTGAAATGCAAAATAATAAATTAAGAGGGCAGTAGTGAGATTGAGCTGACAACCTGATAATAAAAATACTGGGCAACTTGTCAACTTCAGCTGAGTAACCAAAGAATGACACTTTGTGCCAAGTACAGGCAAATGAAAGGCCCTCTTTGCTGCACTGTTGTCATGTTGTGGCCAACAGCAGTGTCTAGTGGTTCAATAAAATGTAAACACCAGCTATATTTTCTAGAGCCCACTTCTCTTTTTGTCCTTATGGAGCAGGAAGTTTAGCATCTAGGAGTCTGAAGGAAGGAATGAGAGTTGGGACTCTTGGCTTTGCTTTATGTTTGTGCCAACACAAAAATCTCTGTGACTCAGTTTACCTAAACGTAGATGACTTTATAAATGGAGTTTATAAAAGTTTCATTACTGTTAGGCTGATTCTCAGAGGGAAGGCGCTGATAAATACTGTTTATTTATTTATCATCATCTACAGTCATTTCACTGCAGCTGTAAAACTGTCAAACTCTTCCCTTAATTTACTTCATCTGCTCAGTGGTACAAGACTATGGTGTGGGGCAGGCTCACTGCGTTGAGCCAACTCAAGTGCCTGCAACGTCGCAAAGCCATAACATAAAGTATTGCCAACAACTTGGGACTCAACTCCATGAACTTGCTTTGCAGAAGAAGGAACAGCAAAATGCCATCCTCCCACTATCATCTGGGTTCAACCGGAGTTGAACATCCTTTATGTGGTGATGCCTTTTTCAGAACACAAAAAAAAAATGGAAAAAACCACCCTGATTGGTAAGGAGTCGGAATTTGGGTAAGAAACAATGCCCTTCCTCATGGAAAGAACAAAAAAAGGAAAAGGCTTGTCACCAACATGTCTTCTCTTTTGAGTGATTAGATGAGTAGGTATTTGCTACCAGGAAAGCCAGGCTCCTCTGTTGTTCTGGGCAAAGAGCTCGTTCTCTGTGAGGGGGAGGAATGCTCTCGATGTTTCTTTGGAGAAAGGTGGGGCTGCAGCTGTGTAACTGAGCTGTTCACGTGGAGGTTTGGCACAAGGCAAAATTGTCATCAGGACAAAAACTTCCCCAAACAAAACAAAACTTTTTGATGGAGTAATACCCCTACTGCAATCATACACAGAAAGCTATTCTCAGCAGCAAGGTGGGAAAGCTTCTGCCACAATCATTAGATTTCTGGTCTTAAGAGTAAAAAAAAAGGTTTTTTAAAAAAATATGCAGATTTTTTTCTCTTTTCCTATCACTTCAATAAATATGGTGTTGGGGAATAGACATTTTGGTGTGAGGCAGAGCCAGTGTGTTGCTTGTAACTGGGCAAAGTACAGGGTATTTTATTCCTTGGATGCTCCAAGCAGAAATTCTTGGCTTTTGAGCATTCCTTTTACAAAACAAAGCACTGGAGTTGTCACCCATCACTACAATTGCACATTTAGTTTCATGATGTGACATCTTGGTTGAGTCTGTGTATACTATAATGTCTGAAATAGTAACATTTCCATCCGATGGGACAGCAATGGTTGAACTGCCAAGGATGTACCCTGTATCCAGTTGGACCAGCTGCGAGCTGGAGGATGGTTCATGGGAATGGGTGGGTGATTTCCTTGCATATACAAGCACCTCCGACCCAATCAGTGCTATTCCACTGTTCCCTTTTCTGTCTTCGCTTTCAGAGATTGTTAGTATTTGGCTTACCATGCACTGGACATTGCAATGACAGAGACAGATCTAGATTGTATCTAGTTGGCAAGGGGAGCGTGCCATTTTTAGTGCGAAGTATATTTTTTATATTACAGCAAGATAATCAATGTATTACAGTAGAAAAGCACTGTCTTCAGGGATCTGGGGCCATGGGGCTGTACCTCAGCGTCATTCACAACCTCATGTTTGTTTATTATATCCTGCAATAGCACATGCCTCTCTCTGTACTTTATGAAAGCAACTCCAGGTCAAATTGTTCTTGAATGAAGTGAAACTGGCATTTAGAGGAAAGACCCAAGGAAAGAGTTCAGGCCATTTTCTTGGCCATCCAGTGGTGATGGAAAGGTGAACAGGATAGATGGTGGTTGCTATACCAGATACCTGGAACTGTTCAGCCTTGACTCTACCCTGTCATTTTTCCCAGAAACCTTAAGAGTAGTTCTGCACTCTGCCTGGATGATCACTCCCACTTCCCCAAGCAGGTATATGGATTTAATTCAGTGGGATGTAGAAAAGCCAATGAGACACACATCCATAGTGAACAACCCCTCAGAAGGCGTCATGGCTACTACTGCAGCCCCTTTATCAACTCCTCAGACTGAATGACCATGTACTTATTTACAATCAGGGGCATTCACCAGCATGAACAGAGAGAGACTTGAATTCATACTCTTACCTATGCAGTGAGACATCTCAATTTCTCCGCTGCTGCTGCCTGCCAGGGAATGCATAGATAAACCAAGATGCTACCTTCTGCCACCAAGGATATTGTGCTTTTACTAATCAATAGCTGTTGGCAAACCCTGGAGGCTGTACAGGCTTCTCATTTCAGCAAGGTGGAGTGAACATGGAAAGCACCTGGCTACTGTGGCAACAAGGGTTGTAAACAAATAGAGACTTGACTGGGAGTTGCCACTGCAATCCTGCACATAGCACAGGAGTTTAAATGAGATACAAAGCAAGCCACCTCCTATTACTAAGGAAAAGTTAAGTCACTCTTTGTCCCTGCACGGTTCTGGTTCCAGTGACAACACACTCAGTCAAGAGACAGTTTGAGATGGAGGATTCTCTGGGTCTGATGCAATGTTCTCACCCTGGGATCAGATTAGTCCTAACCCAGGATCTTATGCAAATCCAAGGCTGAAGGAAGCTAGAGAATGAAATAAGAGAAAATCCCCGCGATCAAGGTTGCTGATAAAAGCAACCGCCTCCAGCCGGTGAGCAGCACCGCCCACAGCCTGGCTTCTGGCATGCCAGGCTGGGCAGAGGCTTGGTGGCTAATGACAGTCCATCATGGTGAGTGCACCCATCGGGTAAGAGCATAACAGGATGTTGTCCCATCCCACGCATCGAACAGCTCCATCTGAGCAAGCAGTAGGCCATGCCAGAAACGTGGACAGACGCAAACATCTATTACACATTGTACGTGGGGAGTCCTGGGGCAGCTGTACTAATCCTGGCTGTGTGTAGGCACCATGCAACCCTCCACTTTCCCGGGTAGAAATGTTCCTGATTCCTTGCTAGATATCCTCTCTTCAGTGCGTTATACATCTTTTTTCTAGGGTGGACAAAATTTGGGAGTTAAGAGGGTCTCCAGGGTAAATGGGTCTCCTACTGGCTTACAGGCAATGCTCACAGAGTGTTTGTTGTGGCGTCCCTTTAGTGAGAAGGGATCTTCTCTAGTCCTCCTCATTATCAGGAATGGAGCCAGGTCCCACAGTTGTTTCACACGAGCTGATAAAAACCACCCACATGGCAGCATCTTCTCTCCCCTGCACTCGATGCAGAGGGTAGGTGCTGCAGAAAGTGCACATAGAAGAAGAAAGCACCGCAACTTCAGAAACAACTTCTAAACATTGTGATCCCCGATAATTACCCTTCCTAACCTTCCCTGGTGCCTTACAAAAGCTTGATGGCTGTTCATCAAAGCCAACCGCGTGTCCCGTCTGCACAAGACTCTTGGTATCTGGTATCAACATGACTGAGACCAACTTGCAGGTGCTGTCACTTACCATTCCCAAGAAACTTTCTCCTGAAGGGAGTCAAGACACAGGGCTGCAACAGCAGGTATTTTGCCCAATTAAGCAAGTGAACAGGGCTATGCTGCTGGTTGACATTTAGAGCACAGAGAAGCAAGACAGATTGGAGGAAGATGTTGCAACCTTGTTTATGTTGGCAGTGGATGGGGTTGCGAAAAAAGCCCTAAGAGAAAGTAACAAACAAAGGGTGTGCCTTGAGAGGAGGCCGAGTTCAGAAACCTTTGCACAACATGTAGGCAACACGTGCGAGAGCCAGGTGATTCAGAGCTGCCTTTCCTACGCTCTTGTGACCTAAATCCTCCAACAAAAGGGACTAGTACGTGCAAATATGACAAGAGCCTCCTGGACTCTGGACCTGGTGTTTCCAGGAAGGGCTCTTCCTCATGGCCCTGTTGTACAGAGTTGCACCCTGAGCTAAAGCAGGGTACGTTTTTAGGGTTGCTTTCAAGTATCAGTGATCGTCCAAACTCAGAGATAGCATCCCAGTATTTTAATTTTTGTGTGTCTGGGTTCCTTCTGACATAAAGCTGCTCTTTACATTGCCTCTTTTAAGTTGACCCTTTTATGAAGAATTTTGATTCTTTCTCTTTGGTTTTTTGTTTTTGGTTTTTTTTTTCCCAAAATAGAAAATGGCTTATGGTTGCTTAGGGGAGCAAAGAGTTAGTACTCCATGCTGAGTGTGATGCTTGAAGAAGTCTTCTCTCGGCTCCAGGCCTCTGGAAGAGTGCAGTGGGCAGAATCAGCAGTACCTGTTGTTTACAGGGAATATGTACTTTGCAACTTCTTTTGGAGCTCCAGGAGATAAGTGCAGGTGTTCCTTGGTCCTTCATTTCAACCCACAATATTAGTTACTCTTCCATCTGCTGTGGGAGCTCCACCATAGAACAGTGCTCTTCACAGAAACATTTTCTGAGCCAGTGTTATTTCCTGGGAGGAATGTTCATCAGACAACTTTGAGTTTTTTAGTCTCCTTGTGGACCTCTTGAGAGGTCAGTCACAGCTTTCTACTATTATGGACAGACTTTCTTTTCATCTTGCATGGCCAAGTGGAGATCGCACAATGATGTTGACTCAGCGTTCCAGAGAGGGGTTGTGTCATGAGGCACTGATGAGGAGAGATGATGCAGTGATGTCATGAGGGTGGAATCTGCATATCCTGCTGGAATAAGTTGGTTGAACGCCAAGCTGAGCTCCTCCATCACCTACTGTGTTCTTAGATCTTTTTGCCGTCTTGTTTGTGATTCAGCCTTTTGAGACACCTGGTATTTGTCTGGTTTTCCCCACTACTGAATCATGTTCTTGTTTGCACATTATTCCTTGCCTGAATTTCCATGATCAGTGTCTAGACAGATATCGCTGCTCTGCAAGGAAGACAGGTGGAAAAGCACATTTTTACTCCTGAGGATCTCAGACGCTTTTCTGAGAGGCAGAAAGTACGCTCTCTTTGAACAACATACAATCTAAAATCAGATGAGATAGGAACACGGTGTGTAGGAAATACAATATTCAGGTAGGGCAGAAAACGCAGTGCTCGACTGTGTCTTAGTCTCTGTAAATCAGCCAGATGTCTCACAGGCAGAACAGCACAAATAAGGTCTCCAGAAAGCACTCAAATACAGCGAAAGAAGAAACTTTATGAATCAGCTCACTGTGTATCGAGGTCAGCGAGGAGGAAAGCAGGAGGACATTAAGATGAGAAGAGTCATTTATTAAAATACTGCAGCCTTGAGAAAGAAGAGTAGGAATTGTTGATTTTGAGAGGTATGTGCAACAACTTCCAGACAGGGGACTTCCCTTCTTCTCTCCTGGAGTATGACCTCTACTCATACTTCAGCTGTTCTGTTTTATATCTGTGTGTTGTAGCTCCCAAACCCTCAGAGCTGAGTTCCTCTGCAATATTTTTATGTAATGCATTTATTTTAACAGCTTCCCTACATGGACTGTGTGCAGTTCTTTGGGGACAAGGCCATTTTTCAAAGTTAGTGCTGCAGAGACAATAAAAAAGAGTTAAAACAGATTAGAGTTTTGACTCTTACTATATATCAGGGAAATCTTACTGGAAACCTCAGACAGATGCACAGTAAAAAGGCTAAGCATGCTGCTTCTGAGATATATTTGCCTGAAATTGCTAGAAGGCTCATCTAACTTTTCCTTGTTTGCACTTCAGAAACAGATTGCTTCACATCTTGATCCACAGTTTGAACAGTTCATGCTTGAAAAACTGCAAACCAAGGGGCATTGGCTGATAATCATGTAATTGTTTTTTGGCTTTTTTTTTTTTGGCTTTTTTTTTTTTCCTTTTTCAGTGTATTTTGACAGCACATAAATCACTGTAGCCTTCCACATAGTTATGATGCTAGAGCTCAGCTCTCAGGATTTTAAGGCAAAGTCTTGCACTATGAGGCTGGAACATCAGCTGAGCCATGGTAACTATCACTGTCAGCTTAGCTGACGATAAAAGGGTGTTAAGCTAAATTGGACAGACTGCAAGCCAGTGCACCACTAAGGCACACTGGGTTTGTTTATTATGGGCTAAGAGGGAGCACATGGAGAGTTACCACAGCTCAGCTGATACATGGTAACTTGTTAAGCTTGTAAGTCTTGAGCCCCTATTTTCTAATTTAGACCTGACACAGGAAATGGAAGACAATAATTAATGAGTGGAAGAGGAGATATGGCTTTACAATAGCGAGAGATGGTGAGATAACCTTATTACATTTTTCATTGGATCTTTTACCAAACAGATGATAGACTCATTATAAAAGGGTGCACAGAACAAAGGGAACATTGACATTTAAAGAGATTCTGCTCCGGAAAGCAGCCACAGAATTGGCATGATGGGTTTCCGTGACTTTTGTGTTTGGTTTTTGGGCGAAGGAACAGCTTTGTGTCTATTAGACCTGCAAACTCTTCCAATGTAGAAGTTATGCTGATTTTGAGTCTGATGAGGTTTTGGTCTTGAAGTATGTTCTTACTTTCCTCCCTCTCTTTTTTCCTTTTTTTTTTTTTTCCCTCTCTCTCTTATTTTTTTTTTTTTTTCCCCCATGAAGGCCAGGTAGCAGCAGCTTTTCCTCCATTGTTTTCTTTGTTTTGTTTTTCTCATTTGTTCACAGGGTAGGGCTCTTTTTCCTGCTATATTGTTGCTGCTTCAGAGCTGCCTACACACAAGCTTATCTCAGCTTAGTTCAACCAAAAAAGTGTGAACTTTTTGCATTTGATGGTCTCTATCATCTGTAGAATGTCTTATTCTCCTTCATTTAAAAATCTTTTCTAACCAACCAGAGCTGAAGAAGCAGCTCTATTGATACTTAAATAAGAGGGTCTGCGCAGCCTTGTGCCCCCATTTAGTTAAAACTTCTTAAAGCTGCATTCTTTTAACTTAGTGTTGTTTGAGATGCACATGATATGTTGGAAATACCATGCAGGGCTCGTACAACCTATTGCCTTTGAGTTATATCCTCAGTGAGACATAGTAAAAGCCTTTGCTTTGAGTGAGTGAGTTTGATTGTGCACTGTGAGTGTGTGTGTGCACTGGTGTGTGAGTGCACTGGTGGTATCAAAGCAGCGACAATAGTGGAATAAGTTCACAGGGTGAGACAAAACCACATCTGGTTCAGTGTCACATCTCCAGATGTGTTTCCTCACTCCTCTCTGGCAGAGCACCCTTGGCAGGCCCTGTGGCTCCTGGGTGTTATTGGGAGCAGTGGGTGCTGCCCAGGTGTGTTCGGTATCACTTGGAACGTGATACATTTTAAGCTAGTTTAAGTCACACATAAAAACCTGAAGGTAACACCCAAACAAAAGGCTGCAGTGAGGCCATTTTGCTCTTTCTGAAATGACGTTTCTCAGAATTTGGGTTCAAAGGAAATTGCAACTTTCCGGTTTGATTCAGGAAAACACGAAATGTCTTATTTTTCCGTGGAACAGAGATTTCTGCGTTCATTCAGCTCAGCCAGCAGGTGAGGAGAAGTTTAACAGTAGCACATGGAGTCAGTGGCCACTGCTGTAATCCCTTGAGCAAAGAGCACATGAGGCTGGAAAGCTCTGAAAGGGAAGTCAGAATGACCCCAACAGAAAACCTTTCCTAAAGGAAACCACATCTGTTCGAGCTGGCATGCAGGACTGTTCTCAGGAGGAGCGAGATGCAAAGTTCAAGGGAACTGCCTGTGAAGACACACCGTGACTGCACTGGGGTTGTATAATGAGCCTCAGCGCGAGGAAACTCTTTGTTCTATTTACAAATCCCTGTATTACTGACAAGGAAACTTCAGTGGCTGCCTTCCAAAGACAACAATGAAGAAAGAAAGAAAGGTGGGTTTTTCTTTGTCTTGCAGCTCCCATAAATCCCTTCCTAATCTGAAGCGTGATTTTTTTTTTTAAAACCTTTTTTTTTTTACCCCCACGTGTAACCCCGTCACACATTTTACAAGTATAATTACAAAGCAATCAAATGTGGGAGCAGTAACGAACACTCCATCAAGGAACGCTGAGCCTATTTGTTTGAAAACTCCACAGGTGCTGGTTACAGCTTTGAAACACCAAGGTTATTGCATGTGAAGAATATTGTTTCTGCCATGAAGAGGTCAAATACCAGAGAACATTCTTGGATATTATGTGACATTTAAGTCAGACTTGTTCCTCAAAGACAACCTTATAAACCAGATTCTCTGATGCAAAAGCCCCCAAACCCTGAGAAACCTCAGTGTAAGACTGGAACACCAAGGGAGAGGATAGAGCAAAGGTTGGAAAATCATGAATAATGCAGAGAAAACGACCAGGGAATAATTTATCACTGTTTTTCAATAGCATGAGAACTCTGATTTTCATTTTAAAAAAAGTCACAATAATTTTTCTGTGCAGCAACAGGCTTTCATTAAAGATACTTCACTAAGCCAATCTCTGCCTCTACCACTCAGACACTTTTCGCTACACCTCAGTAAATATTTAGACTGAATGGTGTAGAGCTCTAATGTCCTCTGGGAATTAACCCTTGGTACCTGTTAATAAATCCATTCTGTAATACTGACTGTGAAGAGTTTGACTGTAGATGACTAAAACCCAGCTGCAGTTCTTATGTTGTTCTTGCTGTTCAATGAAAAATTTATTCTGTGAGATGTGCATCTTCCTTTTTAGCTATTAACAAGTTCCTATTTAATTTGCTAGGTATCTGGGGGGAAAAGGCATTCATTTGATAAAAGCTGAATACAAAGGAATATGATGCAGGGATAGTCCTTCTGAGTCTGGTTCAAACTCCATTTCAGACAACAGGAGTCCTTTATCTCAGCTCTCTATCTAGGAAAATATTTACCTGTTATAATGATCTAATCACAGGAAGGGGCCAGAGCCCTATTTTTCTAGTTTGCCTGCCTGTCTCATCATGGGGTGAGGCTTGATGCAGGGTGTATACCAGTCCCAGATCCTTGTGCAGAGCTTGTAGTTGGTGTTCAACAATCTCAACTGGTGTAATGCTCTGAGTGGCTGTGACAGAGTCTCTGCGTTTTCAAATGCTTCCTTGTGACATCCAGCTTCTCTGTCAGCGCCTTGCTACCACGTGCTCAGAGCGGCCACCTCATCTAGGCATCTCCAGAGCAATGCCAACATGGCAAAAGCTTGTTGTTCCTATCTGAAAATAAAGAATGAGTCAAAGGTCCTAAATGGAAAGCACTAGAACCAGTCTGTTTAGGACAAGTGGTGACCAGTGATGAGTGGCGTTCCTCAGGGGTTGGTACTGGGACTGGCATTGCTTAATATCTTTGTTGGCAACATGGATGGTGGGGTTGAGTGCACCCTCAGCAAATTTGCTGATGACACCAAGCTGTGCAGAGTGGTCAACACACTGGAGGGAAGGGGTGCCATCCAGAGGGATCTTGACAGTCTTGAGAAGTGGGCCTGTGTAAACCTCATGAAGTTCAACAAGGCCAAGTGCAAGATCTTGAACCTGGGTTGGGGCAATCCCAAGCACAAATACAGGCTGGACAGAGAATGGATTGAGAGCAGCCCTGAGAAGAACTTGGGAATGTTGGGTGATGAGAAGCTCAACATGAGCCTGCAATGCGCACTTGCAGCTCAGAAAGCCAACTGTGCCCTGGTCCACATAAAAAGAAGTGTGGCCAGCAGGTCAAGAAAAGTGATTCTCCCCATGTACTCTGCTCTTGTGAGACCCCACTTGGAGTCCTGCTCTGGAGAGCCCTCAACATAAGAAGGACATGGACCTGTTGGAGTGAGTCCAGAAGAGGGCCACAAAGATGATCAGAGGGCTGGAGCACGTCTGCTATGAGTACAGGCTTAGAGAGTTGGCGTTGTTCAGCCTGGAAAAGAGAAGGCTTCCAGAACCTAAAGGGGCCTCCACAAAAGACAGTGGAGGGGGCAATCTTTATCAGGGAGTATAGTGATAGGACAAGGTGTAATGGTTTTAAACTGAAAAAGGGTAGATTTAAATTAGACATCAGAAAGAAATTCTTTACTCTGAGAGTGATAAGACACTGGCACAGGTTGCCCACAGAAGTTGTGGATACCCCACTCCAGGAGGTGTTCAAGACCAAGCTGGAAAGGGCTTTGTAGGGCTTTGAGCAATTTGCTCTAGTGGGAGATGTCGTTGCTCATGGCAGGGGGCTTAGAACTAGATGGTCTTTAAGATCCCCTCCAACTCTAACCATTCTATGATTCTGTGATGAAGGCAGAGCAGGAGAGAGCCCAGATGAAGTCTTGGACATTCAAGAGTTGATCTGGCTGGTTCTGCTGTGTTCCCACAAAAGAAGTCAGTAGCTGATCTCCCTGATTGTAATAAGATAAGGGTGGGAATGGTTATATTCTTAGGTTTCTCATTTCCTTAAACCCTCCTTTTCTGTAATGCTAAATAAAACAAATACTTCAAGGATATAGATCATTATCCTCGGTCAGCAGCTCCCCAAAGGGAGGGAACAGAGGGTGGTAAATAGCTGAGACTTGGGTGTAGCCACCTTTTGATTTGTGGAGAAAAGTGGCATTTTTGAGCTTATCCTCAGGAAGGATGAGATGTTGAACATGTGAGATGGGCCTCCAGAAGTTCTGCAAATGCTGGAGCCATGTGGTTGAAACATAGGCAGAAAAATGCAAATACCCACTGAAAACTTTTCTCCCCTGCAGTAGGTGTGGGCCTGAAAAATATGGGGGACAGCAAACTGTCAGCCTTCCTGAAGTTTTGAAGCCATTTGACCCTTTCTAAAAGCTCTGTGCAGAACAGGTACTTGTAAGTGTATTGCTTCATGCTGAGAAGCTCAGTACTGAGTGCCAGCCCTTACTTGGACCATTACTGGGCTCCTGCAGCTGCGGTGGCTGCGGTGGGTCTATAGCATCAAACAAGTAATTGAAGCAGATGTAGGTCCTTTCCTCCCCTGCAAGAGGAGAAAGGATACACATAAGTGGCTCTGACATCTTATGCACTTGCCAAGGGATCAGGGAGATCCTAAGGTTTCTCCAGTGCAGCCATCTCGTAATAAGTATGCACAAACTCAATGTTCTCAGATTGTTAAGCTGAAGGGAGGGGAAGATGGTACTCCCAGTGCACGTTTACTCTCAAATTGTCTGCTAGATTAGAGGCAAGCAATTTGGAAGAGATCTATGAGCAATCTGGTTTAGCTCTCTGCAGACATTCCTCTCCAGCCGCAAACAGTTCATGAGCAGCTCCAGCCCAGCTCCAGTGCCAGGGATCTGTCACCTCACTGGCAGCGGGGCTGGGCTGGCTCCTCAGCAATCCAAATTGTTGATGGTGTGAGGAAATGTGGATATGGGGATGGCTGAGCCCAGGCTGCTGGGGTGCCCTGCATTGCCTCTGTGTCCCACGGAGGGATGGAGCCGATGGAACGGCCCATGGGCAGAGATGCTGTTGATCAAAGTCAAACATAGGGGTTACAGCGGGCCTATCAAAATTCTTGATTCAGTCTACACTTATATGCTGTAAGGTATATGGAGCTCTTAGGGTAACTAATGGAGCTAGCAAGCCCATCACTTTAGTATCTGAGTACCTTCTCCCAGAGGCTGGGAAGGGATGTTGTCTCTTTTTATAGATGGTGCACTAAGGCACAAAGCTCCAGAGCCACTGAGGAGGAACACATTAGATAAATGTTTCTCATTAGAAAATGTTTCTTTGTCAGACGTGATTCCTTTCAAGTTGTGTGTGTGTGGGAGCGTATCCATTTCAGCAAGACACTCTAGCAAATATTTTCTTGTAATCGGCATGTAATTTCCAGCCAAAATTGTCCTCCATTGTGGCATGGTCATTCCTGGGGTGGCTGGGAGACTGCAGGTCAGGTCTTGGAGCTGAGGCTGGCAAGATGGGGAATTAAAGTAGGGAGAACAGTGCCCTTATCCTCAGTCATTTCTGGCACTATGACTTGTTTTCATTCTCTGCTTTTTGTCCTTTATTATAAGGGAGAAAAGTCCTCCAAAAATGTTGAGAAGTCCTGCTTTTGTCACAGTAGAGATGGGAAAGCTTCCAGACTCTCCAAGATATTGGCAAATAGTGGAAGCTGTTTCCAGCTTAGCTCAATCTGCAACTTTCCCAAGGTCCCACATCTGCTTTGTTGCAGAGCAGGAGACTTAACCCATTTCCTACAAAGAAAATGATGGTACACTGACTGCCTAATCACATACCTAAGAATGGGTAAAGCTGGCAGCCAAGAACTGGGCACCCAGCAGCCATGTCCTCTCCTTTTGACTTCATTGTCCTCTATTTACAAGCTGGTATGTCAGATTGGTCGCACCCCTTAATTCTCACTCCTTATACCATCTTAAACTCTTGCTTCTTTGAGGTTTTAAACTGTTTAGGATCTCTGTAGGAGATGGCTAGGGATTTTGAAGCACTCCATGGAAGATACCTCCTGATTCAACAAATCCAGACCTTTGCTATTGCACAGGTCTCTTTCTTATGGCATGGGATCTGGGCCTACCAAGTCCTCCTGGAATGTCCTCCTCAAATTACGTGGCTTTTGATTTCTTAAACTCTTCCCATTAATCCTGTAGTTCTTTCCTCAAGTCTGCCCAAATCTCAGGGGAATGGAAATGTCCAGGGCCAAGCAGAGAGTTCAAGTTTTGTTCAAATGAAAACTGTCAAGAGAAGGAGTCTACTACCTCTGAGTAGGGAGGACAGAAGTTCACTGGCTTATTTTGCAGTCTTGTCAAACAACTCCTCTCTGATCTGTTGTTCACAGACTGGTTTTCATCCAGAACAGCTCTTTGTGTTTTAATTTTGGTTTTTCTTTTTGTTTTTCTTTCTTTTTTTTCCCTTTGTGTGTGAGAATTATTTATCTTATTTTTCACCAGAGGGAATCTAATTTTCTTGTCTCCTCCCTTAATATTTCGTATCTCTCTAGGTGTCTCTGTGCTACACCCAGCTCCCCTGATTGAAGGAGTTACATGCGAAATTCATAGTTGGCATTTCTAGCTTGCAGAGATTATATTTATGCGAGGTGTACACATTTTTACCTGCTGTAATTCTATTTACTTTAGAAGAAGAGCCCACAGGATTGATGAGTGAGGCAACATATTTAAAATATACATCTTGTAAATGTGTTAATGACTATATAGGCTATAGGTCCCTGTGGAAATAAAAAGAGGCATTCTTTTAATAAACTATGGAGCGCATCCAGTTTTTCTTCCTACTTAAGTTATTTCCAGCACATTCACTAAAATGCTACCAGATTCAATAATATTTGTCTCTTTCTTGGCTTCTTACATACATAGCTTTCTTCCTTGACAACAAGTCCAAGATTTTTTGGAGCCAAAGCAGGAATGATGATGTGTTTTTGTTGTTGTTGTTCTTCTAACCAGCTGTCTCTGCTCATCTTGCTGTCACTAGGATAAGACATCTGCTTAGTACATTCAATATTTTTGCTTTGATTCTCAACAGGGAGGTCAGAGCCTATGCAAAAATGTCCCCCAAAATATTTGTTACTGCAAATATTTCTTTTAATACTGGGGTACTTCTTTGTTAGAGAATTTGACCAGTTGCCTTGCTGTAAAACAAAGCACTCACATTTTCATTGCTAATATCTGGACATGAGACATTCACCGTTAGTGAGATACCATGCAAGATACCAGATGGTGTAAAATAAAAAGTCTAGTGATTTCTGCTTTAATTATATCACATCACTTTGATGAGATACTACAAACCTTTTTTCTCCCTCATTATGCTGAGACTCAGAGAGTGAGGATTCTTAATGAAATTGTCAACTTTTTTACCAATTCAATGTGTTAATTTCATCAAAATGAATTTTTTTTTAGCTATGGCTTGCCTGTGGCCACAGAGCTCCAGGCAGTTCTTTCTTCTAGGCATTAGCAACCCTCCTTCCTCATTAACTAAAGATCCAGTCTAACAAAACACTTCAATCCTTAAATCCACCCCTGTTCAACAAAATGCTTAAACCTAAGCTAAAATCTCTCTGGGCTCAAATTGGATTTAAGTATGTCCTTAAAATTAAGTATGCTATGCTGACATGTTGCTTAACTGCACTTCTCAGCACTGTGATTTAGCACTTTTACAAAGCTTTAAAGTTCCTTCCAAGTGGACAGAGGTGGATGTGGATGGAGCAGAGTTAAAAATGGGTGAAGGGGAGTCTGTACCTTCCTGAACTACCCAAAATTCACTGTGATCAACAGTGAGATGATATGGAATAAGACAGGACTGATTGCCAGGTAAAGCCCAGCATCTGGTGAACCACGTGCAGCTCAAAGATGGGTGCAGAGATGCAGGGTTTGATGATGGTCACTATCTCTGATACACTCACAGAAAGTTGGGGAGGCTGTTGGAAATTGTATTTCTCATCAGTGAAGATTCCCCTCAGGGTTCTGGCCCAGACTCGATCACTGTCAGTGATCTGTGATTTAGCAATGCCGGCTCAGTACATGCCTTGAATTCCTGTCTGGATGCAAACATCATACCTGCAAAATGGGGAATGACAAAGCTTGGCCCAGTGCTGTTCCTAGATTCCTTCCACCAGGCAGCAAGCACGTGTGTATCTCAAAATCAGGAACATTCACCCTGGTTGGAGATGAATTCAGACTTGCAGGTTGAGTCTTTTCCCCCCTGTCTGCCTAATATCCATGCTGGTGTTTCCTCATTCCTTCCCCAGTGCCACAGGAATGATATTGCTGTGAGCTCAGGTTTTGCACGTCCTTCCAAGAACACCCTTTGGAGACCGAAGGGTCAAGTGCACCGCTGCGGCGTGTCTCTTGATGGAAACAGGCATCCTCTTCCCGAGGTGGGTGAAAAGTGCTGTGGTTTAGGGCAGAGGAGTCTCCAGTTGATCTAAGACGCTAATTGCATCTGATCTTTGTCTGAAAATTAGGTGGCAGCTCTCCCAAGAACACGTGCTTAGTGTGTTTTCCAGCCTCTCTGGCTTTTACCCATGGAAGGATTAGTTCACCAGGTGGGCGACTTTCCTGTTGTTCTGGAATTGTTGCTAGTAAGGGAATACGTCAGATCCCCACAACTTCATCTGATTAGGAGATGAATTGCAACAAAAATGACTTGTGTTAGAGATAAGGAAAGTTTTTTTCTGACTGTGAAGCTCTGGAATGGATCCTCTGGTTATCCTTACGAGCAGGGTGAGTGAATCTTTGTCAACTATGGTTCAGGCAATCCCGCTCCTGCTTTATTGCCCAAGGGATGAATTCCCATGGCTTCCCAAGGGCTCTTCCTTTTAATTTTTTTTGTGATATCTGAAATCTCACCAAAAAGCAGAGACCCAGACTCTGAAAAGCAGGCACGGGGAGGTGAACCAACTGGTCTGAAGTCATACAACACAGGAAAAGTAGGAACAGAGGCCAGGTTTCCAGGCTTCTAGTCATGCACCTTAACCACTAAAAAACTTAATTTCCTTGAATTAATATTGGCCCAGTCTGACTCTTGTATTACTGCCTCCTGAGTGGCCTATGCTATGTGAGGCATTCCAGTCTTTTGCTGTTTAATTCATTTTGCTGCTATGGTGCAGGGTGCGGTAGATATTACCGAAGGAATGATTGCACATTGCCAGTATTTTTGATTCTTTCCAGGCAAAGAGCAGATTTTCACAGCCAGGCTCAACACCTTGAATTTTCTACTTTCATTTCCAAAGTGTATGATATTGGTCATGATAGGAAGGAAAAAAAAAAAAAAAAAGAAATTAAATAGAAAATTCACACTGTGCTTGACAAGGCAGTGGCCATTCTGGGCAGTGCATTACAAGGGTAATGGGCTGCAAATCAAACTTCTGCTGCTGTGCTGCCGAGGATTAGTCACAGTTCATCTGCCTGAAAAATGGAGGTAGTGGTAGTTGCTATCTCACATTCTGGACCCTCACATCTTAAAACTTTTGGGATCGTTCAAAGGAGGCTGCTGCGAAAGTGCAAAGCATTCTCTCTTCTGTTAACACGACTGGAAAATTGCATAAGCTTGATGGATAAAGAAGCAATAATTGTTGGATGCAGGACAAGGAAAATATTTGACCACTGAAATACTCTGAAATACTAAATGGAGAACACTTCTGTCTTATCTTGGGCCAAACAGTTTCTTGTAGCTTTCAGATGCTTCCCCTGGATACCAGTTGACACAACACAAGGGTTGTTGCAGATTTGCAAATAAGATCGAACAGAGACGAAAAAACCAAACAGGCAACAATGCCTCTGCTTCTCTGGAACACTACAAAGCTGGGCTCTGGCAAGAGCCCTGCCACGCTGAAGTTGACAGACATGAGTGCCAAGAAGTCCCTCATGATGACCGCCTGACCCCTGCGGCACAATATACCCTCATGAGTTGTCCTCGGAGTGTGATGAAGAAGGAATGTGACCTTACAGCCTGGAAGGTGACACTTGAACTGCAGGTTCTCCAGAGAGGGAACTGAACCCAAGTTGACAGGGCCTTGGGCAAAGGCTTTGGCTGCTCAGCTTGTGCTGGTGCTACGGTCTCATCCACTGGTGCTTTAGAAAGCAGCCATACCCGTGTCTTTCACAACAGGCCACGTTCACAGAGTGCTAATCGGCACTCTAGGTACACCTACGGCATGGGGCCCTGCTGACTCATGCGCCGTTCTGCTTTGGTTTTGGATCTCAGCAGGATTTAAAACACAGGGTAGGCGGCTAGGACAAGGCAAGAGTATTTCTAGTCGTCGTCATAATGCTTAGAAAACATCTGTGGCCGTGACTGACAGGCTCACGCAGGTTTGGCTGCAGTGCTTCTAAGATAGCATCTGGCCCCGCAGTGCTCTCCATCCCTCAGGAGGAATTTAGCACCCCTGGTCCAGGGGCCCAGTGCAGGACACCAAATCAACCCCAGACGGGGGATTTGCACCGAGGACTGAATTTGGGAAATGCCGTGCCTCCCCCTGCTGTGGGGCCTTGCCGGGGAAGGGGTGCCCATCGGGGTGAGGTGGTATCTCTGGGGGTCTCCAACCTGCCAGAGCACATGGGTCAGTCTGGGAGCACGCTCGCTTGTTTTAGGCGCTCTGGCAGCCAGGAAAGGGGGAGAAAGCCTGGATCGTAGCTCTGCGCTCCAGCTTCTGAAGTCTTTTAGGCACTTAAATGTCCTTTTTTGGGTCCTTACGTGCAAATTTTCCCTCCTGGGGCTGTCAAGCGTTGACTGTGGACATTAAAGCTGGTAATGGGATAAGATTGTAAACATCTTCTGAAAGCACGCAGCAGAGCCCTTTATTGTCAAGATGAAATACATTTAAAGTGCTTAAAAACTCATCCAGAATTCTCCTTCCAAATGAGTAAGGCTTGGCAACTTTCCCCTCCACAGCCTGAACACAACGTAGCCCTTCTGTCTTCCCCTTCTCTGCGGGGCAAACGCAGGTACCCAACGGCTATTTGAAGGGTAACATCCTGGTATAAAACCAGTCACACTCAAAACCAGCACTATTTTAATTGCCATCCTTATAAGCAGCCACAAAAGAAACAAAAAGTGATCAGAAAGCACCGTTTCCCTTCCCCCCTCTCCTTAGTATGCTCGACAGGTTTTGGTTTGAATCTCTGAGCAGGCAGCCCCTTCGTAACTCTGAGCATCTTTTACCTCTCCCATTTCTGTGCCCCGGTTGGAGAAGGGATAAAGTTGTGTGGAAAAGCACCAAAAAAAAAAAAAAAAAATATATTCAGAGTACAAAACTTTTCCCTGAAAAGCTGAAAACTTGCGAGCCACGATGCGCATTTCTGGGCCCAGCACCCCTCGGGTCCAGGGTCGGAGGGTGATGCTTGCAGGGCCGGGGATGCCTCCAGCCCCGTCACCCCCCGCTCCCCTCTTTCCCGATTGCTGCCGCCCCCCCCCCCCCCGCGGCGAGCGGCCGCCCCGGCCCCGGCCCCAGCCCTTACATGGACAAATCTGCCTGCAGGGAAAGGCAGGAATTTGGGCCCTTGACGTCAGCCCCGGGCAGAGCCGCGGCAGCTCGACGGGGCGGGAGGCAGCGGCCGCCGCTTTCGCTTTTTGTTTCGGGGGGTGTCCCCGCCGAGCTCGGGGCTGCCGGCCCCCCCTCTCCCCCTCCTTCCTCCGCCCGAAGGGAGGTAAGGACCAACGCGGGGGGCTGGGGGGTGCGGGGGGGCCGGACCGAGGGATGCAGGAGGCGGCCGGGGGGGATGCGAAAGGGGCTGGAAGGACCAGCGGGAGGGATGCGGGAGGGGATGGGGGGGGATGGCGGGGGAGGGGGGTGCCCGTGGGAGGTGGCGGGGCAGCGGCGCGGAGCGCGGAAGGGGCCGGCGGGCGGAAGGGGCTGGCGGCGGGGCCGAGGGGCGGGGGCGGCGGGGCGGTCCCGGGTCCCCGCCGCGCCCCCGGCCCCGCCTCCCCCCGCCGCCTCCTCCCGCCGCCGCCGCCGCCGCGCTCGCCTCCGCTGCCTCCTCC
>BJBW01003721.1:181455-194648 GCA_004320125.1 Scolopax mira | reverse complement strand
CCCTCCAACTGCCCCGGGGGCAGGACTTCCTCCTTTTATGTCCCCCCGGCTAGCTCAGGCCCCTCCCCCTGGGCGTGGCTTAAATGGGACGGAATACCTGTGTCCCTGCTAGGTCCTGGGAACAATTAACCCTTTCCCCACCAGACCCAGCACATCATTCCAATAAAACTGTAAACTGCAGCAGGTCATACATAACCAGGAATATTCTTCCTAGTTCTGACAGTGACATTGTCAGGCCACTTAAGGGATTATGCTCAGATCTATGTTCTCTTCCTGTCCTTACAAAATTTCACAGTCTACAGGTAATGAATGAAAGCAACATTCAAAGCAACAAAGACTCGACCCAACTCCTACTATAATGGGAATTTTTCATAGGTTTTATGGACCCAGGTTTGAATTAGAACTACTGATGATTTCTTGCAGCAAACGCTACAGCCAGTCGTTCTTCAGCTTCCTGCAATGATTTACATCATGTTAGTTTGATCACTGAGTAGGAATTGGGGAAAAAAAACAAAAAAAAACCAAAAAAGGTAATTTCACATTAATACCACTAGATATTCCATAGTTGCTTGAGCTTTCCTGATCATATTACACCAAAGTGGGGCAGAAAGAGTTGTAGCAGAGAAAAAGTAATCAGAAGGGATAAACCTCTGACATATGTGTAGGGCTGAGCAATTTAAAGACATATGCACCATCAAAGCAAGGGGGAGACTGAAGCATAAGCAAGGTTAGGGTACATTTTGGATCTAGGATAAGGAGATTTGGGAGGGAACAGATAAGGGCAAGTGGAAAGATAAAAACGTGTGAAAGCAGGAAAGATTATGAAAAATACAAAGCTGACTGGCCACAGGAAAAAATGCAGAGCTGGAATGTGAAAATCAAGACTGTCAAATGTTTCAGAGGATTGCAGAGCCAAGGGAGGTGAAATATAATGATAAAAATAATGACAAGGAAAGAGAAATGAAGGGAGAAACTGAGACTTTGTGCACTTAATTTGTGCATGTAATTACTTTGGAATTAATATCAAACTAAGCAGACAAGAATTTTGCTGTTTTCTGCAGTCCTTGTCCACAGCTAAAAGCACTGATATTTGACTACTTTATAAGGAATAGCAAAGATTTGGTTTATATTTACAAAATATATCAGTTGAATTGCTTGATATTTAAAAATATCAGAATAAACGTCAACAAGCCATCAGCTCCACTAACATGTTTGAAAAATCTTAAAGGATGCTGCTAAACACTCAATCATCACAACCTTCAATAGGAGCTAGAGAAGACATTATTCTTATTACCCATCTTGTGACACTTATAGAAGCTGTGCCAAACACAGATTTTGTCTATGATTTCCATGGCCCTTAAAATTTAAATGCAGACAAGAGCAAGGCTAGAAGTCCCTGTTTAGGTTATAAGTTGGGCACACAGTTCTAACTTGATGAATCATGGGCTGTTCCTGGCATGTAACTCGGAGCAAGTTAGCTAGTGAGGTTCACATCTTCTGCATTACTCAGGGTAAGGGCATGAGTAATGGGTCACCAGGCTAGGTCATTTTCTCTGAGAATTAATAATTTTAAAGAATGGAACTTAAGTGAAGGCACATCTCCATGTTTAACTTTCACATTAGAACATTTATATGATATTATCACAACAGAGACATGGCTGAGGTCAAATCGCATTCTCTTCTTTCATTTGAGGAAATTTCTGTGAATATTTTCTTTGCATTTTTCCCAGCACTTTTATGAATAGGAGGAAATTTGTAGATAGCTCTAGATAACCTTGGGTAGATGCCAACTTTCTACTATTACAATTGCAGTCAGGAATAAAAAAAAATAAAAGCTAGCTACTGCAAATGCTTAATACTACATTCTCATCCAAATAAAAATTATGAAATGGCAGACTTTTAAAAAAAAGTGCTATACTAAAGTACTGGATAAAGTGAGTCTAATTGGTGAAAAAAAGATAAAATTCTTAACATTAGGGCGCACACATTAGTACTTTTCTCATGTAACTGTCTATGTTTCTAAGCCATTACAAAAAATTGTCTTTGAATAAAAAAAAAAGGTTTATGAAAGCAATGACAACCCTCTACAATTTCTGGGAAGAAAGTCTGTGACAATGTCTTCATAGAAAATACAATTGCATCACAGGAACAAACTCCAGTAAATATCACCTAATTTAATCTCACTCAGATATTTACTTGAGCAAAATCAGGTAACTCATGCAAATAGACTTAATTTTATATAAGAGACTAAAAGGGAAGGAAATTTAAGGGATAATAAAAACAGAACTTAAGACATTACTAGACATTACATTAGACATAGTTTTATTGGAGAATGTATTTTGATTTTCATTACATTTCTCTGAACTTACTGCACGAAATTTGAGTTCTAGATGTCATCAAAAACACATCCTGGCATCTCCATTGCTAATGTTGAAAGCTGAAATCTTTCCTGAATCATTTTGTTATTTTTCAGAGTATGAAAGCTATGGGAGATTTTGTGTAGATATAGACTTTGGATGAGAACCAATAGACAGGGGTTGCACTCGAGGCTCTCCAATAGGCTTCCTCAGCTCCCCATAGAGAAAAGCACAATAACTGTATTACTCTCTTTGGGTTAAAAGCCCACCATCTAGTTACTGAGACTAACCAAACTATTCTAAGTCAAATCAAGCTACCTCAAGTGTAGCCAGCTGAGAACAGAAGGTTTCACTAAGGTTTACACTAACATACCATAGCTTTAGCCACGAAAGCAGACTAGCTAATACTTCTTACTGCTTGTTTCCAGATGACAAGATTACATGCAGAAGCTATCTCTCAGATGAGGGAGAAGCTATCTTGATCATTTCTCATGTCATGACCATACCCTTATTATATGTATACAGAACCTCAAATAACAGATTCTTCTCAACAGATCCTCTGCACAATAATATTTTAGCCTTTCTGCCGTTCTGTTCCTTTATGAGAGCTGCCTGCTCTCAAGGGGATTAGATCTCACATTCACTAAAACGGCTGCAATGATGTGTTGGATATCTCTGTTTAGGAATAATGAAAAAGTAAGTTGTACACGATATTTTCAACCTTCCTCAAACTTCCTACAATTAAACACATTAACATTTTAAATTCTAATATTTTAACAGCTGTGTAGGGATCTCCCTTGCACCGTGAGAACATCCTGGCGCTCTGGAAGGACCAAGTGCCAATATTTGCTGTGTTCCCATCCAGAATCCCCAGGGCCTTCCAAATTGCTTCAGAAGGTACAGTTGAAATTTCTGCATATGCATCTCCTCTGTTTTTCCAACCTTTCCCAGTCCACTCAACACAGTTCTACCACCTAGATATTATACACCAGTTGCGGGCACCAGATTAGTCACAAGCATTTCTGTGACTTCTTTCTAGTGCAAAAGGCAGAAAGGTGACATTATGCAGTTTGGTTTCATGACTTTCATTCTCAATCTAGACCCTAATAATAATTTCTGGACTGTTGGATCTGGACTGTTGATGCAAAACATTTGAAATGTACATACTTAAGCCATCTGACAGATTTGAATGAAATACAGCATAGCTCCTTTAGACACTAAATACATCTTATGCCACAGTAATCCTCTGAATTCAATGAGTTTGACATGAATTTGTCTCTCCTGGTATCTCAGCACCCACGGCTGCTGAACTCCATTCGTTGTGCTGAACTCACCTGCGTGAAACCTCTGCAGGAAGGCTGTGGGCATGAGATTCAAGTTCTGGGTTTAAGAGCCCACATTTAGGCTCCTAAGACTTATTATAATCTATACATAAACACATACATAAAACTAGCTTACATTTCATATGTTCTGAAAGTATTGCCTTCCAAATGGCCTCCAAAGGATCAGTACTTCTGTCAGGAAAAACACCCCAAGGAAAAAACTCCACCAAACTAACAATGATTTCCAAAACCCACCCCAAAAAAAGGGGCAGTTATGATACAGGGAGAATGAGAACGAAATTAAGACAGCAAAGCACAGAGACCCATCTCTCACTGCAAGGCTGCTGTGCTAAATTAGAGTGTTTTGGACACCTAGCCACCCAGCTGCCCATCCAGAACAGCACAGGTCTCCATTAGCTCCTGTGCCATATCACTGTACCCTCTGCAGATGTCTCAGATCTCAGGAGATCTAAAATGGCACTAGGTGTCCATATTCATGCAGTAGAGTCCTGCTCCAGATGTCAAGCCCTGGCTATTTACTGATCTCTCAGTTTGCAGAATTATTCAGGCTGTTTTATCTCCTCTCCCCAAATATCAGTCTCTCTCAACATGAGCTATTCCCATGTGTCATTAGTTCCTTCAAACAAATAGAATAAACTCTTTTTTGTAATTGCAGCAATCCGTCTCAACTCTTGAAGAGAAAAAATAACCAGCTTCTCAGTGCACATCTACTTCCAAAAAGCAGCAACTAGTCTGACTGGAACAGTAGGTTTTTAAAACGAAACAACTATTGTAGTCAAGGACTAGAAGAGACAACATACTGCATGCAGCTTTGTGTAAGTTATTTATTCCTACTCAGTTTATTCCAATTCTCTTTTGACATACTTACACACATGCAAGTCCCCTTAAAAAACCTAAGCCGACAAAATGTGAACAAATCTATAGGGGCAAAAACACTAAGATTTTATTTGGTCCAATTTGAATATAATGATTTGAATATAATGAGACCCTTCTCAGAAGTAAACAAAGTCTGATTTAAGAAAAATATTAAGTAAAGGAGGGAACAGACCTGATAGAGCAGTATTATGATTTCCTAACTGTCAAAAACCTATCAAAACAATAAAATGGAAGACTATGGTTAATTTGAGACATGTAGTCGAGTTACTACTCCACAGGGATCTGCCCTAGTATTAAATTCCATTGCAGCTCTAGATGATATTGGTGCTGTTGCTTGAGAAGGAGAAAGGCAGAATAATCTCAGACAATCTTTATCTGCATTGCAACTTGCTCCAAGTCAATCCCTTTGTTATGCTCAGCCGAGCGAGGGACAAGCTATCAGGGCTCTCTGACAGCACTTCCCCAGGCTGGCCTAACAATTAAAACTAAATCCAACCATACCATGACAGTATTTACACAACATTACTCACTGGATAAGCTTTCATGATCATCTTCTTTCATTGTAATACTCTATTTCAAAATACATGCTTGTGACTTCTGTGGAATCCCATCAAGAGGGAAAAGAGGGGAAAAAAAAAAGTGTAATTAAGCCACTGCAGGAAGCACCCACCCGCAGAATCACCCAGGATACAGTGCTGGCAAGCTAGCACTACTAGAGATATATTTGAAGGCCAAGAAAACGCAAATGGCTCCAAATCTGTAGGTACTAAACTTAGACAGAGACGAGCTTTTTCTTCTTGTGTCCTCAGGGCATATTCTCTCCTCTGAACCTTTCTAGGACATTCATTTTCACCAGTCCTTGACTGCCTACCAATGGCTGAGATCCATCACAGACAAAGTAGGACTTCTAAAGCCTAGAGGGATATTTAATGGTACTTTATGCAGCATTAAACAAGGCAGTTTAAAAATAAATAAATAAGAGGTTTGATCTGAGATTGAAGCAATGCCTATTCCATTAATGTCTGTTCCCCTGTGGTTCCTTAACTGTTTCTTGGTCTTACTCTTTTCCTCCTGCTCATCACAAAGGTCAAAGCAATTTTTTGAGGGAGTCTAGAGGTCACATGAAAAACAGCATTCATTCAAAACACGGAGCATACAAAGTTATCTCTCTCTAAGGCTTCTGAGTTTCTTTCTTCTGGGACCCCTTATCTTCAATTCGTTTTTATTCTGCATGGTAAGAATAAGCACACAGGAATATTTGCCTGGTTTTCTCAATACACTGTTTAACTCCATAATGATTTCCTTCAGGCATATTTCAGGTGTTCTAATTCATTAAAATTGAGCTATTTTCAAACAGACTAAAACATTGAGAACTGTGAAAAGCTATAAATTTAAACATCAGTTTCACAACAAACAAAACCACTGATACTAGCAATCCTAGCCCACTCATTTCTTGACTTGTCTTCTGTTTTCAAATTAGCAACATAACAATGCACAGCTTGAATTTTGCTCCGAGGCTCGTGTTTAAAGAAAGTTTCCTTTTAAGGTTTATTATCCTTCACCTACTTCTCTCTCAGATATCTTATTTTCTTTACTCTTTTGTCTCAGGACTGGAGCTAATGAGATCAGGCTGACCTGGCTGCCCAGAGAGGCAGCAGATTTGCCCCCTCTCTTACACCTTTCCCCTGCAGAAACCTGACACACCATTGCAAGCACCACAGAGGGTTGGTCACTGGCAATTCCCTCCTGCCTCCTCTTCTCTGAGCCACCAACAACAATGCAGGCACTGCTGTGGCTCTGCAGATTAGAAAACCACAAGTAGAACAGTGGATCTAACCACCATCTTTCAGATTAGAAATTTCCATTTCCAATAATAGATTTTAACATAAGAGCCTCACAGTGATACCATCCAACAGAAATACCATTCAGGTATTTAAGATGGAATACGGATGAAAAAGAAAAGACAACGAGACAGACAGCAGGTGGTTTCCATCACTATATGCTTTCCACTCATAGAAGTTATGGATGAGTGTATATTTTTCATTCAACATTATTCATCTTCCTTACTTAAAAATATCAATTTTCAGAAGCCGCAAGGACCTGGGTAATAGAATGGAGAGTAGATTTTCGGAAGGGCACCTAGCTGGGAGGAGCCGCTAGTACCCTGAAGAGCATAATTTAGTCTTGACAAATTGGAAATACACTTTGAAACAAAATATGCTGATACTCAAGATGATCACAGGGGACGGGACAGGCGACTCTAAGAAAGAAAATGAACTGTAATAAGGAACAGAGTTCCTTACATATTTTCCTAAGGATGAGAAACAACTGGCTTAATAGTACAAAAGAACCCATGGATTTCAATGGATCCACCATCCACCAGTCAAATATGTCAAACATCTCAGGCTGTTGTGGAAAGGGCAAATGCCCTAGGAGGAGGAGACCATCAGACATATTCATATTTCCAAAAGTGCAATACTAAACTGTTGTAGCAAACTCTCTGCTGGCTGGCAGAGAGTATGACTAGTGTCTGTCCATACATCAAGAGAGCTGTTAACCACTGGACAGAGTCCACAGGGTAGCAGAAGAATAAACAAAAGAAGAAGGGTGAGGGGTGGTAGCAGCAAAACCCCAAACCAACAATCGACCACAAGAGCTTAGTCTAAAAATAAGATGACTAATGAAGAGCTAGAACATGAAAGCAGTCTTCAATTACCCAAAAGGCTGCTACTAAGAGTAAGATAGTGTTTGATAGAGTTTATTAGCAAATGATAGACCCAACACCTAAGAATGATTAGTATGAGATGACTAAAGAGCTCACTTGAAAAATCTTCTCCGACACAAGCAAAACAGCATGGTGTAGACGTTTCTGAATTGGTTCTGCTCCTCTCTGCCAGATATTATTTATGTTCAACACAAATTCAGGGATTTTGCTATTTTTATTCTTAAATTACTATTTTTGATATTATTTCATGACAAGCAAAGCCCCCGTACAACAGCACTAAGGCTGTAAGAATGATATTAGAACCACAAGTGTTGACTTTCAGGAATGCCCAGTGAACACTTACAAAAGTTCAGCCATTACTTTTCCACAGTTCAGTAAAAGCTATATTTTATTTCTTAGTTGAAATGCCACAATGTTTAGAAAACAGAGTAAGAAAAAGCATGCCCATTTTCTTTACAACTTTGACAGATTTCTACCATGATTCACATTTTATTTGTGCTCAGGACTTTCAAATGACATTGGATATCCAAAAAATTTATGATGGAAGGAAGGAAGGAAGATTATCAAATGGAATATTTAAAGAAAATTTATGCAGTATTGCAGTCATTAGGAAAAAAATCTTCTTTATGCAAATCAGGCAGCAGGATAATGAGATACCTTTTAAACAGATACTCTACTACATTTTTATTAATTATTATATTAATTTGTTGAGAATATTAGGGAAAAGAATCAAATTAATGTAAAACAAGTGTTAATTTTTATATTTAAAAAAACATTTCATGCAGCTTTTATTGGATTTTCATAACTTTCAATTGTTTCCAAGCAGATTATGACAAGGTGGTTATATAAGAAGTTTGGCAGGTATCTGCAGAAATCCCCCCACCCAAGTCCCTGCTTAAAGCAGCATCACTGAGCAGGTTGCTCTGGGTCACGTGCAGCTTTTGTGTACCTCCAAGAACAGTGATTCCACAAGCTCTCTGAGATCCCTGTATCAAGGCTGATCCCAGTAGTTTAAACAACAACAACAAAATTTAATTTTTATGTATGAATGCATTTTCCTATATTTTAATTTGTGCTTCTTGCCCTGTCACTGAGCAGAGTCTGACTCTGTCTTCTTTACCCCTCCATCAGATATTTATACACACAAATACATCCCACTGATCCCCCTTCTCAGTGCATTTCCACCAAGAGGATATAAATGTCTGCTTTCAAGGGAGATGTTATGGAAATCAATTCCAGTCAATGCATGAGGTCAGGGCCAGCACTTAGCCTGTTCCATCTACACTAGAGAATCAATGTATGAGTGACACACTACAGTAAAAATAAAGCCCTTTCTATGTCCCAAAATATGATGAAAACACCACTGGTATAAATCTGCAGTTGGGTCAGGCTGGCAAGCATAGCTACCATCAAAAAATGTACAAGCTGGTAATCAGAGATGTCTGTGAACATGATACATTGCAACAGTGCTACAGAGGAGCACATTGGAAGACAGGAAATTCAGTAAGGACACTCCTGCTAATCTCAAATGCCAGTCTTAGTGAAATTAGTAGCAAAATTCCCACTATCATCACTTGGGACCAACATCTGGATTTACACCAGGCAGCTGCGAATCACGAACAGCGTGAGGTAAAGTTCAGATATTGTAAGAGTCTGGATTTCATAGTGACATCCAACTGTTCTTGCATTTCTGTTCCAAAGGAGTCAGCTCTGCTGAATCCACTGGAAATTGGACTGGTACCCATCGTCTTTTCCCTCTTTCATATCAGGATGTTTACACAATTGCCTTCTAAATATCCATAGCCCACTTTCCTTCCACAACAGACTCTTTGCGTCTGCCAGCAGTAAATCAGCCTCCTGCAATATCTGTGCATGAGGGAGAAGGATTTTCTTGTGAAAAGTAATGAAAGCAGTGAATTTCAGTTTAATGTCTGCTAAGTCTGTCTGGGGTACACATCCAGCCTGCTGCTTCAGAGCAACAGATTTGACGATGAATAGGTTTCCAGAGGTTTAATAAAAATCCTGTTTCTAATATCCTAAATTACCTGGAGGCACTGAGACTGATAAACTGAGCTTAGGTTGTGAATATGAGACTTTGTCTTGATTTGCTAACATTCTTTGCCTGTGGTCAAGTTGTTAATTTTGACCATCCTGTCTCATAACAAAGCTACCCCCCAAAAAATCTGTCATTATACTTGGAGTCAGAAAACTGTGGAACGCTCCGAAAATACTTTCATGATGTTATTTTAAAGCTATTATCAAAAACAAACCAGAGATTGCAGGTTACCTGCTGCAGAGATTTTGAACTGAAGCTCTTTGCTGCCCTCTGTAGATACAAGCAAAAAACAAAAAACTGGAACACTGACAACTGAATTGCATTTCATTTCTAATTTTTACACCCTGACTTATCCACTAAAGCATTATTACATTAAAACATTAATCTCAAGCACTAGATTTCACACTCTCCTCCCCAAAGGACACTTCTACCTAGCTCTAGTTGTTTAAGATGAATACCGAGGTCAGACAGAAGACCATAAAATCTGTGTGTGCAATGAGCTGTGAGAAGACCACAAAAAAATCCAAATTTGAGATTTTCTCTCTTAGTTTTGTTCTAATGCTCTCATTATTTCAGTATTAAAATATGCATTTGAAGAAGGCAAAGGAAAAAAGAGAAGCTCGGCTGAAATAAGGGACAGTTGTAAAGTTTTCCTGAAAATATTCCTCTCTGTACATACCCTTCTCCTTTTTACTTTAATCCTAGTGCTGACAGCGACTCCCTTCCTTGCCTTGGGCAAATAAAATACTTACTGTATCATTGGGGTGTTGTGGAATTATCATTTGTAAGGCACTTTGAAGCTGGAAAGTGCTAAGTAGTATTATTATTACAGATGAAAGGCCTGTTGAAGCAAATATGCAAAACTACTCTTATCTGAAAACTTAGCATAAAAGTCTGAAATCCTGTAGGAATAAGCACTTTATAGACAGCCTTTCATTGCAACTGTTCTAGTCTTTGTTGAAACTGCCAAGGAAACAGCCACTTTTCTACAACCCAAACTGGATGCAAATAACTACTGAAGGGATCAAATGGTGACTTAAAAACACTTTTTACTTCTTTTTTCCTAAATCACACACAGCTCCTGGACAGAAAAAAAACCATCTCCCATACTTCTAAGTACACCCACCATAGCAAGTACTGTCATAATGAATATTTAACTGCATCACAGGGGATTTACTGACATGTAGAAATACCAAGCAAGAGGACACAGAAAGACTACAGCAACTTTTTGTCAGACCCTTTGCTAGACCAAATTCACTGCATGGTGAGAACCGGTATTATACAGGGGACAGCACAGGATCTGATTTCATTTCTCAACTCAGGTACAATCATCCTTGACTGTATTACCTCAGGATCTGTAATTTTGCCTCCCACTGCTCCTTAGAGACAGTGAGAGCAGACTATTTCCGGAGACGTTACAGTGTACAGCAGAACAACACGGCACCCCTCTTTACATCAGCTGATAGACCTGAGGGTTAGGATAACCCCCAACAGGCACAAAGCACTACTTTGCTGTGTTCAGAAGTAAAGTACTGTTGTTACTTGTAGATTCTGTTATTTAATTAAGAATCAAAGAATCATCGCCATTTAATGTAGAATCAGGACTGTCTATGTTGGAAGATGTGTTTACGATCATTGAGTCCAACCACCAACACAACACTGCCAAACCCACCACTAAGCCACATCCCTAAGCATCACGTCTACCCGCCTTTTAAATACCTCCAGGGATGGTGAACCCACCACCTCCCCGGGCAACAGTTGCTCAGTTTTGGATAAGACAAACACCTTTAGCTGGTTGCACTGTAGATGAGAATAACACTTTTCTCAATGGTCAATTTTTACCTAATGCATGGGAACGCGTCCACAATGCAAGCACAAATATCCGATAGCACTCCTGGAGTTTCCCAAGTCAAAAATCCCAGAAACATTGAACATCTGCTATCTGCAAATGAAATTCTCAAATACATACTTTCTTGATGTTTGCAAGGAAAAAAAGAGGGGTTTTAACATTTCTGTGAATAGTTTCTTCAGCACTCCTTTCTGTTTACCTGCAGCTTAAGCAGGGCAGTGCCTGAAACTCGAACGCTGCAGCCCAGTGTTCCAGCAAAGAACTTCGATGGGAAAAGCAATCAGGAACTCACCACAACATTGAACTCCTCAAGCTTTCCTCTTTTGCAATCCTACTGCAGTTATAATGAAAATGAAGTACAGCACACAAAGCTCTCTTATTTTTAAGGGGTGAATTAAGGAAAATAAGCACCTATACAGAATTGTGTTACAACAGAGTGAATTTCCTATTTATGTAAGATATATTAGTTGTTAATAGGCAACAAGTATCAAATAAAATTCTAAAATTTCATCCCTGTTATTATTTTTGCCATAATAAAACTCTTCATCCTTACTCAAAACCCATTTGGTTTATTTTTTCTTCCAAGCCAGAATATTTGAATCTCAATAAGCAAGGACGATTTATTTCCCCTCCAAATTTCAAACATACACAAAATACTTCATTTTCTCAAAAACGGAATTCTACAGTACAGAATATCTCCAACAGAGCTTTGGGTCAGATATAAAAATAATATGAAGAATGAAAATGCGGCACAATCAAAACAACTGAGTATTGCTTATAACAGAGTAAAAGCTGTTGCTACCAGAGCTGTCCACCATTACTTCCTTAACACAGCTACTTAAGCAGAAAGTAGCTAATACCTTCATTTGTGTTAAAACGGGAAGAGACTTTCAAGGAACGTTAATCCAAGTTGTTCACCACTCTTACATGAATCAGCAGCTTTATCTGCTTTTGTCAAAATAGGGCCTCCTAAAGTCACAATCTTTTTTATTTTTCAACAGGTCTGTAGAAGAATGTGTTCTTCAAGCAGAAAGATTTTTTTTAACAGAGGAGAATGTAGACAAGAAAAACAGAGAGAAAATGAGAGAGAAATATGAGAAAACGCTCAAGTAGAAAATTCAGTATCATATCCAGTATTTCCCATCTAGCCAGGGAAGATAATACACAAATATGCTATTTTCCAAATATATAATTTTCTTTTTTGGTTTTTTTTTTTGTTTGGTTGGGGTTTTTTTTTTGTTTGGTTTTTTTTTTTTTTTTTAGTTGCAGATTTGCATTTAATTTCACACAGGAAATTCTTCTGGATTTCTAGCTTTTACAAGTCATTGCCAAGTCTTATCAGCAACAGTCAAAATTGCAACTCTTGGATTACAGTATGTACAGTGTGAATCACATCATCTTGAAAATTGCAGTTATAGTAAATTGATTCACTTACCTGAAGTCAATAGTGTAAATTCCTTCCTCAATAAGGGTATTAACAGTAATACAAATAGACAAGTAAACAAAATGGTAATAGGCAGTTAGCTCTTTGTTTTCAATATTCAAGCTCTTCCTATTTTTAGTAGGGAGTAAGACAGGATGAGGATCTCAGCTTTGCTCCCGTCCCTGCTGCCATTCAATAGGACACAAGGATAGTCCTATCTTCACCCCTGGCTACACAGCTGGATACATTCCCATTCTGGCAAGCAAAATAAAATTCCCCAGCAAGGGATTATTTTGCCAGGGATTGGTAAAAGGTTTCAGCCTTTTCTTGTCACTTTCCAGTCTACACTGGTTAATTCCACATATATTCTGAAGGAAACAAATCCTGTGGTCAATGGATACAAGCAAGAGCTCTCAGAGAGTTTAATTTACACAACATTTAAACTGCCTCTGGCTCCAACATCTCTTACTTAAGGCTCCAAATATTGCTAAAATAGTAGAGTTTCATAGTAGAGTAGAGGGTAGGTTTAGATTGAATATTAGGAAAGAATTTTTCACCAAAAGA
>BJBW01003721.1:165002-181378 GCA_004320125.1 Scolopax mira | reverse complement strand
CCCAAGGGTCTCTTCCAACCTAGACAATTCTATGATTCTGTGATTCAGTATCAGGAAACTTGATGCTTTTTTAATGTAGAGCAGGCTATTGGACTAAATACTAACAATCAACTATTTCACTTGCACAAATTCAGGCTGGCGGCACCAACAAATAATTAAAAGCTGTATTTAGACATGCTTTTACACAGTCAGCTGGACGTTCTTCTGACAACAAAGCTTTTAACAATAATTAACTCTTTTTGTATATGTTACCCACTGCTACTCAGTGATCACTTAACCCATGACCAAATGAAGAAGAAAGAAGGAGGAACTGTAGCACACATGCACTCTGAAAGAAGCGAGAGCAAAAAGCTATTAAATCTATTCTTGGAACAGCAGCACTTTTTCAAGAAAACATCAAGTTCCTGGAGCCTTCTGTGTGGCACCAGGAAACAGCCCCTATGGCCACACAGTGTAAACACACAGAGTGCTGAAACTTTTCACAGGGCACACGTACCCTCAGTGCAATGGGCAATGCTGGCAGGAAACCTCTCCTCTTGGTAAGTCTATCAGAAGAAGAAAAGGTGGGGCTACACACATCTTGCCACATAGTTGTTAAATTCTTTTCGTGCTCTGCTGAAGGATGATGATGATTTCAGGGAAGAGTGACTTGGATTTTTCTTTGTTTTCTGAGGGACAAAATTTCTAAATTCTTAACCTTATGCAAGTCTATTGCTATGATACTTACTTCTAAAACATATGCACTCTCCAATGAACAAGACCAATTTTGCAGAATTCAGTGGACTTTTCCTCAGACTGCTTTACTTTGAACCATGTTGCTCCATGTTGTTCCTACAGAAAAATACAAAGAGCTTTCTGCCCCCTCTCACCAGTGGGCTAATTACTCACTGCACATACAACAGGGCTTGGTCCTCTTTTTACAAATCTATCTCAAATAGAGTAATGACACAATCCCTTTATTATGAATATTTAAGAGGATAAATTTATGCGTTAAATGTATAAAAGATACCTTATAAAAGACACTTTGCTTAAGAAATATTCTTGCTACCACTGAGGCAGGGTAGCTGTAGACCTGATTATCACAATTCACTCATTGCTGTCTACAAGATTAAAACATCAAACACTCCTTCAAAAGACTTAACAGACTCAATGCACAATAATTTTTCTAAACTTCTGGAGTACCACTGAACATTATTGTAAGCTTGCAGAAAACTACAATTAGAGCTTTATCTTACCAACATTACACTATATCTCCATGATACTTCATGCTTATTGCCTTTTCACAAAAAAACACAAACCAAATCCCACTGTAAGAAATTGGTCGAGCCTTTCAAAAAAGATTTCTCCCCACCTGCAAAGAGAGATGTACCAGCCTATCTGATACTATCCAATATGAGGTTTGATCTTATTTTGAAACACAGAAATACTCATACTGTCATTATGCAATCGTACACTCACAGGGACACACAGAGAAATCTAATTTGTAAAATTCTTGTGGGAATCAGATAAACCAGTCTGAGTTGAAAATACAGTCTTTCAGACTTTCATTTTCTATTAATTTCAAGCTCTTCAAGGCTGATTACTCAAACAAGAAAAGGAAATTAAAGAGTAGTTTTCCTTGCTTTAATTTTATAACATCTCCAAGGGAAAATACTCAATTTCTCCTTTTTTAATTTTTTTTTAATATTTTTTCTTAGAAAATAATAATAATGGTTATAATAATATAAAGCTCCCTCTGAGGAAAAAAAAAAAACAAACAAACAAACTAAGAAAAGACAGTGTTTAGATCCTTAGCATGTGCCTAGCGCAGCCATGGAATACATTACGTGGTAAGACTAAACAGGACACTTTGAAACTCCTTATCGCAATGATACAATATGGTTATCTGCATCCGGAGTGATTTGGTGAATAGAGACTATTAGCCATTAATGCAAAGTTTAATAGACCACTTGAAATAGCTGGACATTTCAATCATCAGATACCAGTTAGTCCAGGATGCAGTCCCTTAAACAAGAAGGCCAGGTTTACCTTTCCAGTGGCACTTCTACACTCACTTTAATGCAGCCACACCAGGCTGTGCTCACAGATGCTGTTACACCAGTTTCCCCTCATCAGGTGCCATTCCCATTTCAAATTTATTTCCCAAAAGCTCCAAAGGAGGACACTACACAGTGCCCACAGTGATTGCTGGAGATATAGGGTTTGTTGAAGTACAAAAAAAATACTCCACCCTTTGCTGGAGGACAGGTTTTCCACAGCAGAGGCTGCAAGCCCAGAGTCAGTATCTCTCAGTTTTCAAAGCTGATCCTCACATCAGTCTGGATCTAAGTTCTGGGTCTCTTTCAGCATTGTCCTCTGCTTTGTTCAAAGCTGTCTCTGCTCTTCTTGTCTGACTCTGCTCACTGCACAGATGTTTTGTTTGCCTGACCCTTGGTTCTGCCTCATCTCTCCTACAGCAAATTCTTCTGATCCCTGCTGCCTCATTACCCTGGCTATATGGCTAAAAGCCTAAACCTTAGGTTTGACCATAAATAGCCTAATCATTAGAGTTCCACTGGCTAAGAGTACTTGGCTTGAAAAATCTTCAGTATATAGCAAGAACACTAATAATTGCAGTCTATAAAGAATTTTGATACAGTTAAATCCACCTTCATGCAATGGGATATTTTTGACTTGGTAAGCACTAGCAAAGTTATGATAGCTGGGAGAGCCAAGAGCTATGAAACATTTCTCTCGAAACAGACTTTGTCTACAGAGTGCTGGCTTTAAAGGAACTGACCTTTGAAATGTTCCTTCCCAACAGAAGCTTCAATAGGGAACAGCCAGAACAGAAGTTTGCTCTCTATTTTTCAAAAGATGGCCCTGCTTGTTTTAGGATAGTTTTAGATCTGAAGGAATCCCAATGGTTCAGAAACTTCCTGGTCTCTGGTAGCTTTAAAACAGAGTAAGAAAATTGATCTGCTTTTTGTGCATGTATCATGTAACTCACCCAGAGGGATACAGCGTTCCCTAAGCATTTCCTAAGCCTTATTATTCGTCCTCTCAGTGTTAGTTCCTATGTTTCCCTGGAGAGAATTAAAGAAGAAAATTCCAAATTACTTTGGACCTTATTCTCTGAAATTTTGAGCCTAATGTAGCCATTGAAGCCTGCTTCTTACATCTGCTCCCACTGGCTTGAGTGATTATAGAAGGTTCACACAGAGAATCGTCATGATTTTACAGACTGCCCCTGTAACCCATCTGCAGCCGCCATGATGTAAAACCTCTCTCTTAGACATTTATTTCCTTGAGCTGTTTTCTCAAGGCAGTGAAGCCATTAAGACCTGAAACTCTAGGGCAGTACTCTAACCAGCAAAATCCTACAGATGCTTTTAAAAATTAATTTTTAAAGCAACTATTCCTTTCAAAAATAACTCCAAGCCAAGGCTTCATCTAAAAAGTGCACACTGAGCACCACTTTACCCACTGCATGCACTCCACTGGGCTGCGTTAATTGGTACAGAGTTAACCATAGGCCCTTTCTCTGATAAAAAAAACTTGGAATATATCCATCACAGACTCCACTTCTCAAAAACTGAAACACATTAGCAGAGTGACCTTACAAAAATCACAATATGACAGGGTCAGTGTGAGCTAGAATCCTCAATATCTGGCTTTTGCCAGTGCAGGTGACTTTAGGCTAAGAATTATTCCAAGACATTGGAATATAGTGTTATTACAAATGCAAATAAAATTATGCACCTGTGTAAAATATCAAAAAGATGGTGTAAAGTATTAGGAATGAACTTAAACTGATTAGAGCAAATGCTCAGAAAATAACTTTATGGCATTGACTTTTAAAAGGGAATCAATAGAATATTTTGCACAGTAAAATATCTTCTCCAATTTAAATTTTATGTTGCAGCTTCAAAACCAATTAGGCTGTGTTACAGTCTGATGATTTGCCAAATTATCCCTTCTAAATCAAAAGTAGGTTTTGACTAACAGAGGCAGAGGAAAATTGCAACTACAGCATTTCTTTTCATTTTTACAGCATAGTATATCCAGGGCCCCACCTCACTAAACCTATTTAAGCATATTGGTAAATTCATAGATATGAGAAGCCCCTACCAAATCACTACTTCAACATAATGGCTTTTCCATTGACTTACCTGAGACTGGAAAGTCACTTAATGAGTGCACTCATGCGTGACAAGTAAAATATATGCTCAAGTTATTGTTATCCTGCTACAAAACTCCCTAAATTAAGAACACCACAGACTGATAATTCCCAGGAGAAAAGCAGTGCTAGAACACCAGCATGTAGTGGAAATAAGCCAATAGAGGTCAGCAGTACCTAACAGAAATATCTTCTCAACACCAGGCATGTCAACTATGCTTACCTACAGTCAAAAAAAAAAAAAAAAATCAAAACTAAATTAGATGATTCTTTTAATTAAAATTCAACATATCTGTATTCTTCATCTCAGTTCCCACCAGAAAAGATTGCTTCTTGTGTATAAGGTCTTGGATACTTACATACAGAGCTGAACTCTCATACAGGTTTGTAGATATATTTTTTTTAATTTTTAAATATCTTTGAAGTAAAAAAAATTCAAAATGATATGAGATTGTTATGAACAGCAAGCATCTTGCTTTAATTCAACTGCAATATCTATTTATGTCCTAAAACAACAAACTTTGAATAGATAAACACCTTTTAATGGATATATACTTGAAAAATACTGCATTCTAGTTGAAGCAAGTGGCTGCATGCTGTACAGAAATCGCAGATTACAGTTAACTAAAGGAGTATTAAATTTGGAAAGTAAAAAAAGGCAGCATGAAAAGCAACAGCTTAAAACAAAACTTTTAAAAAAGGCACAGAACTAATTACTTTTATCAGCAGGCAAGATTGTTAAAAACTAATTTGTCACCTGCTGTCACATACTAAGATGATCAAGACTTGTTAATGAAGTATTCAGATATTGACTATACAAGTTAGAACATATTTTAACTTGATGAGGGATAAGACTGCACAATGAAGCAACTGCAGAGGCTTACTGCTTCATAATTTATTACATACACGTTCCTCACACCTATTAATTTTCTGGAAAGAAAGCAGGGCATGTTTATTTAAACAGCGGAATCCAAGAAATACTGTAGCACTTTTTGGCATTCTTTTTCCTTTTAAAACAATGGATTTTGTTAGTTGTTCCTCTGTATATCAGCTTATATGTAACTTTAGAATAATAAAAACCCACAGGTTTCAGTGAATGCCCCTACATGGATTACACTCACTGATCTCCTGAACGAACATCAGCTTCCACAGAAACAGTGGCTGTTGTTTCTAAAGTGACCCAAGGAATTAATGGAATTTTTTCCATTAATTTTTGGTCCACATGCTCTAGGGGTCTTTAGAATTCAAACATTTCTCTCTTTAAATTTCAGAGTGCAAAGATGTAGTTCATAAGACTATCATCATGCTGCATGTGCATTCCTCTCATCTCCAAGGATTTAATTCACTAATAAAAAAGCTCTGTAGCCTATGAGTCCACAGACCTGACAGTGAACTATGAATCAAGATCAAAGTGACATTGGGCCTTTATCATTAATGCTCTCCTTCCACTTTACATAAGATGTAGTGCCATGACTGAGTCATGAGAAGTATCATTTCTAGGTTGATTCTCCCCAGCTCAGAGACGGCAGGACAGGCTTTACTCCCAAATTTTATGTACCTGTAATTTTGTTGACCTCGTGCCTAATTTACCCTATTGTCAGATTAGAATCAGAGCCACAGAGTACATTCTTTCCATAATGGAGCTATAACAACAATCATTTTGGAATATATTCATAATTATGAACTGAAACCTGCAGTCCTTATCCAGATGAAAACTTGCACTGACTTCAGTGATTGATTTCACTAGCAGTTTCAGCTAAGCAAAGACTGCAAGTTTGGGTGTTACAATCCAGAACTTTTCATTTTAAAATAGTATAGAGGCAAAAGAATTCAGCTGTACATAAAAACATACATTTTTTATGAGTGAGTCATTTTCCTTTCTATCCATTCATTTGTAAACCTCTACTGTACCTTACCTTAATCACATCTTTGTAAAACAGGAGGCAAAAAAACTCCTCCACAAATCAGGAGATACAATAGCAGTATGGCTCTCAATGATCTTTGTGTTCTGCCTGAGAATCTTTTTTCCTCAGGATACTGCTAGAGGCTTTTTTTGAAGAAAGCTATGTCATCAGTGATTGCCTTAGACCACAGAATTAGTTGATGTATTCAGATGATTCAGGAAGAGTTCCCCAAAGAAGCATCATAGCCTGATACAGAGGACTCTATCACTTCTCTGGAAAAGCTATTCTACAATGCACATGATGTTTTATTTGCATTATCTACAATATATGAACTGTTTTCATATCTCCCAAACAGTTTTGTTCGATGCTTGGTTTCACTTCCAAATACAAGTGAAAAGTGTAGTTTGCACACTGCCTTCAATTACACTGACACTCAGAAGCCCCCTCTTCACACATTCATTTTTTTTCCCAGGTTAAAAGGAAGGCATAAACAAGGAGCTCTAAAATCCTCTGTGCATAATGCACTTTTGAGGCATGTCCATTCAAGTCAGTAAGATCAAGAAAAAGAGTTTTCTTATGCTTTGTTTTAAAATTACAGGCTCCTGGCTACTACCTACTCAAAAGATGTCAAATTTATGTCAAGAAGTAGGAATTGAACAACTTCTCTCTTAAAGCTTCAGATTCCCTTCCGTTCCGTTTTGAGAAGAGTGGATTCCTGATGCCTTTAGTTTAGTACAATAAGGCACTCTTTGAGACCTTTGTCACTTCTCCCTGCAAGCACAGACATCCCTCTACAGCACTGGGGTACAGCTGTCAGTGTGGTGACGAGCAAAAGAGATGGATAAAAACATGGAATAGTAAACAGGCTGAGAACACTAAAGGTAGAAAGATTAAATTAGTTGTTTGGTGGTTTTTGTGTGTCCAAAAGCATATATATTCTAACTACTAAGTAAACTGCTTAGTTAACTTAGCAATTCAGAAGACATGGCTTCCTTATTAACATCTAATAATACCAGCTAAAATGCCAGATGTATGAGAGACAAAGGCCACTCCTTCTAATGCAGTCCACAGCATAAAGGATTATTTTTTTTCAACTTAACAGCAAAGGAATAATTCTTAGTAGTTTGCTATAAATACCTCTATGGAAGCATAAAGACTTGAAGACATCAAGTATGTCACAAAATTATACTTAGAAACATTAAGTATGTCACAAATACTTGAAGAAATGTGTGGTAGTGGAGTTGTGAGAGTTGGATGAGGGAGATTTAGGAGGAACTGAACTCCAGCTGTCATACTGGTGGCAAAAGGTTCAGGTACGTAAACGGGTTGAGAGTCTCTGTAGTTGTGTAGCTTTGACCCGAAGAGACTTTCAACCCATTTATGCACCTGAGCCTTTTGCCAATTGGCATTTCTGAACCACAATCTGCTGAAGAAGATTACAACTCTCTTCCATCCCTGGCAGAGATGACCTCCATTTTCATAGTGAAGCCCTGGAACATAAGCCCAGGTGATGATCTGGGCCAGGAAGCGTTACTGGATCTGAGAATCCACTCTCACCTTACAGAGCCAAGTGCTGCATTTGAATTGCTAAGAGCAATGAGAGCAATTGCTAAGAGCCACGCGTTGACATGGCTTGGATCTCTGCAAAAACACACTTGTTGAGCATAGTAAATAAAAGGTGTGAGAAACAGCATTTATCTCCTCCCTCCACACACAAATTACAAGTAATAAAAATCAATATTATTTTACTTAGATTTCCCTCTGCACTGACACAGAATTGTTTTTCAGACACCTGCAGGAGGGTACATCTTCACTTGGATTGTAGGGAATCCTATAATCTCAAAGGTGAATGAAACCTAATGGAGGAGAAAGATCTACATAATCCTTCCTTGCAGAGAAGCATCATTTATGTCACAGAAAATTTCTATTGTAATTTTCTTCTTGGCATGTTATAGTCTAACTTCAAATTTATTGAATTCACAGAGGGGGTTTGTTTTGTTTTTACCATAGCTACTCATTTTAACTTTGGCTATTTTTTTTTCATTAACATTTACTCCAGTATGTTATGCTGGGAGTAATTGGTTCATTCCTTTAAGGGTAAAGCAAAACACAAGCAAATACAATATTTGCACATAATGTTCACACATACTTTTGCTTTAGAGCAAAAATAGTCTTCACATCCTCTACATATTAAAACCACAAAGTCTTTGCCCTGGGGAATATACTGTTAATTGTTTTTGATTTAAGACATTATTACACCATAGTTTAATAGTGTTTCTTACCAACCAAGGGAGAAAGCTTAGGTACACTAAGTAAATATTATTAACTACTGTAAGGAAAAAAAAAATGCTGTTTTGGTTAAGGCAGTGGACTACGATTAATAAGGTCTTAAATTCCAGATTCTGTCACAGTCTTCCTATGTGACACCAGGAGAGATATATCTTCATGTTCTGCCTTTAACTCCCTTCCATAAAACACAAAGCTAAGAACTATAAAACTATTTGGCAGAGCAACATTCTGGTTTTGTGCTGAATCACTGCCTAGCATAATGGGGCTATAATTCTGGTTAGGCCTTATCTGCCATACTACAATAATTAATAAATAATAGTAATCTATGCCTTTATGAACAAAAATATCTGTAGGAAGACCAAGGGGCTTCACTGCATTATTCAAGAAACTGAGTTAAAGGAGTGTTGCGTTAATACCAAGAAATATGAAAAGCACAAGTAGTGGCCCAAGAAAGAAGGAAAGGCAGCACTGGGAATCACCTACCACAAATGCTGAGAATTTCGGTCAGGTCACTAAGACCTCTGTGTCTCTTCCCACTACTGTTACCTGCTGAAAGGCCGGGTTTTGCTGTGCAGTGAAGGAGTGACGGCACCACTGAGGAGCATACGAACACACAATGTTCTCTATTAACCATCACCCTGACTCCATCAAACCCTGCAGTCCCACCAACACCTCCATTGCAGCCATTCAGCATGGGACTTGTACAGGCTGCTGGCCAGCCTCAAGCTCCCATCCAGGCCATTGCTCACCTCTTCCTCCATTTCCTGCACCATTCTGAAGTGGTTTCTCCTATAACTGAAACACTCAGACCGGAGAGATCTGCCAAATGTCATGAAATGAGTATGAAACATTATGAAGGAGAATTAAATGTTATTTTCAAAGGCACTAATCACTTGCAGATGTAGCCTATAGACACTATAGATTCAGTGTGTGATACAGTAGGTTTTGGTTTTAATGTAAGAGAAAAACTAGCCAAATAAAATTAATCGTGTACAAGAGCACATTTTGCACCTGTTTTACTCTCCATAAAGTGGTAGATAAAACACTGCAAATGTTTTCAATATTAACGTTTGCTTATGGATTTACGTTTCCTGGTAAAATTATACCCAACCACTGCCACATATAAGATACCACATCAGGGAAAAGACTGATAGACATTTTATTTTCTTTCCTATGTGATTTATTAGTCATGCACAATCTGGGGGGAGAAAAGACCGTAATGGATTTGAGTGTCACAGATTATATATGTTAAGTAATTTTTCAGAAGTGCTTAAATACTCACAGGAGTTCATAAAGGCTTCAAAAATGATAATAACACACCAAAGTATTAAAAGGAGTGAGACAGCTAGCAGTGGAATATATTCAGAGCAATTAGCTAGTTGCTGTGCAGGTTTTTTTGCTGATCCTTCTAGCAGAATCTCCAACAGCAGCCAGGATGAGTGCAGTAATTAATCTTTTTTATCATCCGAGATCAGTGTGATTACTGGGCATACCTTTTCAGTGGAAAACTGCTCTGACATCCTGCTCTTAATTATTCAGTCATGATTAAAGGTTATGATAAAAACAGGGGGGAAAAAAATGCTGCCGCAATACATTTTTGCAAAGTTACACTGAGTAAAAGGACAAAACCCAAGGACCATCTGCAAGACTTTAGTCACAGCACCTTTGGCATAGAGTCAGCCTAACGTGGGAAGGAACTCAAAGTCAGATCTGAAAGTATTCACGGCACTACCACAGAAACAAGACTCTGGCCACGTGGAAGGTAGTAAACATCTCTCACGCACTGCAGAAGCTGAGAGACTAAAATGAAAACATTTGAGAATGCAGTTCACCAGGATAGATTTGACATAACTTTACATTTTAATGAGTCATTTTTAAAGGCAGGTGGTTTGACAGGCCATCACGTAACTGCAGAAGTAAATGACTTTTTTGAATCACCCACTGAAAAACATAGTCAAACTCTAATTTACTAGTCATTTATTTGGATGATTGTATCATTTATTTTGACAGTTGCAAATTAAGTTTCAATACGAATGTAAAGAAAGCTGCCATACAGAATGCTTGATGATGTGTTTTCTTAGACTAGTGTAGCTGTGTCATGGCAGCCTTGCCTATCATGTTTTTGCTAGTACTTGAAGAAGTGGAGTTCAACGACATTTCAAACTACTTCAATTTAAAACCAGTAACTTGTGAAAAGCCATTCACCATTCAACAACTGTTAAATACCTCCCACAATCCTAAGTTTTCTTCTAGGAATAAAAACATTATGCTGAATAAGAAGTAAGCAAGCCAGGTTTATGCAAAAGATCTGAAATATAAGCAGCTTAAGACAACCCTAGGTGGTGTTGCCTTAGATTTGCTGATTTACTTGTCACAGTATAATAATACAGCTTATAATTTAAAGCAATAAAAGTGAAATGGAAAACTGACAGCTTGATTCTATTTGTGTGATTTATATGGAATGACTTGCAAGAATCAGAATATGGAAAAGATTTCCAAGCCTGGGTAAGATCTCTCGGTAAATACTTTACTCAACTTTACAATGAATCATAGAGATTGGTTAATGGCAAAACTGTACATGTGTTTATTGAACGTATCTCTTACCAGAAACGGATAGTCATGTGACTAAGTTTCATAAACTTACTTTAAAATTATGACTGTTTTAATAATAGGGGTCAGTCCACGCTTTACTGACAGGTCCCCACTCTTGAACTGCTGTGCTCATTTCAGTCATTTAAATATAATTTAAAATACAGTAATAATAATCCTGTCATGTCCCAACTATTAAACAGTTCACCACAATTCACAACACCCTACAGAAACTAAAAAACAAATACAGGGCAAATCCAGATGCCTCCCTCACCTCACCTCCCTAAAAGTGGCAACAAAAATTAATGAAATCTACAGTTCACACATACTGAGCCAAAATAAACCAGTTTTCCAGAAACACTCAAATGATTTTGTACAATACCAGACAGAGAAAGTAAGATCAGAAAACTAGACTGGTTTTGTTAAAAGCCATGAATATGAAATTATGCATTTAGCTTCTCATAATGCCATCTTTTGAGTATTAATAATAACATCAGACACTATACTGTACAAGTCCTAGCAAAAAGATTTTGAATGTAGGTGAAGCTGAGGGTAAAGAATGGATCTTTAGAGCTATTAGGAAACATTTTCAGGAAACCATTCTTAACAGTGCTATTAAAGGGTATTCTGATATGATACAGAAATACTTTCCCACTCATCTAGAATATGTATGGAAGCATTTGTACTTCAGCAGTGCAGAGATGCTCTACTTAGAATTGAAAACCCACTATGATAGCTAATAAGCGCACAAAGTGAAAGACATTAGGCTGGCAAAATATGCATTTTGTTCAAAGTCAGCTATATAACCCCATACTAGAAGACAAGAGATAGGGGAAAAGCTGATGAAAACAAAAATGATGCTACAATTCCACAATTAAACCTCCTACAGTTATTCCAAATACATCATGATTTGCAAGAAATAAGGGTACCATGATCCTATAGTTTAATTTAGAAGGCATGAATTGCCTTTATAAGGCATAAATTTTAATTGCCTGATAATAAGGAATGAAGCTTAGAAATCAGTTATCAGAAACTAAGGCAGTATTTTCTGTTTTCATTACAGGGGTATGAAACAGCAAAGGAATTGGTAATAGAGAGATAAGGACAGGTGATAAGGAAATAAATGGAGCAAGCCCATGAGAAAAACAAGAATTTGCTTTTCATTTATTTCTTTGATAAGGTAGTGAGAAATTTTCTATGTTCAAAACATAAAACAGACTATGAAAATGCTTCATGTTGACTGTTGGTTATGTGACAGAATAGGTACAAGGATAACTCTGCTGTCTCCTGAAATTATCAGCCATTCTCCTTTGCTCTCCAATGGCGACTTGGCCTGCAGTTCATGGTCCTTGGGTTCATTCAAACAGCTGGCTTTGCAGAATCAATAGAATAAATCAGAGTGCACATTCATCCATCTATGAAGACAGTTCACTCTCTTCTCTCTGCTTGGAACAATGTTTAGATGACTGTAAAAGGAAACTAAGTGAATTGTTTATGATGGCACTGGGAGCATGCAGCCGGTCCTGGTTTGTAATGGGGTTAGATCTAATAAGCCAAGACTGTGACAGAAGGATTCTCAAGGATCATTAATGGTCTTTTTAGTTGCTAAGGCAGTTGCTGTAAGTATATCATTTATTGAAGTGTATATTACATTTGCTGATGAAATAACAGGGGGAAAAAAAAGGTTGCAAATGAAGTACTGCATTGAAGATTCATTTAAGTTTTAAAACTGTTGAATTTAAAAGAGTTTAAAATTTCTCATATCTATTCACAGATACGTGAATCTCCTCATTTTAGAAGTTGGCACTTTTCCAGAGTATTTTGCCTTAATTACTTGTTGAGCTCACAGATCATTTCTATCTCCAAAAAAATCCATTTAGAAAAAAAAAATACCTTTTTCCAAACAAGATTAAAGAAATCACGCATTTTCAAATGACATTTTTCTCATCTCTCAAAACTGTGTCAGTAGTCATTGTTGCAGGTTTATCTGTTTTGCTTTATGAAAATCTTGCAAAACTAAGATGCCAGATTGGTTTATATGTGTCGTCCTTAAGTTTGCCTTTCTTTTGCCTGATAATAAGGAATGAAGCTTAGAAATCAGTTATCAGAAACTAAGGCAATATTTTCTGTTTTCATTACAGAGGTAGGAAACACTTGATTTGAAATGTCAAAGCCTAAATCTGCTAATACAGATTTCAGTGAAAACTTGGAATGAATATTCAGACCCGAGTTTGTGCTATACATTCTTTAATCCATCTGTTCAAAAAACTGAGAGCCCTGGAGTTCCTTTAAGACTTCACCAGGCATTTGTACACTTCAGTGAGTCAGCTACTATATTTGTGTTTCTGCAGATTTGGTAACACTTTGACATAATTGTTTTTCCTGAAATAACAACATAGTAACCTCATATTTTACTGAATTTTATGTGAAATCAGTTATTTCATTTTCTACTTTGGGCAGTTTATGTTTTGAGCATGGAGAAGCAGCTCAGCATCAGGGTGTTTCCCCCTGCCTGACAGCCTATGGCCAGAGAAGGAGCTGCAGAGACCAGAGAGACACAGAAGCCACTCTACTGTGGCCCTTCAAACACCAAAAAAATCGTCATCAGCCTTCCCAAAACTTTCTCTACAGTCAACTACAGTGCTCCATTTCCCTTTCTCTGCTCCCTCAGTGGCTTCATCTGCTTCTCCTTGCCTCGATTGCTCCATTCCCCTGGCATGACCCAGGAAAGGGGCAATTGCCAAGCACTGCCATCTCCAGCCACAGCAAACCCTGTCCCTGCCAAATGCACGTTCAATATTTCCTCTTGGTTTTGAGCCTGTGAATCAAGCCAAGTAGTTCTTTCTGTGCCATCAAAGGATTTCACTGAAGAAGAGCAAAAAGGGAGGTGAGGATTTGTACAATTGGGTTCCGAGAGGAAAAAGGGGGAAACAAAGCAAAGAGGCAGGGAAGGGTTGTTAAATTACTGTTTTAGCTTTCTAAGAGTGCTGTTTTCATACAATAATCAGGCAAATGAGAGAATATTTTATCTATGTAGCCAAACACGATCATACAAGGTTATAAACATGTCTGGGCTAAGAAATTCTCCTGATTAGTCAATGTAATAAGAAAGAGAAAGACTAATCTATGCAAATTAAAACATGCAGAGAAGATTTTCTAATATCCAAAGCTGCTTAGTCAGGCTTCAGTAAGACAACACACATTTTATGGTTGACATAGAAAGCAGCACAGTTGGAAACGGGCTGTTGTGAGCTAAATGCTACCTATAGGATTTGGTACCTTTGCTGTATGTCACCTGGTACAAAGCATTAATGACATATACTGGTCATAGGCTTGGCCACTGCCAGCAGTCCTAGCAAAGACAAGTTAAGAGTCTTTGTTAGGAATAGCGTGTATTTGTCCTCTTCTGATTTTAGAAGACAGCTGCAACCAGGGCAGGATTTTGGCCCTTAAAAAATGAAGATATAATTAGTACAGCTGAACTGACTAATTTTAAGGGCATTGTTGAATAAGACAATCTTGAAGAATGACTAGATGCTGAAAAATCTACAGTAACATCAAACACATGCTACTAAATACTCCACTGTGTATGCTAAACTACTGCCCTGGAAAGGAGCTTGAATACTCATCTATTCAGACACACCAGATTAATTAACAGGTTTTATCTTAAAAGCGTTGCTGTTAACTTGTATAACCAATCTTGTTATGATATTCTATTTTTGTTATATTCATAGGATTATTTCTAATGGTAAAAAAGTAACCATCAGAGTCTGAGGAATTCGGAATAGCAAGACTCTAAGAGACAAAAGGAAAAATGTTAAACAGAACCACCTGGATATGACAGAAAAAGATTATCAGAGTAGTTTGAGCAACAAGAGATCCTGACCTGCTGAACCCTAAGGCTTCACTCAAAATGAAACCCTGGTAATTTTCTTAAATTTACTAAGCATTCTTTTACAGATTCAAATGGTTTTAGTAGCTTAGGAAAAAACAAAACAAAGAAACAAAGCAAAAAAACCAAACCACCAGCAACCCAACCCACAAAATATAGACCTTGAGTGTAGATGTCATTTATGTTCTACATTGTTTTCCCATTATAACAATACTTTCTGTAAAGTACAGCTGCTATACTTGATGCAGACCTTTCTTAAATTGTCAGCTAAGTCAATCCCTACACTTTGTATATTCCAAGTTAGTTCAATACTAACTTCGGAATAGTGATAGGCATCTTTACTGAATTATAAATCGCTATTTTATTTGGTCAAATAGAATATACTATTCAAAACTGGATATGTATATGTATAGATAATCACAGGACACAAAATTAATAGCAGTTACTACAGCAGATTACTTATAAATAGCTAGTTTTGAAAGCAACGGGACTTCATCTGACCCTGAAAGTGAACACTTAAATGTTCAATGAATAATGAGTAAGTTAACTGTTGAACCGAATGTTGCTTTAAATGGTTATTTTACTTCAGTACAGTTCCACCTGGAGGGAGGTGGAACAGCCTGTCAGTGATAGAAGGTAAAGCTGGTATCCCTACAGTTGCCAAGGTTTAGACACAGGCTTGAGATAAATTTGCATGAGGCTTTAGGAAGCCTGTACAAGAATAAAAGATATTTCAATTTTATTTTCTCTTGCATATTTACAGCAATTATGTATACGATTACATATAGATCAGAAAAAAAAACCAAGGGGGCCAAATTCTCAAATTCTAGCTGGATGAGGGAATGAACAGTGCAGTAACAACGGGTGGAAAATATAAATTATTCCATGAAGTAAAAACAAAGGCTAACTTGACACATTGTAGAAGAACTTCCAAGACATTGAGTGATAAGAAAGACAAAATTAAATATAAATGAAAGTGAAGTGATACAGGTGAGGAAAAAAACCCCACACATGCTGTGGTTGTCTCTAAAACAGTTATCACCACTGAGAAATGAGACTTCAAGGTTCGGATTTCAGAGAAAGAGATATAACCAATGCATCAACTGTTAAGAAGTACTGGGGGAACGAATACAAAGCTAATGGGCTTTGCTCAGTCACTGAAACAAAGCAACATAGAAAATATTACAGAAGAGGACCTAGACTGTATACACTGTAATTGCTGAACCTGGAAAACAAAGAGGGAACGGTACCAGAAAGAAATCCAAGAAACCTAGACCATTATGGAGCAGCTGAATAGGTAATGTTTGTTCACTGCCTTCCTATACAAGTATTAAGGGGCATCAAAGATGGTGCCACATGACAGATTTGAACAGAAGATACTTCTCCACACATCTTACTGTTAAACTATGTTATTCCTTCTGTCGTGGTTTGGCCGTAGATGGAAACAAAGGACCACGTGGCGGCCACTTGTACAAATCAGAGTCCCCCACCAGCAGCGTTGCCGGGAGGGGAAAAATTGAAACTGAAACTCGTGGGTTGAGAC
>BJBW01003721.1:120847-164804 GCA_004320125.1 Scolopax mira | reverse complement strand
CAATTAACCCTTTCCCCACCAGACCCAGCACACCTTCCCACAGAACTTGCAACGCTTCCTCGCTTCACAAAATGACTGTAGAAATACACGGAAGAAAAAAAAATAATCTATTGACAGCTATTGAATATCAAGTCACCCCCTGTAATTTATGAAATCTGTGAGTTGTAAAGTGCTGAAAGCAATCAAAAGTATTCTGGAGAAGTATCACTATCTGACTATTTCAACAGCCACCACCAAGGACAGGGGCAGATCTTAGGTCCAGGCTTAGTGTAGCCAAAATCAGGTTATTTGAGTAGGAATGACCTACTTGCATTCCTTCATCAATAGATGTGGTAATTTATTCACTTTTTAGACCAGTAAGACTGAAGCTGAAGACCAGTAAGACTCTTGCAGCAAAGAGAACAAGGAGCATTTCAGCAACTGGAATGCTGATGAACTAGGATTAGGGGACACTTGCATGGCCATACAAACCAAACCTGAAATCACTACAAAAAGCCACACAACACTCTGCCCAGTGCACGACTCTCGACATGATACAAAAATCCCACTGCACAAAATTAACTGTAAACCTGCAGCAACTAAGGTTTAGTTACTGCACTCTCAGTAGAACATTTGATAGTTGTCCACAAATGAGGTTTGCTGTCCAACAATTCCTCTTTGTTGATGGCAAATTGTTTCCCTTACCTGCCAACTTTTCCGTGGACAAGGACTGCAGCACTTTACCTGAATACACATACTGGATGTGCCTGCCATTGGATGATAACAGTTCTGCACAGAAAACTGCATCTAGCTCAGGGCATATAGGAGATCTCAAACCTTTAACTACTAGGCTACAGTTTATTAAAAAAAAAAATAAATAAAAATACTAATTTACTTAATTAAGCTTTTCATCTGTCCTTGCCTTCTGGCTCTTTCCTACCTCTATGGGCCATGTCTACCCATATGCACTAGTTTGGAAGCAGGGGGCTGAGGAGCTGCCAGATCCTGGGGGATGAGGGCTCTGGGACTGGGAGCCACACGTCCCCTTTTCCCCGATGATCTGCCACCCCAGGGGTTGCCAACACCACAGTTGCCAGAGCACAGTCCACATGTAAATGTGTAAAGCACCCGCTGGGCAGGCTGCAACACAAGCATCAAGCTGGCAGAAGCACTGGAGCAGCACAGGGCTACCTGCGAAAGCCTGCCAGCTTCTCCATCTGACTGCAAGCACCACTGCCCTACGTGAACACACCTGGGGGCCCTGCCCTCCATTTCAGCACCCCACACCCTCCCAAAAGAAAAATAATCCCAGATCAGGTCACACCTTGATTGCCTCTACTTAATTCTGACCTTTGAATTAAATATCACAAGTTAGAGCTGATGCAGATAAAGATACGACAGTAATTGTTTCTATTACATTAACACGCCATGGCGCCCACATAAAATCAACCATCTCAATTTTGTAAAGTGTAGAGGAAAGGAGGAAAAACTGCAGAGAGGCCAGAAAAGAACAAGAGGAGAACCACAAGATGACCTGAGAAGTCAAATCTAAACCGATAGTTTTAAATACTCGTGCAATTCAGCTAAACAAGGGGCTTGGAAACAGCTTCATAAGGGACAAGAGCTAATACTGCGAGAGTTGCTGTACATTAGCCCATGGATGTGCAATTAACTGAGTAAAAGAAAAAGACTAAAGCTGAACTTAGCAGATATCTTCACAGCTTTCTTAAATTGTGAAATAATTGCTCAAGGGAAGTTGTGAGTACTCTACCAATTGTGGGATATTTAAAATACTACAGAGGATGTAATTCTAGAAACAGCATTTTAAGAGCTATTCTTAACAGGAAGTACTTAACAGAGCATTTGCATTAATTGCATTTAGCCTTTTACTAAAAAGTTGAAATTGCCGGGGTTGTCCAGAAAGATAGCTTTTGTGGTGCCTTCCCTGAAAGGAAAAATTTTTGCGAGCTCAAGTGATACTTAGAGTCACAAGAGCACTAATTTGAGAAAATTTACATACAATGTTCATTATTTCTTAAACATCAACTGCCAAACGCACAACTTTACCCCAAGTCTGGATTTTATTTTGTTATTGCTTTAATTCCCATTTAGCCTATTAAAGCTTAGACTTATCTCTAATCTTTTTTTTTTTCCTTTATCTTCCTGTTCCTCTATTAATAGTAATCTTAATTGCTATTACTTTTTCTTTTCCTCTCCTGCACATACTACTCCATTTTGTATGTTTTCATCCTTGTCACACACTTCCCACCAGAATCCACCTTTTAGATTCTCTACTTGTTTTTTACCCACCTACATTTTCTTTTTTTCAGTTATTCTCCAGTCTTCATGGCTCCCTTAAGCATTCTTCTTTAAATGCAACATTGCTTTGCATGGTGTAACCAAATGCAAATATCATAGCTCAAACAGTTTTAGACAAATACACTTCTCCTTATGGCTGTCCTTTCTTGTAGCTTCTCTTCAGATAATATACGCATTTCATTCAATTTTCTTTAAATGCCACAAGGACAGGACTAGGAATAACTTCGTCATTTTAAGACTCTGGAAGCAAACCGAAAGGGAGTAAAACGTTTCAGTAGGAAATAAAATGGCTTTTTAACTATCACCTGTCAGAAAATAAAAATGAATAAAAACAGAGACTAAAAATAGGATTAAAGATCAGTTCCCAATGATATTTTTTAAGCAATGATTACCTTTTTACTTCTAGCAGATGTTATATGAACAGAAGATGTATACCCTCATCCATTCCTTCTGTCTACCACACACATTTTTTATTTTTATCTAGACTCAAGATTTATTGATAGAAAAACACACACTTATTCAGAAAGCAGTTTCTTTCTCTAAACATTTTGGTCATTGATCATTCATAAACAGAGAATTAAGAGGTCCCAGGCAAAAAATATACTCCACTTTTTTGGAGGGCTTTTTTTGCCCAGAATACCATCAACACATTTATGGCTCTTTTTGGAGCACCAAAATGATATTAAAAATACTTGCAATAGAGTAAGGTTAGAATATCATCAAAATACAGAATAATTTAATCTCTCTCTAGCACATGGAGCAACTCTTCTTTCAAATGTCAACATTTTAGTTGTGTTTGCACATGGAGATATTAAGAGAAGCTTGGATGTCCCTGGCTGGATGCAAGAGGCAGCCAGGAGTTGGAGTGTGCCACAATGCTCCTTCAGCTGCTACACCCTTCACTCACATTGTGTTTGCACATTTGAGCACTACCTTAGTCTTTTCATTTCATTTCCCTACTCAGGATGAAGAGGACAAGAGAAGTGGCTGCTGGTTCTTTTTTCTTTCAAATGTTCAATCAGGTTTATTCAAACAGCCCATCCCTGATCAGCCAGAATAGCATAAACCATGCAACTTCTAAAATCACAGCACATTACCAATACTTTGCATTTTTAATGCATACAAGGATAACTAAAATAATAGCATCCTAAAAGGAGAAGAGATACAATAAAAATAAAAAGAGAAAAGAACAAAGACTAGTTAGTTCCTCTTCAAAAGAGAACAGAAGAAAACAAGAATCCCATATTAACTGATTTTCACACACCGATTTTCAGTCTCATTTCTCTGCCATTCTCTGATTAGTAACAGAGAGAGGCTTAATATTTCAAACACACCCAGGTACATTTACGTAGCTGCTGTGCTTCAGAGGGCTCTTCATTTAAATAAGAAGCTAGCCTCAGGCAAGTGCCTAACAATAAATACTTTCTAATAGATGCTCAGCCTTATATCTTAACTCATAAAATTAAGTAGCTGTCAAAACAGATTAATCAACTGTCATGCAGAAAATACATACATACACAGTGGCACTGGAAAGACAAATTACTAAACAAATTTGATGCCTAGATAACTCTCCATTTTTAATTCAATTATTTATTCAGTTCAGTGCCTTTATTCAAATGGCAAATATCAGGTTCTACTTTCTTAACAGTAAGTACAAATAAGAAACTGAAAACATTTTGTGTAACACCCATCTTTTGCAGCAAAGTGAAAAGGTAGAAGATATGGAACAAGTATGTCACAAGGAGAACCACCATAAGCACTTATAGCATCTGGAATAAAAACCGACAACTATTATAACAGATTACTTAAAAGCATATTTGTACAAGATCCAAGCACTTACAACAGACCTGAATTTTTAGTGTTGTCCTTGCCCATTGTATCCAACAAGCCAAGCAGTTTCAGAATGGCAGAGCTAGCAAAACATTTTCCTGCTGTAACCCCCTGAGCTGTGACACCAGCACTGGTACACATATGCGTAGAAAAAGGGAATTTTTCATTCACTGTTTTCTGTATGCTATAATATTGTGTGATAACCCAATCTTGCACCATTCTTGATGGGTTTGCAGGCCACAACTGAACTAGTGGTGTGCTTATTTTAATTGGAACAGTGGAAGAAAAGATTTTGCTCGTGTTCAATAAGCTAGCGACTTAGTATGCAACATTTTTTCACACAATTATATCAAAGATAAGTAAAATTAAAAACTAAAGTCTTTAAATAGAGCTTCTAAGACTCTAAAAGTCCTATTAATGATTTGCTGAGTTTTTTTTTTTAAACAAGCTCTTTAGAACATGCATACAAAATGTTCAGCAAAAACCTGAGGATAAGAAGTGTTTTTTAAAAAGGAATAGAATTCTCTCAAATGAGCATTTAGTTTCAAAAGCAGATTAAGATGATGTACATCGTAAAGCAACATACTTCTGGGATCATAAGACAGATACCACCATTCCTCTCTCCCCCAAATCTTTATGAAAATTTGATTCTCTCCTCCAAATATGCACCCTAAATAATGTATTTCTGTCTTTTATAAAAAGAAAAGTCACTGATTTAATCTTATGTTCAGCAAGCGCTATGACTTTCTCAATTCCTTGTAAATTTGAAGTGGCCGCATGACACTGGAGCTGGAAGCATCTTTGATTCTACCCTGAGAAATGCACTCAAAGTGAAAGAACACCTGGTGGAGACTGCTCTGCTTTCTGCATGGACTTCGCTGCCTTATATGTTATCAAGGAAATACATAGGCTGCAAAAGTTCCCTTGTTTAATATCTTTAATATGAAAGCATTGAGATGGATTCTGAAAATATGTTCCAGGTTGAGGACAACAGGAGCCCCAGAAAAATATGAGTTTTTTGTTGCCCACTGTAAGTCTCAGTCAAATGAAACAGAAATCAATATTAAAAACCAATAAAATTGTTCTGGGTAATAATACATGATTGGCAGGCTCTGTGCTCATCTGCCTATATATTTGAGCTGTTTCTACATTTAAAGAATAGAGACAGAACTGGTAAAGGCTTTTTTCTTTTGTGTTCTGCTGAACTCGGGAAATCACTCAAGGTTAATACAATTAGATGATGGATAAAGTTCTTGATGGATGGGTCTGCAGTGACACTGAAAAATCTGGTGCTCGTTCTATTATGAGATATTTCTGCATCCAATGCAATTAAGGGAGGTACAGATGTGAATATGGTAGTAGCTGCAAGAAGAAATGGCTTCATGCATTCATAAGCTACTACAAAAGACATTTGAATTGAAGACAAATACCAGTAGAGAGGTCATCTTTTTTCTTATGATGGTGGTCAGCTGAAGGAACAGCATTCATAGACTATGCCTGTACTGGGTTTGTGTGGCAAGGTTTTGGTAGCAAGGGGTCTGCATGGATGCCTTCTGTGAGCAGCTTTTAGAAACTTCCCCAGTGTCTGACAGAGCCAATGCCAGCCAGCTCCAAGAGGGACCCACCACTAGCAACAGCACATCAAGGATCACATTTTTAGAAAGGTGAAAAAAATCTCTGCATGGCAGCAGCCAGAAGAGAGGAGCAAGAATGTGAGAGCAACAGCTCTGCAGCCAAGACCAGTGAAGGAGGGGGAGGAGGTGCTCCAGGTACCAAAGCAGGGATCCCCCTGCAGCTCTTAGTGAAGACCATGGTAAGGCAAGGTTGAGGTGGTATTTGCCTGTGAATTTCTTTCCCTGTTGAAAGGAACCCAGAGGCATGAAGATGGGGCAGCGTGGTCTGCAGGAGCCAGTGCATACTGTGGAATGAACCTACTCACAGGCTGGAACAAGACTCTCAAGATGCTGTCAACATATCTATTTAAGAACATTTAAAGACATTGTAAAGGTAAAAGGTGCCTTTTGGCTTGAATTTATTACCCGAGTTATAAACAAAATAAGTATTGGAAAAAATAAGCTTTATTCTTTTTCTAGGAAAAAGAATTGACAAACATTGACATCATGAGCAATATTAGAAACAAAGAAATGTTCCAAAACAAATAACGCTGCTTGCAGCTCTATTACTGGCTCCTTGTGAAAATGTGAATTTTCCTAGAAGCAGAAACAAAAGAGAAATTGTTGATGGGGTTCTTTTGTTTTCCTCTTCATTTGCTACTCTTTTATTTACAGAAGTCAGAACAAGAAAAGCCTTGGTAATGTACCACTCCAACATGAGGCATTTACACCAGCTTTTTCCCGTGTGAATTCTCCAGCATTTTAGTATTACTGTGTTCAAACTGAAGCTTCATATTTGACTCTCCCTTTTCTCAAAGCCTGCAGTGTCACAATCACTGGATTGTGATGTCACAGTCATCTTCCTGCCAAACCTGGCTTAAGTTGGACAACAGATTTTTGAAGTTATCATCTGCATCCCACCACCTGCATTCAGAGACAGCATCACTGCAAGAAGTCTCATTCCTTCAGGGGAGATGAATGGAAATGAACTATAAGTAATTTGGCAAATGCACATATTAAAGTTTGCAGAACACCACGGCATTTTAACGAGCAGATCCATTACACGACATACGATTTCCCCACTTTCATTCTTTAAGAGCACTGATAATCTTAATGTTTATCCTTGAAAGGGAAAATAAATATTTATCACATTTACTGAGGAAATTTGTGGTTATGGCTATTAGGAGGACTTTTCTAAAGTACAAGTATCATTCTGGGTCTCATCCAAGAGGACTTCCAATTCAACAAGCGATCAATGCTTTATTTTAGGACAAACCAGAAAGTATGTGTTAGCTATAAATCCACGTAGGTAACACTGGCAGAAGGGTTTCCAAGAGGATATACTAACTTTTAAAGCAGATTCTCTTCCCTTAAAAGGCTAAATATAGTCCTATTTAAAGGGATTGTTTTAATGAATATAATTAAAAAAATGCATTTAATGCAGGAACAGGACCAAGCCATCCAAGTACAAAGATATCAGACACAATATATTCACATTATTGCTCTGACTTCGAGAGCAGAATAAGCCAGGTTTGTTAGCTTGGCTATACAGTTTATGAAAGGGACCACCGTTTCATGGAGGTATCTATTTTGAGTTGCTAAGAACTGAGATATGAATTTGATTACTTAAATCTCCCTAATGAAGAAAGAACTATATTGAAAACCCCGTTCTCATGCTGATCAGCACTGTGAGCCAGGCATGAATATTCCTGCTGTTGCTTCTTTTCTGTATTTTATCTGGCTCTGGAGAGTTATGTGAAGATATATAGCAGCAACCTTTCCAATCTGCGAGACAACATTTATCACCCATTCAGATGAGTTGCAACACTTGAAGAGACCACAAGGTGTTTTGTAACTGGCACCAGGTAGAAAAAAAGAAAAAAATAAAGATGACAAGGACATCAAGTTGACTTCCAATGCATGAGGATATTCTGGGGACAGGCTTTTCTTTTTAAGCCTTGGAGTCAGTTTTCTCCTTGGTCCTCCTATCTAGTCCAAGAAAGATACTGATTTTTCTTAGCTGCAATGGGCTACAATATATCCTCCAATTTCTTCATGCAAAGCCTACCAGGCTCTCTGGCCATCACAGTGGGAACAAAGCAGTTATTCATGAAAGATTACAATGGTCTTTTGAGATTCAGGGGATAATACACCTTCTCTATTCAATGCCCGGTTTCCAAATTACTTCATTTCACTATTCCTGATAACACGTGGCTGAGGATCATTTGTCAACTAAATAGGTAAATCTTTAAAAAAAAAAAAAAAGATGAAATTTAGGATCTTGACTTCTGCCAGTAGGGCAACATGATGCAGTAGGAAGCAATTACTGGAGAAGATTAACATGAGCACCAATTCATTGAAGCATACTTGTAAATGAAATTATGATTCCCAGATGCTTTCCCCTAAGAGCTATAGTTTGTTTCTGACACAGACATGTCTTTAATGACTATCTTCACTTAACATCCTTCCAAGACCAGCTTCTACTAAAACAGACTATATATTCCATCCAGGCTTCCTAGAATAGCGCTTACTACACCATTTTTATCACAAATCATGATATTGCTCGATTGAGAATACAGTTATTTTTCTGTCTCTGGAAGTAACGATCATCGTCAGAACATGTTTCCATCTGCTATTTTTTTAAACACCAATTCTAATATTTCTATAACCTGAAGAGACTTCTGTATATTTTGAATTCTTTTTCAGATCAAATGAAAATTATTTACATTGGGCAAAGAAAAGCTAACATTAATTTAATAAATCTAATAATCTAATTTAATAAAACCACCAATGTACTGCAGGAGATGTGGACAGCAAGTGTGGATTTAACAAAAGCACCTCCTTTGGAGGTATTTACAGATTGAATAAAGCCATGAAAAGCAAACCAGAATTCCAAGACTCTGAAAGATCCTACATTGATGTGACCCACAATCCATGTTGCATGGCTTCTACTCCCCTAGAATCTTTGTAGCAAGATTCTTGTACAGCTCCACCTCCTCTGGACAATGCCCATTTCCCTACTTTTGTCTGCAGCTATAGTCAGCTGTCTGTTCCCAGACTGAAAACCCCTGGCTAATTGCTAGGACTAACTCCAGGAAGGGCGGGTCAGGAGCCATAGAGCTCGGTCTAAGGTCTGGAGTTATTCCAGAAGCTGCTTGAACAGTGATACTCCCTCTTGGTTTGCTCTGGGGACTGCTTCAGACTTGCCACTCAACACATATTCCCTTCTGTGTATTCTGACAGAAAGGAGAAGGAGAAAAAAAGAAAAGAGGCTCACAAACAACTATGATTGATTCTGGTTCGCCTCAAGCTTTCTGCAAAATTTTCTGCTCTGACACTAAGAGCTGGGATTTGCCAGAGCATCTAATTTCAGTGCCTATATATCATTCTCAAAGATAAAACTCTGCAAGGGAAGAGGGAATGTGGAAGACTATGCACAACATGCCGACTGTATCTCACTGTATCTCACTCCTACTAAAGTGGTTTTGTTTTTTATTTAGAAAGAGTAGAAATTATAAATTGAGCACAAGTGTTGGATCACTTGTGAAAGCAAGGGCACAATGTTACATTAATTTCATGCTTTTACGTTCATTGGTATTAGGCTGAAGCCAAAAGTTTGGTTTTGGGAGTTTTTTTTTAGTGTATAGACACAGAAGCTGAAGTTACAGCTTTGACTGAGTCTGGGAAGGGTTAAAATGAAAAAGAAAAAACACCTCCAAGTTAAAAACAAGGAAGAAACCCTTTTCAGACAGTCATGTAAATCATGAGTACATGTACTAGGACTGATACATTTAGTAGCCTAACAAAATATAGGGAAGACTAAGTGCGTCCGGGAGATGGAGCAGACAGGAGGGTAGGCTAGTAAATATGTTGCAAGCAAGAGGCCACTTCTTTTTCTATATCTTTAGCCATGGGAAGACAGGAGCCATGGGAAGAGAGGAGCAAGAATAAAAAATAGTAGTCCACAGCAGCATTACTGATTCAGCCACAAGGACACAGAAACTCACAGTTGTACCAGTACGTTGTAGAAACAGCCAGATACTATTTTAGTTTTTCATAATTGTCAAGAAAGTATTTTTCTTTCAGTTCCATCTTCCCAAGCAACATGAAAAAGAGAAGTGGCTCTAGCTTTTCTGGGGCAGTTATAGTTCTCTTAAGTACACATTCACAGTACTTGAAATTCTACCTGGAGGAATAACTATTCATACATAGATATTGCCATTTAACCTCCCAGTTCAGATAGGTGTTTTTTCTCCATGAAGAAGAAAAAAAAAGAAAAAGAAAAATATCTTTGAGTACATACTTCTTGGGATATCACCTTAGATCTGTGCCTTGTTCATTCCTCTTTAGTCTCCATCATTCATTGGGAGGGGAGAAGGATAACTGAAGGCCAAAAGATTATCCCTCCCTACTAAATTGCAAATGAAAGAAAAAGGTGCCAGAAGATTATCTTTTGGACCACACGCCCTCTTTATGTACTTCAGTGAATCTGTCCCCTTGATTCCCACATGGAAAGATGAGCAAAACGCAACTCAGACATTTACAGGTATCTACAGATGTCTCAGCTTTACAAAAAACAAGATTTTCCTCTGAACTCCCTTTGGTCCGAGGAAATGATTCAAAATCAAGGCATGAAACCTCTGATCAGTGTTGCCCCTTGAAGAAGGGCTACGATCTCATGACATGTCTCTAAGAAGCCTGGTGTGAAGAAGGAAGGGAGCCCTGAACTCTGTGACTGCATGCTCAAGCTCATGTACAGAAAGTTGAGTTTTTCAACCAGATGAATGACTGCCAAGACAGTTTTAAGGACAAAGACGTCTCTTCACTGCCCCACTGGCAGTAATCTGTTGAGGGTAAGAAAGCAGAAAATGGGGAACCTTTCACACCTGAGCCAACAACTACGATATTGTGTACTTTTTCTTCTGGCCATATCAACTCCCTGTGGTATAAAAAGCTACTCATCAACATGAAGAATAACTGAAGTATTTTCTTTTTCTTCTTTCTCCTCCATTTGAAACCAGTGCTGCCAGCATCTTCTGTCTTTCTCCTCCATTTGAAACCAGTGCTGACAGCATCAAGGCAGAAAGACTCAGCAAAAAGCAAAAGCTAGACTTGGATGACTACTCAAAATTATTGTTCAAAAGTGTTAAATGAAGTTTTTGGAGCTGTTCTGTTGGATATTTATAAAGCATGGAGAGAGTCGTCATCATCAACACTTTCCTAATGGCAGTGATTGATGGTTCTGGTCCATCTTTGTCTTTGCTGTCACTGCATCACTCCAAACATGAAGTACTCTAAATTGTTCCTTTTAACAGGCTGTAGACCTTCACGCACCGAAGAACTGCATGTGTTACTTAAGATTACAGATTTTACATAAATATAAAGCAAAATATACACTATGTGCATCAAGCTATGCTGAAACAAACCAGTGCAGTTCAACAACATTAATCACCTCTCCAATGGCTCTGAGGCCAAAAGGCCCCACAGTTTTACACCACTTGAATACTCTCCAAGCTTCCACAAAAGCTACACTATTCACCTTTAATGAATTCAAGTATCATAGGAAATAATGCCTGCTTCACTGTGAGATGATTTTAAAGGAAACTGTTATCAGAATGGGGAATATCACTTTGCCTCTCTATAGCTTTGCCCTCAATATGCTAAGAACAACATAAAAAGCACTCTGGCTCAGTACAAACATTCTTACAAAGATTCCCAACATCTTGTCTCCAACAGGTGCCGAGGTGGGATACTGAAATAACAGTGTGAAAATAGTGCAATACTGTACTTGTACAGCATACTCTATATTTCCAAACAGTTGAGGGAATTCCTGACCCACAGCTTATATCCCTTTTAACCCTTGGTAAATTAGTACCCACACCATCCTGCTATGAGTGCTCTCTTAGCAAACATGCACTACAAATAGTGACTTTAAAAAAAAAAAAAACCAAAACCAAAACAACCAAACAAAAACTAAGTCTGCCACCAGCTAATACATGAAGTCAATGCACAGAAAACTGATATCAGGCTTTTTAGAGCCCCATAAATGCTTTGTCATTATGTTCCTTAGTGGTCCTTGCCTCTGTAAGGTGAAAGACAGCAATGGCACATTAATAACTAGCACAATTATTTCAACACATTAATTTTTTAAGACACCTTGTACATATCACATTTCCAGAGCCAAAACAAAAATAGTTAAGAGGAGCAATGCAATTTTAATCTACCAACTCATAAAAAGAATATCAAATTACATTACCCAAGCATGGAAAAAAAAATAACTTCTTTCTTTCTCAAGAACTGCCACATGTTACAACAATGAAGGCTGCCAAACTACAGTGATGAAAAACCAGAACAGGCTGCGTGTGCAAATTGAGACCCATCCAGTGCCACGCTGGAAATGCTCATTCTAGTAACAGCACCAAAAACTGGAAGTGTAAGAGTCAATCATCCTGGTCATGATACACACTCAGCTAGAAAAAACACCAGCCTTAGGGCTTTCACCCATATTATGCAGCTTTTGCACAGGTCTGCTTTAAGTAATAAAGCTGATCATGCCCTCGGTGCAGCAAAACACGCTTGTCCTGAGGACTGACAGGGATTCAGCAGGGACAAAAAGCCCTTGAGCAAGAATCAGACTAGGCAGATGAAACGTTACCTTCCCTCCAGCTCACCATCTAACCTCTGCATGGGCCTTTATAACCTGATGTGGCTTTCTCTGAGATATAAAATCTCCTTAGGACAAAAGGAGTGAGGGGCTGAGAACTCCAGGAACAAGCAGTGGCCATTGGGCACAAGTGTCTCAAAACAAGACAAGGGGATTTGGGCACCCAACTGCCTGCCAGGGACCAGCACGAGCTCCAGGAGGGCAGGTAAGCCAAGAGCTATGGGGGCTATGGGGGCCACCATCCCCCTTGGACCTTGAGCTGAGGGTACAGGTAGAGATCCCCTGTAAGCCTGCCCAGGGCCACTTGGGGCCATTGTGTATTCAGTGCTCTGACACTGTCTTCATTTTGAGGTAAGAACAGGGAACTTTAGTTCTGCCGCAAGACAAACTCATCCTCAACTGCTCTTTTTTCATGTCAGGCAGAAGCTGGGCTTGAGGCCCCGAAGGAAAGGGAAATTAACCAAATGATCTCTGAAAAAAACACAAGACCAATAGACCTCACAGCTAGTAGGACAGCCCCATCAGAGTTACCAATGCAAAAGGACTGCACACAGTCAAATTTCAGATAAATGACCATTCTGCAATTAGAATATTTTAGTCAAACAATGCAGTTCTTAAACTCTGTTGCTAGGGGGATTCAAAAGGAAATCATGCCCATCAGTTCAGTGTGCCAACAAGGAGGCAACGAGCAATAATCAACAGCCAAATTTTATTATCACACATATGGATCAGGGCCATGATACTGTGGAATGAGATGGGATAAAGGAATAAATAGAAGAAAAATGACACATCATAGGCTGACACTTTGAGTAATTTGGAGAATATTGAATAGGCAGACCTCTCCAGTTATGATAGGGATTTCAAGTTCAAAATAACAGTAAAAAGGTTACTCTCTTTGCAACTCAAACTAGTGACAAAGTATATTTGGAAAACATTTAGAACTGTAAAGGTCATCTTTGATATCTTTTAAATCATCTAGTGACATGAGAGGGTTGGAGCACTTCTCCTATGAGGACAAGCTGAGAGAGTTGGGGTTATTCAGCCTGGAGAAGAAAAGGCTCTGGAGAGATCTTTTAGCCCCTTCCAGTACCTGAAGGGGGCCTACAGGAGAGATGGGAAGGGGCTCTTTATCAGGGAGCAGAGCAATAGGACAAAGGGTAACAGCTTTAAACTGAAAGAGGGTAGATTTAGATTTAGATTAGATATCAGGAAGAAATTCTTTCCTGTGAGGGTGGTGAGGCACTGGAACAAGCTGCCCGGAGAAGCTGTGGATGCCCCATCCCTGGAGGTGTTCAAGGCCACATGGATTGGGCTTTGAGCAACCTGGTCTGGTGGGAGGAATCCCTGCCCATGGCAGGGGGATTGGAATTAGATTATCTTTAAGGTCCCTTCCAGCTCTAACCATTCTATAATTCTAGGATTATTATATTAGAACTATTAGGCTACATAATCACTGTGGTTTAGGCTGGGTAATTTTTAAAATCTAGTCGACTTATTTTCACTACTCATTTTTACATTTTGCACAATAATGTCATTTATGGACTGGGGTTTTTTTTTGTTAGACAACCTGAAAGACATAAAGCAGACTTCAACTGAGTGCCCTCTGGGATGACCCTGATCTTCAGAGCACTGATTTTCATCTCTCAGATCAAATGCCTCCAGCCAGTTTCTGCCTTGCAGTTCAGTAAAGTCAGTCAATTTTCCTAAACCAGGATTTCAGACACTGTTGGCTTGTTTTCCTCTTGCTCAGGAAGAAGCTACAGTGTGTCTGATGTCCTGTTCTGTGCAATAAATAGCAGACAAAATACCATTCTACTTAAGCACAGCAATATTAAGGAAGAGACTAACCAGGACTGCTGATAATACAAGCTCTTTAAGTCTACGAGATGAATCACAGAGTTCAATAAAATGAGACAATGTTTCCAGTAATTCCATATCTTAGGTTTTAGGAGACACTATCGAGCTCATAGTAGGAACAGGTACTAATTTAAAATGGCTAGATTAAGGTTCCCACCCCCTTGTTTTAGTCAGTGTTTTTATGTTTAGAGATTAGTGGTGTACACGGCCTAGAATGATGCTATTAAGACAAATAGATGGTTTAAGGAGATAGCAGAAATTATCTAATGGTTGCAATTAAACCTTTTGCAAATAAGCATTCATTCCTGAAAAGGCACCATTACACATTCTTCCACTTGCAACATAAGTTGAAGTGAATAAACTTATCACCCAGCTCTTTGGAGAGAAAGCACATAAACCACTCCTATCCAAACTCAGCACAGCTGGAATCCAGCTGTGCACTCTCTTACTCAAGCAGCAAAAGGAGAATCTCCAGTCCACCTACAGAACAGTGGTAGCCAGAGCTACTAAAGGGACTACAGCCATGCATCAAACGAGATGGCCCATTTAGACATCTTCTAAAGCTTGCTCTTCTCTGAAATGTTATTGTACAATGTTATGAGAGTTTATAATTGCTTCAGAAAACAGAGACAGTTACAAGACAGTGCTTATTTGCATACCAGCGGGCACATTTACTGTCAATGATTTCCAGAACGGTTAAAATGAAGTTGTACAGAGTTGGCCTCAGTTCCCAAAACTCATCTTGCACTTCTGTGGTGCACAGTTTGCAAACACTGGAACAGTTCATAGTTCTGGTTTTCCCAGCATTAGTGATGCCCATTATTTTACATTTCAGTTACCACTGGCAAAAATGATGATGCTGGTTTGCAAACATAGCACCTGTGTGCACTCAGGGGTCTTAATGCTCTTCTCCCGTGCCCTGCCCATGCCCCAGGACCCCATTGACAGCCCTGGGGGCTGGAATCCCTGCCCCAGAGGGGCCACGGGACACATCTCCAGCCCTGACTGACCACTAGCCCTGCTAAGTCAGGCACTCCTGTCCTGGCCCACTTCATCCACACAAACTTGGCCGTCCACCCCAGGCTGGGTCTGACCCTGGCTCCCCTCAACAAGTCTGATCCTGACCCCCACCCACAGCTCCCAAACGCCTGACCTCAGGCAGCCCTTGACTATATACTATATATAATTCACACACAGATTTTCTATATACTATATATAATTCACACACAGATTTTCACACACAAATAAACATCACATTTGTACATGGGAGCCCTAAACTACACATTCTGATTTTGCTCTTCCTCAGTTCCCCCACGGGAAAAAAAGAAACGGCAACAGCTTCCTAAGAGCCAAAAAGAGCACAGGGAAATGACCTGATCCACTTCTAAACACTTTTGTTTGCCAACAAGCAAGAATGCTCCAAACAAACTGCAAAATGTAAGCATTACATGTTGTCAAATGCTGTGATTGAGTATTTGACATTTCCTCTGGTCACTTCACCAATAATACACAACATGGGGGTTGCTTATGTTAGTGTTTTAGTACAGTATTATTCGTATTTGTTAAAAAAAAAATCAGTAGCTGATTATTTTTCTTCAATGCTTTTAAAAAAATAAATCTGCAGCATATCCTAAAGAGCGTTCATAATAGCTCACCAGCAAGGCAGAAACCACCAACTCTTTGCCAAGATGACTCCAGAAACAGCTACTCAAAAGAATTTTTTGAAGTGAAGAGAGTAGTTAATAGAGTAACAAGTCTTACTCAGTTCTTTAATCCTAAAGGTATTTTAATTACATTTGAATAAAACATTTTCCAGACCAAAACAATTACTTGTAATATCACCTCCTCCTTTTACACACCAGGCAGTTATGGTAGGAACAGCTCTACTATTACTCTGGCAGAGAAGAGTGAGGAAATCTTGAGTCTAAGAAAGGATTAACATGCTTAATTTCAGTCTTTGCATATAAAGTAATACTTTTTAAATGAGGTGTCCAAGAGATATCTCTTTTATCTACCTTCTTCAATTACATTTTCCCTTTTTAAAAGGCAGCATTAAACTCCCAAAGGAGGTGGGGGAGTGGGGAGAAGGGGTGGGAGGGGAGGAGTGAGGGGAATAAGTCACTAACCTGAGCACAGCCACAGAGGGGAAAGGATCTGAACAGGAATCCTCAAATGCTGCTCAAGAAATTTTCCTGCACTGGCAAGGTCATTGGTGATTCATGGCCAGGACTCTGCTGACTGGACATTGCTAAAACCACCCAGTAGAAAGCTGGTCTTCTGAGGAAAATAAACACTTTAAAAATGCCAGGTCCACTGAACACATTTTCTCTTTTGATCTGCTTGGACTTTTAGCTCACATTCTCATAAATGAAGTGTTATGCAGTCTCTCCTGCTTTTTCTCTCTACCAAGATTTTTTTTTTTTCCTAGTGAAAATCAATGCTCATGAAAGCTGCAGGATGAGAACTTCAGAGACTAAAGGCCTCTAATTATGTAGAAAAGCACAAAAATCTATCCTCTCCCATTCAACCCCAGGAATGCCTCAACCCCTCAGTACAAGGGTTACCTCTCCAGGAAAGATAAAAAAGAAATCAGTTTGTCCTTGAGCTTTCTTCTAAGCCTTTCCCAGGGATGCTAATTGTTGCCAAACCTGACAAATCTTCTCCAGGCAGTGTCACCTTGCTGTTAGTGTATTTTCTAAGAGCCAAGTCACAGGGAAGTGGTCATTGCAACAAACAGCTTATCACCAGAGGACTGGGTACAATATAGTCTAAAATCACTTTGTTCTGAACTAAAACAAATAAAATATTTTAAAGCTTAGATTGATCTTTTCCTCACCCATCCTACCAGCACAAGTGATTTCTATTGACTGAGAAAGAAAAATTGCTTAACAAAAAGCAAGGAAGCATTCTACAACAAAACACTCCCCCAAAAGTCCAGAAATGTTATCAAGTTGTAGCCTCTGGTGGAATCTGAAACTCAAATGCATAGCCTTAAAAATATGTATTGAATATGCTAAAATAAAATACCATAGGCATTTTGATTTTAAATTATTTCATTCAAATTATACCAGAGTAAAAATAATCTGGGAGAGCTACAATGACTTTAGCTGCTGCTAACTCAATTCCAAAGTTTTAAATATGCATATCTACTGTAATAACGTAATATTTACAGTTTCCAGGAATTTCTCACACTTTAGACAAATGCCTGCTTTTTAAACATGTAGCCAGATACATTCACCAGGGCTGCTAAGAAACCCTCTCTTGACAAGGGGAGAATGGAGGTAAATTTGCATTTGATATTTAGATGAGCCAAATGCGTAATAGATTTTTACCAGTGGTATAATATAATAGAGCCATAAATTAGATGTGCAAACTGATGCAAACTCATACATTATTACAATACACTTAGTTATTGTACCTGTTGGCAAATTACCTTCAACATAGTTAGGGTAGAAATTACTTCAGTTTCCAATTCTACTCATCTGGCTTATACACAATTATGAAAATAAAGCACAGATATTTGTATGGAAACATACCAATAAGGAAAGTCTGATAATATGACATATATGAGGTTTTTCATTACTAATAGAGAGTGGTCAAAACCTACACAATATTTTAAAAAGAAAAAATTTGTAAGGGGATAAACCTGAACTTTGGTGAGAGACAATGCAGTGATATTAGATTAGCAACCAGTGAATTGCACCTCCAGTGGTACCACTTGTTTAACAACACTTCACTGAAGGCTTTAACCTGGATTTGTACCAGAATTTTAATCTTCTCAGTGACTTCTCCTCCCCCTGACCCATCCAGGTTCAGAGATGTTATCAAGTCATTGAGTCACACCTTAGAAATCATTTCTTGCTTCAATCAAGGCTGGGAACCATCTCCTTTCAAGGGACGATACTGGCACAAATCACTAGTATTGTGAGACCGTACAGTATCCTTCCTACAATTCCTCTCATCTCCCCAGGGACGAATAAGTATTTCTGCAGCAGACAATAGATTGACTAATCCTAAAGCATTAACACACACCAAAAAAAGAAAAAACCCAGAACAACAAAACCAAAGAACTCACAACCAAAGACTACTCCAAAAACCAGCCACCAAAAAGCAATGAAAGCAGAAGCCTGTCCCTACACACACGCACAGATCAGTGCTGTGCCTTTACACCAGCACAGCTTTAAAACAGCACTGCTGCATTCATCTAGTATTAAAAATACCTGAGCAACAGATAATGCTAAAACTGTCAAACAAAAACCATACAGATACAGCTTTTGGTGCAATATATACTAAAAGTAAAGCATACACAACAAAGATAAATCCAGCAGTTTTATCTGTACTACCAAAGTTCTAAACAGGAGTTAATAAGTTTGTGAAAAACCTTGAAGAGTCACCAGGAAGATACAACGCTATTATTCAGATTTTACAGATAGGTGAAAATATATTTAATACTCAGTATTTTAAGCAGTATAGACCTTGGATGGGCTGACCAATTTCACAGTTGAGAGCCATCTATGCAGTGATTTGTACTCCTGGCACAGACTCTCTGATCATCAATTACCTGGATAAGGAAAACTTAAGATTTTTTTTTTTTTTGCTAGGTTTGCCTTGAGTCACTTTAAGGCACAATTTCACAGTCTATATACACTGAAACGTACTGATCCACTTTTGAATCATCAGTTTAACAGAGAACAATGTTTGGAACAGAGCTGCAAAACAGAACATATACAAACTAAATGGGAACAGGGCTGTAAAAGCAAGAGGGCATAAAATCACAGTATATTACAGCAACTTCAGCTATATCTTAAAATACATTCAAAACCTTATAGAATGTCCTAATTAAGTGATAGCCTTCTGCATGTGTGCACTATGATGTCATTCTTAACTATATGACCATATACAAACTCTTCTACAAGACCTTTGCCCAATTTAATGCAAAAGCTGGATGGTGATGCTCATTCAATGAACAGACACTTAAGATCTGGCTTTCTCCTCAGTGTTCAGTGCGTGACCATATGCTTTAGTTTAACATACTCCATTCAAACATGCTCTGCAAACACAATGATTCATTTTCTTGTGGAATTTTTCTAGTGTTCCTTGATATATAACATCATCACAGATACTCATTTATTTTCACAAGACTCCTTATAGGAACATAATCGTATTATCTGCACTTTTCAGATTAATAAATGTAAACCAAAGACTTTATTTAGCACATATTCAGTTATTTGGTCCCCATTTAGCAAAGAAAATGATCTGACACTTTCTGGAACTCATCACGTTACTTGGGCTTTACATATCCAAAGCATTCAACTTCTCTGTCAGTTTGGAGTGCTCAGCATGTCTACAACTGAGATCCCAGCTTCTTTCAGTGAGAAAAGTCAGATTTAAACAAGTTGATTAACACAATATAGGAGTTATGTGGCACAGGCATATATAATCCTTCAGAGAAGCACTGAATTGCTTCAAACACAATACAGTCCCTTCTCGTTCTACCTTCCTGCTTGATTCACTCAATACCTTCCCATTTATGAATTGAATGAAACAGGGTTATAAAGATCATTCACGGTGAATCACCAGAACCCTGAATTTCATGATTTTCTATAGAGATTCTTTTCCTTCCCCCCAGCAATTTTGGCCTTCTCTGGATGTAACTGTTCTCAGTCCCTCAATTTTCTGCTCTCCTAATATGCAGGGTCCTTTCTACCTAAACCTCCCTATATCTAGTGGTATCATAAAAAGAACAAACAAGTGAGCAAAGCCATCTGCTTGGCATTTTGGGCAAAAAGAGAAAATTAATTCTGTACTGTATATGTTAGAAGTAAGATGATGACCATGAAGGTTTTATTACAAGTGTACCAACACCTGCACATCCCCAGACTCTGCTGGCAGGAGAGCACAGCACACTGTCACCACGACCTTGACAACGGGCCACTCTTGCAGCCATAAAGTCCAGATCCATTCTCCTACAAGACAACACAAGAGCACCCGGATTGGTCCTGGTGTCCAGCAGCACTCCCTGCTCTGAAGCAGTGGCAGGGCTGCTAATAAACTGGCTGTGTAATACAAAAAGCATAACCAGCCTGGGGACTTCAGGACAGAGGTACCCTTCCTTCCGGGGTACAGACTGCATTTGGGATTATGCTTTGTTGGGGAGTTGCCCTGAATTTAAGTCATGCGTGAACTATAGAATAACTTAGGCTAGAAAAGACCTTTAAGATCATCAAGTCCAACTGCTAACCTAGCACTGCCAAGTCCACCACTAAACCATGTGATACATTTACAAATCTTTTAATCACCTGTGATGGTGACCCAACCACTTCCCTGAAAGCCTGGTCCAATGCCTGACAATCACTGAGGATCCTCCTTTCAGGTTGCTGTAGAGAGCAATAAGGTCTCTCCTCAGCCTCCTTTTTTCCAGACTAAAAAATCCCAGTTCTCTCAGCCTCTCCTCATAACACTTGTTCTCCAGACTTCTCACCCGCTTCACTGCCCTTCTCTGGACCTGCTCCAGCGCCTCAACGATTTTCTTGCAGTGAGGGGCCCAAAATTGCACACAGTTCTTAAGGTAGTGCTGAGTACAGGCAGATGATCACTTCCTGAGTCCTACTCACCACGCTGTTCCTGATACAGGCCAGGATGCTGTTGGCCTTCTTGGCCACACTGCTGGCTCATGTTAAGCTGTCTGTCAAACACCACCCCTAGGTCCTTTTCTGCCAGGCAGCTCTCCAGCCACTCTGCCCCAAGCCTGTAGTGCTGCCTGTGGTTGGTGTGAGTCTGGAGTGAGTTCCCCTGGGGACAGTGCAGTGGGTTTGAAGCTGAATCTTCAACCCTTTCTTCCCATGAGGTGTATAATTCGATATTTCTAGCCTTTCTCTCCAACAAGGTCTATGGCACCTCAGGGACCCATTCGGTAAAGAATGGACCCAGCACTTAGCCTTGTTGAACCTCATCCCATTGGCCTCAGCCCATCCATCCAACCTGCCCAGAGCCCTCTGTAGAGCCTTTCTGTCCTCAAGCAGATCCGTGCCCACATTTTGTTTGAGGATGGTTGGTTATTTTTTTTCCTGAAGTTTATAGTCATCTTAAAATAACCCTGATGCATTACCTGCGTGTTTCTGTATGGTACTTTTATTTTACCAGTGATGTTTAAATTCCCATTGAGTTTTATAGGCAAGCTCCCAGCGGCACGAAGAAACAAAATTGGACCTTTGAATTTATATGTCAATCTGGATGTTGACAGAGTGGTCACCTCCTGGACCCTGAACTTTAAATTAAATCCTAGTCACATTAACAAAGTCATGTAAAAGGTTACAAAACTGCATTGTAAGGTAACAAAAGCTTATGCTCCAAAGCACAGTTATGCCCAGGAGATGGACCTGGAAACAAGTTTCATATTTCAGTCTAACCTGCAAGCAAAACCCTACCTTGGCTGAAGCAATCAAGACTTGACATTGATTTCAGTGAAACCACGGTGTAAACCAAGGGGGAAAAAAGAAAACCAAAAAAACAAAAAACAACCCACAACAACCCAGCCCAGACCTTAATGAGACTAAATCTCCAGCAGGAGAGCCCTCAAAGTTCTCTACATGCACACAGACAAAAACAATTTGTGCTTGCCTCGTCGCTGCTTGAAGCTCAGTTGAACAATCCAAGCAGTTGAATTTTTTAAGTTCCTCAAGCGTTTTCTTATGTTGAGAGTTTCTGGGTTTTATTGCTTTTTTTTCTTAAAAACTTGAATTATTTCTATTAGTCACCCTTTTGATCTCTATTCTTGCTGCTGATGTCGTTCAAACTACTCTAACATTTATCTGCTTTCTTAGAATCCAACGAAGGAAATTTGTTCCTTAAAAAAAAAAAAAAGCAAGAGCATTAATTGAACACCACCTGTTTGTACAAGCTGAATAACTGGTTTCATTAGATTTAAAAATTAAGGCAAACAGGATCAAGTTATCAAGACAAACTCCAATCCCAAAATAGCCAAATTACACATAGCCGGTCCTGACTTTCCTCTTTGAACAATCAGAGTTCAAGACACACACAAAAAAAAAGCCTAAGCAAGTTCCAAGTATTTTCTTAATTATTTCCAACTTTTTCATTGTTAAGAACTCAGAAACATGATAAAATAATCTGATCTTCCCAACACATTTTTCTTCAGTTTGATACTAAGGAAAGGAATTATTCAACTTCTCTTTTCTAACATTTCATTCCACTGCTCAACTTTGATCTTTCTATCATCTCTATTTTCCCAACAGTAGATGGCACCAGTAATTTCTACATTCATTAAAGTACCAAGGGGGTTTGTTAACGTTTTAAATATCCATGGTTATATTTGCCTCACTGTATTCTACAAGTATCTTTAATAAGTCACCATTACAAAATTCTGCTTGTGAATTCACTTAATTTATTGGCATATGCTTCTTTTAAGTATCTGCTTATTATTCAAGCATTTGGGATAATACCTCCTAAAACTATAGCTTGATACAATTCCAAAAAAGTAATTTTCTGCTTTAACTTTAATTACTTCACTGAAATAGCATTAATTCAGTAACAGCAATTTGGGTTTTAATTACTTTACTGGAATTGCATTAATTTAATAACTGCAATGTGGATTACTACTAGCAATATTATTGTTTTCAAAGAAGAAATGCTTTTTACCCCATAATTCAAGATGTGTCACAACCATCTCAGCTCTGGATATACATCTACAATGCAGAAACTGTCTATGATAGCAGATCTGCTCATGTTTGGGCCTATGCTATATTTTACACTTATCTAACAGTTCATACTTTTTTTTTTGTGCTATTGAGGACTCAGCTTAATTATACACAGTCACATCAGAGGCACGTACATCTATATACACAGACACACTTTTACACAAGAAAACAATTACACCAAGAATTCTACTCTGATTTCCAGATACATTCTTTTGTTTCTCAAGCTCAACCTCCCCTACCACTACCCACCCCCCCCCCCAAAAAGAAAAATACCCCATGACAAACCAACCTTAAAACCTGCATTGTGAATAAATAAGTGTTTAGCTGCTCATAACAAGTTCCTTTCATATTCTGTGGGGACACGCAAACACTTTTAGGACTTTAGTTGACTACATTTGTTCAGATGAAACCCACCTTGAATTTCATACTGTTAAAAACAAGTTTATAACTAATTTATAAAATTAATTACTTACACTGGAAACAAAATTGTAATTTGTATCACTACATACATAAGTTTCAACACAAACTGTTACAAGGGAATGACCACAAACAGGAAAGGTTGAAAGGACATGATTCTTTGCAGTAATGATTGCAAAATTCACCACGATAAAACTCCTATGCATTGGGTAATGCATCACCAATCTGAAAGGAAAACCTGTCACTCATGACCTACACTCCAAAAGGATTGCTGACCTATTGAGTTCAGAGATCAATTTGCTTCCTGCATCTCAAAAACATGTACAGCAGGCACTTACGGTGCTCAGATCAATGAGTTTCCTTTCTCTATGAGCCACAACATCCGATACACATACAGAGTTAATGTTCATCCCCACTCCCCCCCTAAACTAATGATCCCCAATTTCCTGTTGGTGCAAGAATGGCCCAGGTCCAGGTCTTCATGTGAAGAATCTGCCACCTCCATAGAGAAGAGAAAAATGTGTTGGTGAACAGTCAGGGCCACTGAGATACCGCAAAAATAAGTATGACATAGAAAGAGATAAAAGGAAACTGAATGCCACAGCTGTGAAGCTCATGAGGTTTTTCAGAGCTGGCATACACCAGGATTTACAGTAGATGTTTTACTATTTGTTATTGGCTTCTGCCTTCTGGGGAAAAGAAGCAGAAAAAAAAATAAATTGATGTTTTATTTTAAAACATTAAGAATGAGGAGTCCACAGGGACAGCGTGTAACAAGTTATTGGATCTTACTGATGAGTATATCTGAATGTGTGTTTCAGCCCATTCCAACCCGCTGACCTAAAGTCAGGAGAGCTCATTGAACTTGCTTGTGGCTGTACTCCTCTTAGAACTAAATTAAGAGAAATCCATCTTACATCCAGAGAAAGACTGCTTTAAAAACTGAGTGATTCAGTGATTTTACATTCTGATCATGGCTACCCCTAGCCCTGCATTTGACAGACCACAAATGTGTTGGGATTTTTACATTTCCCATTTAGAACAGGCTAGGGTTGGATTTCTTTGGTTTTGTTTTTAATATAATTGGACTTTCAAGCTAATCAAGTCTCCATTCTTGCAATCCCTTATGGGATACTCAGCAAAACAGTATTATTGGAGATCTTTCTCTTTCCATCATATACTCTATTTGTAGTCCCTCATTTCAATAATATAAATTTTTAGGAACATTTTGTTTTTATTCCCAGATGAAAACAAAAAGAAAACAAAACCAATCAAGAAGCCAAACAGAAATGCTAATTTGATGCATTCAATATAATTCAGTACATCTAACTTCAAACTGCAATTTCCTCCAAATTTAAAGAGAGGGAACATGAAATCTTCTGGCTGCTAGAACCGCAACATTATTAAAAAAAATTAAAATCAGTAAGAACTGGGAAGGCTTGCCAAATACTTGCAATTAATTACAAATTAATTGTAATATTTGCTGCAATCTTTTAATTGAATCCCCTTCAACTTCTTAACAGGTTCCTTATGATTCTACATGTAAACAAAAAAATAATCTCCCATATCTCCAACTTTCTATAACAACAGTTCCCAAATTCACACAAATTTGAACTCTACTCTCTACTTAGTTTCAATATAATAATATTTCATACATGAAACTTGCAACAAAAATATTATATGTACCTGGGATTAAAACAGAAATGCCATGACACTAAAACAGTACAATCACAAACTTCACGTGGTTAAAAGCTTTTAATATTCTACACACTTTTTATTCTTCCCATTCTGGCATGAAAATCTTTGGTGACATCACAAGTACCTGCTAGAATAAGCAGCTATAATTAAGGCCTATAATTAAAGTACTCCAAATCAGTAGATAGATCCCCTACAGTACAGTTTCTATATCTCAGCATAATCCTGTGTTAAGTGAAGAAGGAACTCTGTTTAACCATCAGAAAACTTGGGTGGATCATAGCAACTCTTTAAATAAATACATGGAAGTTGCAGCTACAAAGAAAAGAATCTCTTCTCTTCTACAAATGACCTTGAACTTCAGTATTGCAGATTCAGGTTAGAGAGCTGGAAAAAAAAAATGCTTCTGGTGTAAAAGAGAAACCAGAACGGACTGCCTGGCTGCAAAGACTATGGAATTTCCATTACTGAAAATCTTTAAGAAAGAGCCAGATAAACATCTGTCAGGAAGTAGGTAGGTATAGTCAATCCTGCCTCCAGATAAGAGAGGAGCTGGATGAACACTAGAGTTCCCAGGAAAACCTCTCCTTATTTGAGGTCTAAACAACAGAGATGCTATTTTTATGGTTTTATTAAATACTTTAACAACAGTGTAACTTTCTCATTACTAAATTATTTTGCCAGAAACTTCTGGTATGCTCTCACTGAAGAATCAAAAAGTCACCAAGTCTGTGTCGTGTCTGTCCCCCCCCCCCCTCCCCAAACCCAAGAACCAACATCAAAATCCCAATAAAACTTTAGTATTATTTTTTCTACAATAATTATTACCAGTTAACATTTGAAGTCATAAATGCTATTTTTAGAAGAAAACTACAATGCTTCAAGCCAAAATTATGCAGATATATGATTCATACTTTGTTTTATAGATTTTTGACATTAACATAACAGTCCGCTTTAGTGGCAAAAAAGGTAACCAGAGATCTCATTTTACAGTTAATTTTACCTAATAAACCAGAATTATGTAGCTTGCATGATCTAATATTTGTCAAAATAAAGTACTATGTTTTCTACTTCTTCACTAAACATATACATGTACACATGCACTCAAGCAACTACATGGTTTAGACCATGTCTCCAAACTGAAATGCTGGTACTTGCTAAATGTTAGTCTTTGCACTGAATTTTGCAGCAGTACACACACTGCTGGGTTCTCCCTGGTGCACTTTACCTGATTGCTAATGCGAGTGGCAAGAGAGCATCTGTTTCCTAACATTACAGCCGGTTAATAAAGTTAATCATGTGCAAAGTCTCATTAAGTTAACACTACTTATGTTTATGTAAGTCGAGCATACCCAAAAGAATCCTGGTGGATGATAACCTGTAAGTACATTTGAGAATGTATCTTCTTACATTTATCTATACCAAAAATGCAAGGCTAAGGAGTAAAGTCCTTCAATTCTTTACGTATTTGAACTATTTCTCTCTGGTCACCTGGCACTATACTAAACCTTTATCACCTTCTCTCTGCAGGAGTGAAGAATATCATTTCATTTACACACTTTTTATCACATAGCTGTAGCCTGCATTTATGTGGGAAATCTGCCATTTCCACTCACAATATATAATTTAGAGCATTGTCGAAAATGTCACACAATAACAAAGGACATTTGCTGATGTGGAATGTCTGTGGGGTTTGCGGGTTTGGACTCTTCCCAACATTCTCTTTTTTTTCCTCCTCTCATTTCATATTTCAAGTAGCTTTGGTGCTTGTTTTGGTTTGGATTTTTTTTTTTTTGTTTAAAGCAAAATATTTATACTCTTTATTTCCCAAACCATACATTATTGATAATATTAATATCTTTATTCCCCTTCTTCTCCTCCAAAAAGGGGTAAGCAAACCACAGCTGTGCCAAATTTCAGGGGAATTTGGAGACTTCTTAAAATTTAATTTCAGAGAAATTTACTTAAATTCATCTGTCCAAGCCAGGTGTAGATTATTGAAGCCAATCAGCAGGTGCATCCATCACTTAGATGCAGTGTGATTTTCTATTACAAAGTCTTTTTTTCAATCAGGGAGGGGGAGGAAAGGGACAGATGGGACACAACACAGAAAAGTTTTACCAGTTAATCCTTTAATTTCCCTTTTACCTCAGGGGACCTAGTCACTGGTTTCAGTTTAACATAACACCTGCTGATAAAGTTTCTGAAGTGTGTTCTCTTACACCAACTTTAGTTTTTAAGATGTGTAACTGCGAGTCACCCTAGAGCTAGAGTAGGCAATTTTGCTTCCAGCTTCCTCCTCTCCAAGACCTGAGACCTTCTAAGGATCACCATGCTAGACCCAGCTCTTCAGTAAAGACTTTACTGTGACTACCTGACCCCAACTCCTTCCTGCTCTCAGCCATAACAATTCATAGAACCAGGATGAAGCTTTTTCTGCCTTACAGTAATAACCTAGAGAAACCATCTGAAACTTGTCTCTCATCCTCACAACACATTAAATGCAGCATTAGGACTGACACTGAATTAATTCTTAAGGGAAATTATTAAATCGTAAAGCACATGGAAATTAAAAGAACAACATCCATTATGCATCCTATTGATTTCCATAGCTCCAAAATTGAGATCCTCAAATTACTTCATGCACTGCAACACCTTTGCTCACAAGATGGTAAGAGCGTACCTTAGTCAAAGCTACTCTGAACCAGGAATCCATTACAGGCTCTTGCTGTGTAGTACATTCAAAAGAAATTTGAGAGATCACCTTGCCATTATGTGGCACATGAAGGACACCCGGCGACCAGGCCCAATCAGCACAGGTTCATGAGAGGCAGGGCCCACTTGATGAACCTGATCTTCTATGACACAGCAACTCACTTGGTGGCTGAGGGAAAGGCTGTGGATGTTGCCTACCTGGACTTCAGTCTTTTGACTTGGTTTCCCACACCATTCACCTGGAGAAACTGGCTGCCCGTGGCTTGGGTGGGAGAACTCTTCACTGGATAAAAAAACGGCTGGAGACTGGGCCCAGAGAGTGGTGGTGAATGGAGTTAAATCAGTTGGTGGCTAGTCACGAGTGGTGATCTGGTATTAGGGCCTGTTCTCTTTCACATCTTCATCAGTGATCTGAGGGCACCCTCAGCAAATTTGCAGATGACACCAAGTTGGGTGGGAGTCTTGATCTGCTGGAGGGTAGAAAGGCTTTGCAGAGGGATCTGGACAGGCTGGATCGATGGGCCAAGACCAATGGGATGAGGTTCAACAAGGCCAAGTGCTGGGTCCTGCACTTGGGCCACAACAACCCCATGCAGCGCTACAGGCTCGGGGAAGAATGGCTGGAGAGCTGCCTGGCAGAAAAGGACCTGGGGGTGTTGGTCAACAGCCAGCAGGTGGCCCAGGTGGCCAAGAAGGCCAACAGCATCCTGGCCTGTATCAGGAAGAGCATGGTGAGTAGGACTCAGGAAGCGATCATCCCCCCCTACTTCCCTGCCTCCCTGCCTGGCTTTCCTGGGTTAAGGCAACCCAAAAGGCAGTGATAAAAGGAAATAAAGTGTATCTATGTGAAGGTTCTGGGAAATCTGGAGAAAAAACTAAAAAAGCTCAAACTCCATTTTCATAGAGCTTTACTCCACCCCATCCACAGGGAATTTTGTGCAACTAGAAAGGAAGTAAAACGGGAGCCAAAACTTGAAGAGCTGATGCTGCTTCTGAGCAATTGATGCTTTTCTAAGTAGTTCTGATATGAAAGCCGATAATCCTGCTTTTGCTTCCCTGAAGCGCACAACAGATTCAGTTGTTTCAGTCCTACAACTCTTACTCAGGAAGAATTTCCCATTGAGCCAGTGGGACTCATGTCTGATTTGGACTCCAGGATTTTACCCTAACAATGCATTTGTATTCAGTGCGCAAAGGGAATCTGGAGTCAATTAAATCTGTAAAACAAAAATGGACCAACACTGAAGAAGACCCAATAGCTCAGTCATGCCTGGCAGTCTACAGAAGCATGTGAGCCTAATTACAATTCTAATAAAATAAAGCGTGAATATTTCATTATGAAGCCCTTTAAAAGATGACCAAAAAAAACCAAACCAAAAAGCACACATTCTTGCTGAAAGCAGTTGTACTCCTTCAGCCTGTCTTGTTTTATATTTAACATCTCCCAGACCAACTTTCTTGAGAAAGGGCAAGATCAGAATTGTAGAGACCATGGTAGCACTGTCAGACTGACACCTTCATTTCATTACAAAGCTGATTGTCAGACTGACACCTTCATTTCATTACAAAGCTGACATGCAGATTTTATTTTTGGAAAGTAGCATGGACCTTTTAAAACTTATTATAAGCAAATATACATTATTCTCAATCAAAATTTCAAAGAAAGTAAGCACTTTGAATGCAAACCATTTTCTGAACTATTGGGCAGTCATATAATTACCTGTTTTGCCAACTTAAAAAGCATTAGCATAAAGTAGGAAAAAAACAATTTGCTTATTTGTGCTTTTCTCAGTAACCACAATGCAAACCATTAACTAACATCATGGATGTTTACAGTCATCCCCATAGAGTCACTTAATTCTTAATCTCTTCTTGTTAGACATGGCAAGTATAAAGTAATCCCTCATTCAGAATGGGCTGCTTTCAAGTTTCCTGCGAAGAAGTATTTTTAAAAGAAATCTATTCTATATTCATATGCCAAGTTCTTCTAAACAACTTCAAGTTATATATTGGTAGACCTTAGCTCGCCAGAAGAGAAGAGCTCGGCAGCACCGTTGTAGTTTTTGGTGAATCAGGAACAGGGAAGAAGCCTGCCTTGGCCGCAGAGACACGTGCATTCCCTCTCCAGCAGGTTTTGCTACGTGGGGTCAAGCTCAATACCTTGGCAGAGTCCAGGGGCTACAGAGAACTAAGGACTGGAACAACAGCATCAAAAACGTTCAGGGCTTCATGTGTGCCTGTAACATCTTGTACATATGTTTCACTGGAAATGTCTGAACACACATCCACCGGATTAGGGCCAGGGCTAGCCATCAGCAAGCAGACAAGCGAGGGAAGCAAAAGAAAAAGCGGCTTTCTTGCTGGGCTAGGTCACTGGAAATGTCAGGTGGAGACCTCTGCCAAAACATTGTAGTCCTGTGCTCTCACCAGCCAAGAGAGAGGATGAAACCAGATCAAAGCAGTACAACTCAGACAGACATGAAAAAACAGACCAGCGGGTATCCCCTTATACATGCCCCGATTTGCTCAGACAGCTCAGAAAAAAAAACCACCCTGCAAAGCCAAGGCAAATACTAGAGAAGGATCAACAGCTCCACTCACAAGTGCAAAGTGCACTTTGTAAAAGCTAAAAGCTTGATCCAGCACAGAAGAAACCGTGATACAGAGTGATGGCTCACAGGAGTTTGGTGCTGCTAGTTATTCATTCAGTAAGATGTTACCCAAGACTAAGGAAGGAAACAAATGTCTGAAGAGCGACATTTTGTTTTAGAGCTATGCAAGCATAGAGGACTTTCCCTCTTATATCACAGAATTCAAAAGATACCAGAAGACCTATATATATAATTTCCCTAACTAGTTTTTATTAGAAGCAAAGAAATAGTATTTTGATGATGTATTAAAAAGCTTTTGCCACTCTCTTCTTCTTTCTACTTGTCTGACATGCGATTCTATTAAAGCTTCAGTGACAACTATCCCAAACCAGTTATAGAATTTTACAGAAATAGACCTTGCAATAAATCTAGCCTTTACAGATAAGGATGCACTGAAACGACAATTTCTTACAAATCTGACATTTTCCTGTTATTGGGGTAGTCACCTTACACCCACCATCAATGGATAGAAGTTACAGTGATTCTGATGTCCTCTACCATGATGTGTTAGCCAGTGGAAAAAAAAAAATTGCTTTTCCTTTTGGAAAAAGTAAAAGCAATACAGATATTAACAAAGTTGCACTTTCAAGAATTACAAAATTAAAAAAAAAATCAAATCTATTATATTAAGGACCACTCCAGGGTTTGGTTTTTTGGTTTTTTTTCCCCCATCTCTTCTCTCTTGCCACGCATTTAACATCTTAATGATTACTGCATTTGTATGGTCAAATGAGACCTCTTTAAACTATGTATACTAGAATTGTATCCATACAGCATATGTGTGCATACATGTGTAGACACATGCATGTGCCAAAATAAGGCTTTTTCTATAAATTATCACATGCCCTAGAAAAGTCCCCATTCCAGACACTACAGCAGGACGATGTACCTTGAGAGCTACAGCCCAAATTCTGCAGCAGCCTCCTGCTGCAAGGATGGGAAAGCTGGCACACAGACCCAAACGCTTTGTACATTTGCAGAAGTCTGCCTTATGCCTCAAACCACTGACTTGTGCCTGGTCCTCCTGTGTCCTGAAACTTATCTGTGCAAATATAGAGTCATCTGTTTACAAGTCTGTAAGCAAACTGAATTTTTCCTTAAAAACACACATGCATATAGTCTCAAACATGTTCTCCTCAGGCAATGATTCATCTGCTGGTGGGTTCCAAATTGATTCTGTAGACAAGTCTTAATCTCTTCATCCTGGCAAAGCCCATCTTAGTAGGAATAGTGAGAGGAGACATGCAAGGCATACATTCCCTTTCCTCATTGCTAATTCTTTTTTTTCTTCTAGACTAAAAATCTGCAATATTTTACAGCCTCCTATAGGGTACATACAAACTTCAGTCACTAGGGAGTACTATCCAGTTGTAAATTTTGTGTAGCAAGCTCAGCAGATGCACGTAAAAACAGTCTTGATTATTATCTTTGCACTTAACTACCATACTTGCTAAATAACACCAACTACAGCATCTCTGTAGTGCATCATGCAGCCAAAGGAAATTGCAGATGACTTACTTCTGTTTCAGCAGTAGTTCACTGAAATCCTAGCTCTACTCAAGCGTCATCTGCAAACTACTTTCACTCATTATCTGCTATTATAAGAGTGCTCCACATCCATAAAGTTTCATCACACTCTAGTGTACTTTCAGAAGGGTCTAATATTGGTCTAATATTACCCCAGTTTAAAATCTCTTCAAACAACTCACTAGAATCTGTCAAACATGGGCAATGGGCGCACAGCAAAAACTGGGAAAGTGCTGAAGGATCAGGCTTTATCTGATGCAGGCTTTTTTTAATACACTCTTTGGCAAGAGAGGATGATAAACTTGAATGGTGGTAACAGAAGACATCAGCACTCTCTCTACTGTAGTCTTACTTTAAGTGGCCTTAAAATGATTGCCTCTAAATTCCATATGCCAGAGCAGCTAGAGATTTGTAGGTTTTTTTGCTTTGTCCCTGGTGCCAATACCCAAGGAATACGCACCACAGAGTAACATTTCCACAATGCAGTTTCTACATGCTGCTGCCCATATGGAAACAAAACTGACTCTCATGGTCCAAAATTTAAGTCTCTGGAAGGGACATCTCAGAAGAAATGATTAATGAACACTGTTAAAAAAAAAAAGTTGGGAGACCAAAGGGTCTATCAGGGAACCTTATTTATAAATTAAATACCACAACACTACAATTGGATACTGGGCCAAAATATTCTAATTCAGGCTACATAGGGCTTGCTGAGAAGAAACTAAATATCTCACTAAGCCATTCAAGGGTAACAGCCCTCCTCTGTTTACATTTGCTGCACATCCCTTTTATATCATGTTGTTCCTTCTTTTAGAAGGACTAAAAAACAAGGGATCAAAAAAAAAAAACCCAAACCAAAAAAAAAACCCACCCAAGACAGGAAAGAGCAGAGGGCTCAATGTGTTCTTTGAAGTACACCACGTGTAAACTTTAAATCATCAACTTCTAATCTACAGTTGGACTTGATCTTAAAGGTCTTTTCCAACCTAAATGATTCTATGCACTTAATATATGCTAAATAGCCATTTCTAATACTGCTAATCTTAAATTAGCACATTATCATTACTCCCCAAAGGAGGAGAGTAGGTCAAGGGTTCCACTACCTACTGTCTTATAGATGATTTATACATTTTTGAAATCAGTCAAATGATACCGCAATGATCTGGTCTCATTTCATGGCTGTAAATGACCGCACAAGGTTCAAAGTACCAACTTTGAGCTGTTCTGGGATCAAAGTGCTTTGGGATCAAGAGATTCACAAACCCAGATGTTATAAAGGTCACCCACAAGGTTTTTCTCTCCTAGATGATTCTACTTGAATGACAGCAGACTCAATCAGAGTAAGTGCTTCCAAAATAAAGGCAATCAAAGTGCTAAATTCATGGATAATTCACAAATGCTAAATCTTTCTTTTCGCTTCACTATTATAACACTATAAAATTGAATAATAAGGAATTTTTATATATCTCCTTGTTTTCTCCCTCCATTGCCAATTTTGGTAACTAGATTGTGACTTAAGACTTCACGGGACAGGAATAGGAAACCTGGTAGAAATTACTTCTTTTTTTTTCTATTTTTCTGTGTCTGTTTATTGCCTGGGATTAACAGCAATGGTTTTCTCCTTGAATTTCGTATTGAGAAAGTATGGTGAAAGGGACTGGTAGGAGAAGGCTTAAATATGGAGAAATAGAATATATTAGTTATTAATTGGGATCAACACTGGACACCTTCCTTAGTCCTTCCCAGACACTTCTACCAGAGGAACAGAAGCCACAGATTGTAACATATTCTGTGCACTGGGCCCCTTCTCACACAACTGGCCGGCCTCACAGGCCCCTTCTCACCCAATGGGTATTCTTTTATTATTTTATAATGGCTTCAAACCTGAATCCTGTCCAAACATGGGAGTTCTCCATGATAACGTCTGACCATCCATACAATGCTTGTGTCAGAGGTTTTCCTCCATCCCACCCCTGCTTCCATGTGCACAACCATTTGCATCAAAAACAGGATTTTACAAACTGCAACAGTAGATTTATAGAAATAAGTGCAACCTATCTGTTGACAATTAGAATATGATCAGTAAAATCCCCCTGCTCCTCCTATACAGGCATTTAGTAGCCCACAACATGGAACATAAAGGGTTGAATTCATATTGAAACAAAATTTAAAAAAGCAAACCAAAAATATTTCAAGCTATTTTTCATAACTGTTTATTTTGGCTGAGGTCTCAACAGTATGAAAAATATCCCATACTCATTCTAATATTCAGATGACAGCTTGGACAGCCACATCATTATCATTTTATGGAATGGAACAGAATTGATAAATAGTTAAGGGGAAATAAAGTAATTTCAGCCTTGAATGGTATTTGGCTTATTTTCCCAGAGATTTACATAGGCATTACCCACAGTGGTAAAGTAAAAATCCACATCCCAGAGGAGTTTCATAAAAACGTCAGCAGTGAACTACTGAAATCAAACTATCATGGCAGGTTTCAGGATTACACTGATTGTAGAAGAATATGAGTGAACATAAGTTTTGCCCTTAACAGGTCATGTAAACAGAGTGAAGAGCTCTTAAAGCATACTAGCTGTAAATACTGTGTTGAAACCACAAATTCCTGGACAGCTGATATTTCTTTCATAAACAAGTGAGAGACCTTGCCATGTAGTGCTCTGAATTTCCTATTGCTTTGACATGAATTTTAATGTTTACGATTCTGGAAGAACAGAACAAAATTCACTCTAGCTGAAGATCATGTTAGCTGTTATGTTTTTTCAGACTAAAAAAACCTGCAAGTTAAAATCTAAAGAAAGGCCCAAAACAACAACAATAAAAAAAAACCCAACAAAAAAAAGCCTCCAAAAAAATCTGCAGAACCATCTGAATTCACGCGGAGACAAGCCCATCAGCCTTAAAACACAAGACATTTGCTGGAGTTTGGCAGGCAAACAAAACAAACACAAGTCTGGCAGAAGTAGCCCACTTGGGAGAACAAGGAATAAAATACGATTGCTCATTTTTGGTAGAGGTGGGGAGAGGAAAGGTTACAGCATGAGAATTTTGGAACTGACCCACAGAGTTGGGTCAAAATGAAAACATTTGGAGACATGAAATGAAACACATTAAAATAAATAAGAGAAAGATATGATCAAGTCAAATTGGATTCTGTTAAAGCTACTCCCATATGGCCCAGTGATGGAGAGATGCCTATGTGTCCATTTAAGATTCATAATTCAAAATAATCAAAAAAAAAATCAAGTGACTGAGCTATGCATCATCTACACCCCTTTCCCCAATTTAATATATTTGAAAGGGAATATAAGAAAGCATCTACTCAGTAGTAAATAAATCCATGTGCATTTTGAAGCCTGAAAAAGGTCAAAATTAAGCCTAAAATTTTAAAACATCTGAATGCTAAAGATCACTATTATTAGAGTCTTAAAAAAAAAAAATCTGTTGTATATCCCACAAATACTATTTCCATGACATTGTTTCAAGAAAAAGAGATTGAGAAGAAAAAAATTCCAGTTCAGCACATCACTAAAGTCACAATTTCTCTTTTGATGAAAGGATAGGCAGAAAAAGCAATTAACATAACACAGATACATACAAACCCCTCAGATTTTTCCCTGTAGTTTTCTCTAAGCCTAATCAGTGTTTCTCTCTCCCCACTATCAGCACCTGAATAGATGACTGTGGGTGGGATTAACTATGAAACTGTCACTCATGAACTTTCTCTACTACCAGAGTATTTGTAAAATTATTGGCCCCAATTATGGAAAGACTGAAGGACAGTCTGTATCCTCGAGGTTCAATGGGATTTATGAAGATGCTATTAATCACTCTCTTATATAGGAGCTTAAAGGCAAAAGGGTGCAATTTGGATTTGGAATTTGAATTTGGAAAAAAACCCCCACATAGTTTGGTGGGTTTGGGAGTGTCTACAAAATTTACCTTTAAAGGCCTTTAAACATATACCTTTAAAGCCATAAGACTCTACAGCACATACTAGATCTATAGAGTGCTTGTTCACATTCTTGCACTTTTCACTTAAACAATCTATTTACATATTTTTTAATAAATGAAAGCCATCACCCAAATTTAAAATGTGCTGTAAAATAATAATTGCTATTTTTGAGTAACTAGGGATGAAAATAGTTTAGGTAGGTACAAAACTATTTAAATCACAATTTTCCTTAAGAACCTTCTGATCGTGTTTCTAATGGAAAAAGAATTTAAGTAAATTTCTTTCCAAGCATTCTAATTGCTCAGTTTATACAGGCTTTTTTTAATGCTATTTCCCAAGAGAGTTATACCTTTACTAAGTATAAATTCTAAATTTTAAATATACTGGGTAATTTATTTTGTTTATGCTGCTTTTTTGAATTTAGGCTACTCTAAATGAAGCAATAAGGAATAAAAAAAAAATAAATTCTCATGTGTTGCTTTGAAATCCAGTCCTGAAGGAAAAGATATTAAGAAGAGCAAGAACTTTTTAATAGCTACATGGAACAGAGTAGCAAGTGAAATATTTCAGTAGGGGAAAAAGGGTATTTTTAATTGAAACAAAATTAACAGCCACTGAGCAAGTCACGAAACAGCATCAGATAAGGCAATCAAAGGGGGTGCATTAAAGGTGACTGCCCAAAGTGTCACAAAGCCACGCAGTGTTGCTGTGTGGCCAAAAAAATAATCCTGAGTATTTGGCATCCATTCCCACAAAAAGTGCCAACCTGGACAGATGAAGCTAATAACATGGTGAAATAAAAGGCTGATTATCTCCCTCTAGACTTCTTGTTTTGTCACAAAAGTGGATGGGGTGTTATAATGAATATTAGTTCAGTTACTGTATTTTTAAAGAATCAACCAACCAAAAAAAACAACAGTGTTCTATCTACAGCACTAGGACATGGAAGAAAACAGGTACCCAGAATTCTGAAGGAAGAAAGCCTTAAGAAAAAAATCTTTCTTGTAAATCATCTGCTCTTACTGACACCCCAATCATTAGCTTATTTCAGGAAAAAGATAAGTGTAGATGTGCACATCACCACTTTTTTTATAATTACTTTATGCCCATAGCAGTCGGCAAAAATACTACTACTACTGTTTGCTGTGATTAGGGTGATATGTGATTGTACTAATTTAATGTTGCTTTATGTAGAGAGTTTTCATATTTTGCAGTTAATGGAAACATCAATGCTAAGCTACTTTGCTGTGATTAGGGTGATATGTGATTGTACTAATTCAATGTTGCTTTATGTAGAGAGTTTTCATATTTTGTAGTTAATGGAAACATCAATGTTAAGCTGATTTAACTCCTTTTATACTATGTACCGCAGTAAATTCACTGCGTACAAACATTTACTCTCTTTTCTGCAAACAGTAGAAACAAACCCTTGCAAGGAAAACAATGGCAGAAATTAATTCTAGACTCTGTTCTATGATGAGTCATGACCTGCAGTAATTTCCTCTTGAGATAATAAACTGATCGGAAATAAGGCATTAGAATAGCTGGCGATAAGGAGGTTCATTAGCACTACTCTGTAAAGAAACTCATGTTCTGCATAAGGGTGGTTCAGCTAATGCACATTGTTAGACTGAGCAAATGAAATCTGAAATTACACATCTTGTATCTCTGAAGTAAAATTTGGAGTTAAACAACCCTCAAGTGACTAATTCATAAATATATATATACACAAGTATTTAGGCCCCTGCAAACTGCTAAAAAAGTTAGGCACACAAAACATTTGTTGAGAGTCAAGAAATACTCTCTTTCACCCAGGCCAGTGAATGCACCAGTAAATGCTCAGCACAGAAAAGGCAGCAGGTGTCTCCTCTTGAGACCAGTGCCCTGGCCATCAAAACAAATTCTGACATACTAGCTCTTATTCTGAAGCTTTTTAGAGTTAATATTCTTTGTACATGTAGGAGGAAATTTAAACCTCAACAGCAAAACTAAGGTTTTTGGAAGTTCTTCAATTCATGGCTAGCTAATAGAACATTATGTTCAGAGTGTGCCATTATATTTTAATTTGAAAAGCAGTTTTTAAGTACATTTATAATATCGTATTTAGAACTAATGTTCTTGTGAAATGATCCATTTTCTTAAATGTTTAGACAATAACACTTAGACAAGCTTAAAGTCATGTTCTTCTGTCTTACTTCACAAACACCTCATGTCAGCATTGACGAAAGAAGAATTTTCATTTGTATTATTTTAGCACTTTTGCCCATATATTTTAAACTATGAGTGAAGTGACAGAAAAGTAAACATTATAGATTTGCTTTGTTTAAAAAAAATAACATTTTCTGATTTTTCTTATCAATGCTGCATTTCCATTGCTACATAGATGGCAATGAATTTGTCAGAATACCATTTAGATATGATTTACCTGACTTTTTAAATGCATTTGGTGACCAATTTCAGTACAGAAATGCAGGCTACAGCCATTAAAAAAAAAAAGATAAGTAATCTAGAAATATGGCAATCATCAATTAGACAAAAAACAAGTAAGCTTCAGAACAGCCTTACCTATACCATGCAATACAGCATTATCCAGATATATTTAATCTGGCTTCAAACAAGCCAGCTCTAAGTTTGAAGATAAAAGCCACTCAGATGACCACTAGACTCTGCACAGAGCTATACTGGGAAACCTGAGAATTCACATATGGAGCTGGGAACTATTCCCAATTTATTCTAACATGTAAGGAGGAAAGATGTGCTGGCAGAGTCTACCAATGTCCTCTTTCTTTCCTAGGGGGAGGAAAACAAGAAAAAAGAAAGAACCAACCAACAGTTTATAGGCAGCATATTAGCTGTGGCACCAGGTGTCCTAGTGAATTCACCAAGTGAATGAGGTCCAGAACAAGTTAGTCCTGGCACACACCAGTGTTGCCTTGTCTGCATTTATGGAGCTCCTGTCTCTGTGCAGCGCTGCTCTGTAGTGTTTAGATGCATCATTCACAGGAAAAGCAAGGAGACAGTTCCACATTTCTCCTACTAGGATGACAAGAAAAGTTGTACTCCGCTTCCTCCGGACAACGTGTGATATCAAGGTTTCATAACTACCTTCTTGGGACCTTTTGTAGCACCTCAGCTCTAACTGCAAGCAAATCAATTTTCATAACACATTTTCCATACCCACATATATTTCCCCCTTACCCTACCTTTTCCTGGAACACAGCACTGTGCATTAAAACTTAGGAATGCAGCTCTTTGAACTTTTGTGTTTTTAGCTCTTCATCCACAAAAATATTCAAGCAGGCAATAAATTTTTCCCCCCTCCATGCCATTACTCGTAATAGTAATCTGTTCAAGAAATTTGCTGCTGCTGCAATCACAATAACTGGATCATTTACAGCAAGGCAGTCACATTCAAACATAAAATGCAGTAGAATGCAACCTCTTGAGACAGAGCTATATTAAAGCTACTAATAAAGGCCCCAACTCTTTTTCCATTAAAAGGACAGGGACTCCTTCCAAATTACATCAAATCCAAATTTGATGTAATTTGGATTGGGCCTAAACTACTCCTTTTAAACACAAGATCAAACTTCCGCCACGTGCCTTGGGAAAAGCCTAGGAATTCTACCCTGGGTCTCCTTTCTATTGAGCATCAACCAATTCCACATTCTATTCCTCTTGAAAGAATTCAGTTGTATGGTTATAAGAAACCACTTTTCTTAAAAAAAATAAAAACATTATAATAAGAAAAAAAGTAATCAACTATAGGGAGCTGTATAGTTTTGAATCTTTACTTGATTTACTTGTTTTGGCCAGGATGAAGTAAATCAGAATCTATATGCAATTTTTGGCTGTTTTTTTCTCTTTTGCTTTGAAGCAAACAAAAAAATGCCATTAGAAAAGGCAAAAAAACACCTCAAACCCAACCCCATATCAAAACCTCTACTAAAGTGTTGCAATATTATCCCGTTTTTTTTCTTTAGAAAATTTCTGTCAAAGTCAAAAAGTCATCACATAGTGCAGAAATCAGGCATTGCTATGCTTTGCCTATTCTGCCTTCCAGAAGAGTATCGTTCAATTGACATTCATAAGGAAGATAATGACTCAAAACCCAGATATTCTTGCTTCAAACCTCAAACTCTTATGCAAGGTGCAGATGAACCTGGACAGAACAGCAGGGAAAGGAAGATAACTTCTGCCTCGAGTCAGAGAAGCTACCTACAACTTCTGACCCACTCAACTGTACCCGAGCCAAAGTCACAATGCCGTTGATGCATAAAGGGAAAAGCATATTTCCTGGAGTCCCAAAATGGCTGTCTTTCCTAAGCTAGCAGGCCAGCCTCAAAGGAGCTATTTGTTAAATGCTTGCTTTGCTTCCCTATGTTTCCCCTTCAATCACACTGAGACTGAGCTGTGTCAATCAGCTTCAACCCAGTGCATCAGGGCACAGAAGTTGTTTCAGCAGGTTCAGGTTCTGCTGATACATCATTTGATTTTCACATTTGACAGACAATTGTCTGTATGGAAACAATAAGGGAAAAATAAAGGGCCAAATTATCTCCTTCCTGGGTTATATGGAAAGAGAGAAAAGGTCATAAACTTATCTAGGTTTATGAAGGTGTTTTTACATTACAGAAAACCAGAACATTTACACACAGGAAGAAATTTGAAGTACAGATATGAAGATGTAGAGTAGTAGACAAAGCACTTGAGGAAGGAGAATAATCACAACAACCCATTTATTTGCAAAGAGAGAAAAAGGCAGGGGGGAAGAAAGAAAAGAGTGGACCATTTGTTCTTGCAGGAAGGAACACTAAATTTATGTGAAAGTAATTCTTGTCTTATAGAGGATATCAGCAGGCCAAGGAAGCACTGAGCAACTGCAGCAATGTTTCAGAAAAAAATGGACATACTAGAGGTTCCCATATCTTGGATTTCAGGAAAAACAATAAAGGCAAGCATGCAGGACTACCTACTGATAGGAGGTCCTGAATTACATCTACTAAAAGAACTAAATGAGTAGATACACAACTTATCCTCTCTTCTTTTTTAAACCTTGAAAACTGCTAAACTCTGCTGCAAAAAGGTCCAAGTTTCTCCACTGACACCAAGGACAACCTGCTGGCTCCTCTTCAACTGCAGCTGCTAAGTTTAGTTCAAAGTTGTAGAAAAACAATTTGAGGAAAGTGTTTTAATAGGTCTTTGTCTAATCAATGCCAGGATTTTCCACAATGCAAAGAAAAAGGAATATGGCCTAGCCAAAAAAACGGAGGAGAAAGTTATCACAAGAATCTTGGCTTTAAGGAGCAGCCAATGTAACTGACTGAGAATCTCTGCATCAGCACATGCAAGTATAGTCAGGGGACACTGGGTACATCTATATTAGCAATTTAATGCCCTGAAGGCATTTGTTTTATAGCAAGTTCGCCTCGCACCTATACTTGGTGCCACATAGCTTGTAATGAAGCACACCTCTAGCACGCTTGATGTACTTTATCTCCTAGTAGAACTCAGGTTGAAGTCCTAAAGGAGACCTCATGCAGAACACTCAGGCTGTCTCTCCTTTACCATATCAAGGCCATCTCACCCAGTCTCTCTATCCTCTCATGTTTAACCTCCAGCTGCAGCCTTATGCAACCCAGCTCATCACTGGATCTCACCGCTTTGTCATGCCCCTCCTTCAAGTTCAGCCTATGATCCTCATGTTATCTGCTACCATTCACAGGTTGCCCTGCAGACAAACACACCTAACTACACTTAACAACCACTCTCACTCACCTGCACATTTCCCATCTCTTCTGAAGTTAATATTCAATGTTTAATTCATATCGATGTGCTAACTGATCTTAACAGGATGCTCACTAGAAAACATGACAGGCAAATTCCTTGATCTCAGTTCCTCTGGTTGTACTGGTTTGACATGTCCAACTCAGAGCAGCAATTTCAAGGAAAGTCCTATCCTGCTTGAGGAAAGCAAACACCCAATACATACATAATCTTTTGGAAACATAGCTGCTAAAAAAAAATAAAATCTAATAGACTTGACCAAGAATGTGTGAAATGCAATTTTTCAAATGCTTGTAACTTTGCCAAATGTGGGTGGATTTTTACAGGCATGGTAGAAAAGCATATCCATGCTATAAGCTTCTAATCCCTCCACTACACTCAGAAAATCTAAATGCTCAGAAAGAAAATGTACCCAGACTTTTAATGTCAGCAAATCAAAACTAATACTGCAAAGATGTTCACTGAAAGTTTGCCAAATCCATCCAAACAGCAAACTGACAACCTAAGAGTTTCAGGGATTAATAAAAAGAAAACAACCAACCTCACAGTACAAGAAACTTTTCCAATCCTTGGCCATAAACTTGAAAAAAAGAGAAACCTGCAAATAACCTCAGAATGCCTTTAAGTGTTTCCCTGAAAGCTGTGTTTAAGTCAACATCAGAAAGTATTTGAAAATTGTGTCTTTCAAAATTGCCACAAAGCACTTTCCTAATTTTGTTAATCAAATAAAAAGTATAGACTTCTAAATGTTTGACAAAGTTGTTAGAACTAAAACAAAAAAAAACCAAATAGATTCCTATTTGAGAGCCAAACAAAATCAATGTATTATATCAGTTCAACACATACAAAATTATTTTTTTATGAAGAAAATCTGTTATCTGCTCTTATAAATACAACAGAGCAAACTGTTTTGCGACTATTATTTGAAGAGTTTCATTGCTTATAGAGATAAACAACTAAGTTTTACGTGATATGCTCCTGAAAACTACTGCCAGAATTTTTGTCAAGCTCTTAAATCATATTATATGCTTGAAAAATGCTGGTTCTCCATCAGTTAAAATATCTCCCCTAAGAGTTGTTTAGCACTAATCCAGTCAAAAGCAACTGACTGTTACTGTGCAAGTGCTATGAAAAGCTGGGGAGTATGATGCTTACCAGTATGATCTTTTCAAGACAATATGTTTCATGTGTAACAAAGGTACTTAATTTTATAGCACACTGTGTCCTCTATTTAAGATAATACAAAAGGCTTTGCAATATTTTTTTTGCCTCTGAAAAAGCATTTTACACATTATATTTAATTACAATACATTTTAATACCAAACACAAATCTCACCAGCTCCACCACACCATCTGGTAACCTGAAAATTACACGGTTGCCTTTAAGAAAGGCTTGCCAATTGGTGCACAGTATTGTCATATCATCAATTTTTTTCCCCTGCCATCATGGGAACTATCATCTTACCACTTTCACATGACACCTTAAGTTTTCCCCATAAGTATTTGTGTCAGAGCTGAAGTTTCAATTAAACAACAAGTTTTCATAACAACTGAAAGAAAACATAAAGGTAGTTTGCTTCAAACTATCTTACAAGATTGATCTGCTGGACCAAAAAGTATACAACTTGAAGGCACTTATTTACTCCCATATAGTGAATGCTAAAATTTGGAGACTGGATGAAATTTGTACAGCAAATGAAGTTCAAGACAGAAAGCAATCACATCATAAAAAGGCCTTAAGGACAAACTACAATAGTTTAATGCTTTAGAATGCCTTGCTAGGCAATGAAGAACGGTGTTCAAAGTTATTTGTGCCATGGATCATGTAGGGAATATTATTTCAGAGAACAAAGGAAATTTAAGATATAATGCAGCCATACAGTGGCATCAAATAACTTTGCAAAAATGTACAGTACCTAATACAAAACTAAAGATGAAGAAATGAAAAAAGAGTCATTGAGATTTGATGAGACAGGCAATACAGCCACACTGAAGTGTAACTTCATATTTCATACTTAAAAGTAGCCACAAGTCCTACTGTGAGAGTACCAATGGGTTTTCTAGAAGTCCCCTGAGCTTTCCTTTGGGCCACATCATTTACAAAGGCTGGATAAACCCATATACATCTACTGTGATAATATTTCTGGAAGTTGTCCTTGAAAAACTTGTTGTCCTCTCCTTCTCTGGAGATTTTCAAGACCCGACTGGATGCA
>BJBW01003721.1:62841-120796 GCA_004320125.1 Scolopax mira | reverse complement strand
TTCCAACTCCAAAAATTTCAGTGATATTCAGTGAAAAAGCTATTGCTACTTATTAAAGAACCCTACTGGAGGTCATCATTTGGAGAGGAAACAAGCTTTAGAAAAGGAGTGGAATTCTTTAAAGCATCAAGACTTGTTGATGCACAAGTGGTAGATCAATAAAGTCATTGCTGCTTAGTGGTCCTACCGATAGAAGAAATGCCTACCATAAAGGACAACCCCTTATATGAAGCCCATCTCTCCAGCACAAGTGATGCCGTGCAGCACAAACCCTGGATCAAAAGAACAAGCCCAAGCACAATAACAGAAGAAGTTGTCATTTGAACAATATTACAGTTATATTATGTTAAACGTCAAACAGGCCCTCTGTGTAAATAAAAACAAGATAATCAGTCATGTCTTCTAATTATAAATCAATGGTATTATCTCCTGTCCCAGTATTTCAATATACTTTTACTGAACAAACTGTTTGTACAATCGCAAAGCAAGTCTGTATCTTTGCAAGCATCAAGCATCCTTCTTGAGCAAAAGTCTTCACTGAGGTTGCTTATTCCTATAAGATGGAAGAACCAAAATCCAAATTGCTCCATTTTTCATATACGCAGTTTCCATGACTGCTAGCCAAGGCCATAGGCCACAGGCCGCTTCCTGCAATTTTTTTCTAGCTACCGAAAGCATAAAATTTATCTTGGTCATTATTCTACTTCCAAAGGCCCATCTGGGTTGAATTCTCTTTTTTTTTTTTTCTTAAAAAAGTAGAGTTTATTTCAAGCTGGTGGAATTTATTTATCTGATCTTCAGTACTGCCCATGTAAAAGCAACTGACCTTAAAGATATTTCTCAAAAGAGGACATGGAAGATTTATGGAAATAATCTGGACAAGTTCAGTCTCCGCAGGCTAACATAAAGTTAAGAATATGCCAAATTTAGGCAAGAGACAGTGAAAGTAATTGTTAGTAAAACCCCTGAAAGGTTTCAGTTGAGCTTTGATGGCAAAAGATCTATTATGATCAATTATAGTGGAAACTGGAGGCATTTATGCCAAGGTTTATAAGCACAACAGCAGCAGCTAGCCAGGGAGCAATTAGTTAAGTAGGGGTAAACCCAGGGCAAACACTCTCTCTAGTGCTGTCTTTTGTACAGTGTTGTACAATAACAATTTTAATGCACAAATCCAACTTCTCCGTTTATGAATTGGAGTCCTGCCTTTGCCAGCCTTTCATTCCATGTGCTGCTCATCTGATATTCGCCACTACTGAGCACAGCCTGCATCAGAGGATATCTGGCTGCACTCCTAGGACATTGTACCAATAAATATTAACTCCTCTACTCCTGTTACTCCCACAAAATAACTCTGCATGAGTTGCTTACACATTAATATGTTTATGACTTGCATTTATGGGAAATTAGGCTTTAATCTATAATGTCATGATATCAGACTAGAAAAATTCTGATGAAGCAGCACTCTGCCAGTTAGAGCAACCAGTTAATTTAGAGTGAACTCTTGGCCTTTTTTCGTGTGTGTGTGTGTCAAGAGCTACAAGATTAATGTAGCTGTCTAGAACTACCCGAGAGGAGGTTGTAATGGGGTGGGCACCAGTCTCTTCTCCCAAGTAACAGGTAATAGGAACAAGAGTAAATGGCCTTGAGTTGCGTGAGGGGAGGTTTAGATTGGCTATTAGGAAAAGTGTCTTCACTGAAAGGATTAATAAGCATTTGAACAGGCTTCCCTGGAGAGGAGTTGAGTTAGACATGCAGATGTGCCACTGAGGGACATTGCTTAGTGGTAGACCTGGCATTGTTAGGTTAACAGTTGGACTTGATCTTAAAGGTCTTCTCCAAACTAGGCAATTCCATGCTTTTGCTTCACACAACCCCTCTTCCTTTTAACAACAATTAGGAGCATATTCAGCTTTCTGGTTGGGCTAGACTATCTGCAACTCAGTTTCTCAGTTTCTATGAATCCTTGAAAACTGACCCATAAAAAAAAAAAAAAAAAATCTTTGCTACACCAATTCCCAACAATGAGTAGATTCTTCTCTTACAGTTTAGTGTCCTAAAAGTCTCAGAGCACTATAATGACAGTCTCAACTGGGCAATGCAGAAATTTTCACCTGATAAATCAAATGCCAGTCAAGCCCACAAGAATAGCAACTGTTACTTTGTAAGGAGACAAAGACAATGGGATCATAAATCCAGAGGAAATTTATCGATCAAGCCCTTCCAAGAAAACCAGTTGTCACTGTTAGCTATATAATACAGGGTCATCCATCAGAAAGAGACTGTTAAGCCAATTCCTTATCTTTATTTTCTATTTAAACTACTGAGATTAAGATGTACAATAACTATTCAGATCAGGTAATAATAAACAGCCGGCTATTAAAAAAAACTCAAAACCACCAACAAAAAAGTATGTGGCCTAAAGTGCATTCAGAATTATCGCATTTAACACTACCATAAGACAGCAGTTGATAATTCCAGCAAATTGTGCCCTGCAAAAGCAAAAATTAACAGTACAATTAATTTTCTTTAAATTAGCATAATGTAAGTTTCACATAAGACTTTGAAAAGAGTAAGAATACTAGGTAAGCAAAAAGGAAAAGGACATTCATTTACTGGGAGATATTTAAGAAACTTGTCTCCCTTTTAGCAGCAAAAGATTAATCTTTTTCCACTCTAGAAAGCCAAAATTCAGGTATCAAAGCTGGTCATTCTGACTTTACCTACTTATTGGTGGAGAGAATCAGGCACTTCTAAAGTGTTATCTGTTAGATCTGCCCTAACTTCTTACATTAGCATGTTCAGGGGTTATACTGGAGAACAGACAGAGCAAACAGGTTGAACAGGGAGTTAAATTTGTGTAACTGTCACATTGCTATATAAGTATCTTTACACATTATTCATGTAGCCATTTTACTCCCTTGCTCTGGAATTGCTTTATTTGTAGCATTTCATCAAGCTTTGACTGCACCCTGGCAGTTTGGTAGGTATAGCTTGCATTTCAGTTTTAAAGAGAAATCATTTCAGCTACTGAGTAGAAATTCACATGCACCTGGACTGGCTTTTTAATATGATGGTACAAGAAAATGTTTCCTGATTAGATGAAGTCAAATTTATATTGCTGTAGATTAACAGGTATTGCAAACTGAGGTTATATAATAACAAGCCAGGTAATTAAATAATGCTTCCATAAAGATATTTAAGATATTTACAAACTAGTAAATATCTTTAGTTAGCACTGTTCCACAACATTTCTGTAAAACAATAAAGGTTATGACAAAAGTCTATTACCTTCTCCAGATAAAGGCCTATTCTGTTGAAGATAACTGCAGACTATTTTTCACTGAATGAGATCCCAATGGACACGGAACAATCTTGCAAAATCCTCATCAGAGTAAAATTCAGGACACTAATTGTGAAGATGCCAAGATCATAGGCATCTTGGTAGTTCACAGTATTTCAGATACCAAATACCTTGAGAGCACAAGGCTTCAAGGTTACATTAGCTGTTTTGGGTGCAGAGCCAGCCAACTCCAGAAATCTTTCCAGACCCAGGACTAGAAGAGTGCTCCTGTTTCTTTTCCATAGTTCTTCATAGTTAGATTTTAACAGTGATCCATCTACAGAGGATGAAGAAGGCCTGCCAGGGACAATGCACAGAAGTTTTCCAATTTGATTTAGAACTCAAAGCAATTTAACACTCAGCTGAGGAGGTCCAACACTTCCCTCTGCTGCTTGGTCCTGTACCCATGTACTCCACTTCAGAGTATAAGTAGACTTAATATGCAAGTATCATGCCATTTTCAAGAAGAAATATTGTGACCTAACTTGTGTTTCCATGCCCATGTAGCTTCTAGTGCCTTTCAGGTTAGCCAACAAATAAAAAAATTGGAGTATGTCTAGTGCTAAGTTTCTGGGATTAACAAATGTCAGAGCTGCACAGTCTGCAAGAAGCCTTTGAGAAGGTCTGCACCATGACCAACTAATGCTAAATGACTAAACAAGCTAAACATCAAGTCTCTGTAGTATTATTAAAATAAATTTTAAAAAAAACAAAGCAAACCAAAGATTCATCTAAAAAGGGAAAAAGAATTTCAATTAATGTTTTTCCATCTTTTCCTGTTCGCTTCCATCATAACAATTAGGTCTTAAGCTTTCTGAAGGGTCAGTGATAGCCCCAGCTTTACTACTAGTGACAGTTTAGGAGTTGGACCAAAGGCAGCTTCAAGGAGACTCCTTTACAAGTGCATTGGAAGTGTTTGTCTCAAAGAGATTTTCTTCCCCGCAGTCTCCCAAAGAGTGACATTTTTGATCCTGAAAATGCTCTTCATAACAGAAGTACCATGATGTTTTTAAGATGAAAACATATACATCCCAATCCTCCAGAAATTGCAGACTGACTACAATTCCCTCCCTGACTTTCCAGAACTTCAGAACAACATGAACTTTGACTCACAGATTACAGTTTTGTACATTACTATTGGGTAGCTAAAAAAGCAAGAAGTGAAAGCAACAGCAGAAATCTAGGGGAATACTACTCCAAAATAAAAATTAAATTTAAAAAACAACCACCAAAACAACCACCCAGCCAAAAACAGTAGCTCGAAAAAATCTGTTCGACCAGCATGAACAGAGACAACCTTGGAGAGTTGACAGGTTGCAAAGCAGATTGTCGGCACTGTGTTTTGAGTTGACAGAGGGTAGGAGTGACAATTATGACACAGTCTCTCTGCAAATATTGCAAGCAAGGCTAAGTGACTTTAAAAGAGACTTTAGCAAGCCTCGAGGTACAGTCAAGTCAGGCAGCGATGGATTCAATATATTTTGAAGTCTCAAATCTCTAAAAATCATTTTATTTTAGAGACATAAAGAAAGCTTACCCCGATACTCACAGAAATGCAAGTTTCTCTGCAAGAAAATGCTTGTCTACATGACAGCCTGGTAGAGCAGTAATTTATTTGAAAGTTTCCGTCAAAGAATTCCATTTCACCCTCTCTATTCCACTTCATGAGCGGTGATTTCTCTTTTCCTCTATTTACCAAAAGTTCACAACAGTTAAGAATTGGAAAAATCACCTAATGTTTTCACCAATCATGACAACAAAATAAAGCACCTGGAATTAAGCCGTTGCACACCCCATCTTAATAACATGCTCTGAACATGGCAGGACCTCATTTAAATGCCATGTTCATAAACAAGAGTCAAAAATTCATTGTGTCCACCTCATCACCCCACACATGTAAAGGCACTGTGGCAGCAAGTACAGGCTGTCACCTTACTGCACTTTGAGAAGATTGCACTCACCTGATTCAAAGTAAGTTCATTTGCTAAAGTACATCTACATTGAGCACCTGGAATGGGAAGAAGACTGCAGTAACCCATACTTCCAAATGAAGCTTTATGACAGTGCAAACTGCAACACCTCCAGGATCCATAGGCTCTCTTACCATGGACTCAAAATCCATAGTCTGCGCTCCTAAGTCTGTTCCTAGTTTGTTAAAGCCTCAAGTGTGGTCTTCTCCCTGCTCAGACCAACTACTTTCTTTTGCCCAGGCTCATAGCCCAAGTGATGTACCTTCTTCACCTTGAAGAAGTTTCTCTCCATCCCATTTCAGCCCAAAATATTCACATATTCAAAGTAACTTTTTAGAATCATAGAATCTGGGCCGGAAGGGACCTTCAAAGGTCATCTATTCCAACCCCCCCAGTCAGCAGGGACACCCCCAACTAGACCCGGTTGCCCAGGACCTCATCGAGCCTCACCGTGAATGTCTCCAGGGAAGGGGCCTCAACCACCTCCCTGGGCAACCTGTTCCAGTGCTCCACCACCCTCACTGTAAAGAACTTATTCCTAATATCCAATCTAAATCTGCTTTTCTTCAGTTTAAGCCCATTGCTCCTCATCCTGTCACTACAGGCCTTTGTAAACAGGCTCTCCCCAGCCTTCCTGTAGCCACCCTCAGGTACTGGGAGGCTGCTATTAGGTCTCCCCAGAGCCTCCTCTTCTCCAGGCTGAACAACCCCAGCTCTCTCAGCTTATCCTCATAGCAGAGGTGCTATGACCCCCTAATCATTTTTGTGGCCCTCCTCTGGACCTGCTCCATCAGGTCCATGTCCTTCTTATATTGAGGGCTCCACACCTGCACACAGTGCTCCAGCTGAGGTCTCACCAGAGCAGAGCAAAGTGGCAGAGCAAAGTGCTTTTAATCAGCACTTATGCCAAAAACATTATGTAAAAGCTGGTATAAGTCATCTCATTGTAGTGCTTTAAGTATTTCTACAGCCAATTCAGGATTGTTTCCAGGAGGAAAAGCAAATTTGTTACTATCTTAGAATATTCTGCATGTAGACAAAAATAAAGCCAAATTTAAAGAGGGAAGAAACAAATCGAGTAGATAGAAAGTGACAAACACAAACTGTCAATAACAACAATTTTCACAAGTCCTTAAACTCAAACACAAAATATATTGCAATAATATATTTTATTATACTGGTTTATGCACCTTGATCTGTGAAATGTCTATATCCAAGTTAAAGGTGTAGGAACACAGTGTTTTCACAGAAGAATCCAATGACATTTTACAGTATTTTCACACCCCCAGCTCCCCTCCCCAGGTAAATCAAATTATTGAAGTTCAGCAAACCCATTATTGAGGCCTCTCAAATAAAAGGTAATCTTCTATAAAATACACAAAGGCAACATGGAAAGCAGAGACAGAGATGATAAAAAAAAATCCCTTCATATAGACATATGATAAAAGCAACAGATAACAACAGATAAAAACAGATAACAGTCTCTACCAATTGCCAAAAACAATAAAGCAAAAGTTAGGTGGGAATCCTTAGTCAGACACAAATATTAAGACTCTTAAAAGGAACACTAATGCCTCAGGAGGAAAGTCATGATTATACATGTATATTTCACAGGGGAAAAAAAAACACATACAAAAAAAAAAGCAAGCCAAACAAGACAAGCACAGGAAACAAGACGCAACCATCAAATAGCTTCTCAATGGACACAGCACACTAATACTAATAGTGGTATCACACCTGATACTGTAAAGATACTGAGAAGAGAACACAGCCCCAAATTTTTACTGTTGAACTAGAGCACTGTGAACAAGCAATATGCTTGTGACTCTCATGACCCCACGAGGAAGTCTGAGGTCAGCTTAAAGAGAATAAAAAAGCTGTTTTGCTTTTCTCACCCTGCCTGGCAAGGTAAATGGTGAAGACTGCATTAAAATTGGAAGAACACTTGAAAGGACAGCTTTGCAAGAGAAATATTAAGGAGAGAGACAGCACTGAATTAACTCCCTGAGAGTGGCAATGACAGCACTGAGGGAGGCAATGCTTAGCCAGTCTACACAAAGAATATTTCTTGAGATATAAAGAAAAGCTCTGGGAAATGTAAGAGAACCAACTGACTTCACAACAGGCTTTTAAGGAAATACACTACAGAAAGAATCTTTTCAATAACCCACTCAAGAAGTGCAAGTTTTTTAGACAACAACGGATAAAAAGTATTATAGAAGGCTAAGTATTGCTTATGTTATTAAAGTATATCTAAGCTGAACCCTTTTGCAAGGGATAAGGCAGCTCCACATGTGAAAGCGAGTCCAACCAAGAAAAGTAACAATTTAAGAGCACAGTGTATGGCAAGTATAAATCTTAATGTCTAGATTATTTCAAGTAAAGATAGAGTACTGAGATTTATTTGATAATACAATCTGTGCATGCTTTCTATGCTATCTATTAGGGTCTATTACTGATCAGTTTTAGAGATTTTCTTTGAGCGTGCACTACTGGACTGATAAGCCTATCTGGTTTCTTCAGAGGGTTCATCTGTCACTTATATAGATAATGAAGGGATTTTAAATGGGATTTTTATTGACCTAATTACTATTAAAATTCTCTTAGTGCTGCAAATGTACATGGTATTTCATAAACAACATAAGCTGTATTACAGTTTAATGGTACTGAAAGAGATAAATACATTTATTTAGAGGGCATTTTTAAAAGCTGAATTGTTGGTTAGATATGTAATAATATCTTCGCAGAAAATTCAGTCAATCTTTCCTGGTTATTAGATCATTGCTCCAGTACAAAAATCTACAATGGAAGAAGCCATTTTCTTTTGCATACACGCAATCTATTGTCTTCACATTTCTTTAAACTTTCCATTGTGAGGAAAAAAATAGTTTAAATAAATTATTTAAACTGATTTTTGAGCTGAATAAGCTAATTACTTCCAGAGCATAAATTGTATTCTTATTTCATCTATTGTTTGCATTTCTCTTTCACGGTTCTTTATTTAAAGGATCATGAACAAGTTTGTTATTCCTAAAGGACTGGAGTAAATTCAGTTTGACATATTCCACAGAAGCCTTTTATTTATCCTTAAAGTTTTATTTGCTGTAGTGTTATGAGCACTACACAATAGTGTTGTTTGTCATCTGGCACAACTTAAAACAGAATAGTGAGATGTTATATTGCTGCTAAGGAACACATTATTTACCTTTCCATAATTATAATAAAATACGATACACAAATGCACAGAATGAAAAAACCAAACCAAACAACAATATGAATTACAGAGAGATAAATTTGTTTTAAAATTATAACCTTTACCAGCATGTTCTATATGAAAGTAAAAATAAATTAAAAATAGCCAGTTTGAAGTGGTTACCAAAATTCTCAGATTCACAGGGAAGTTCTGAAGTTAGCCCTAAGACACACAATAAAAGAAAGTTTACAAGATTATTCCTGTTCCTAGGCTGAACATGATTTATATCTCCAGTGGAAATATGTTTCTAGAATAGAACAGCTTCATTTTAAAATCAATATTTCAGAGTCAACAACTGGACTATGTTGCACATTCATACATAAACACCGATACATAAAGAAGTTTTGCACTTCTTTGAAAATTCTAAATTAGTACTTTCTGGCTGATAAAGTATTTACAATAGAAATAAAGCAGCTGAATGCTCTGTGATCAAACATTGAATTTCTGTATGTCAGCTGTATACACTACCTCATGTTTTATACAGTAGCAATTCCTGGGAGTGGATAATTTTTGGGTGAGAAAGAGGATTTGGAAGCTTATTTGATTCGAGGCCTGCAGAGGCAGTAGGAGATTGATTCAAGCAGGGGGATTGGGAACTGGTTCATCTATGCTGCCTCCTTTCACTATCCTGTTGGCTGAGAGAGTATAAATGTAGAAGCTTTCAAAGGAAGTCTCTTCGGATCCCATATTATGGGATGCACAGAATGCAACAGCTTGATTGTTCCAGGAACCCGGAACATTCCTGCTACCTACTGCAAATTATAACTTACTTCAAGTCCTTTGTATACAATAAGTATATGCTACTTATGAGAATGTGATCAAACAACTCAAATAGTCAGTAACAGCGTTTTTGGTAATTGGGACACAGGTTCCAGAATACTGGTAGCAGAACAAGGACACATATGCAGAAATCTGACTGATAAATTTTAGTTCAATTCTACTGAATTACTTACTGGGCAAGTAGAACATAGAGATTTACACCATTGCAATTGGAAGGTAAAATAACTATTTCCAGAATGTGTGCTTTGAAAAGAAAAAATCCATTAACTTAAAGTTTCAAAGCCAGAACCATACACTGCAGCAACCTGGTGTTGGTGAGAACACTCATGAGAGAGCTGAGGAATCCTGCCATTCCATTTAATTTCAGCCCATAGCCACATTCTTCATTTTAACTAGTGCTGAAAAAAATATATTCTTCTCTAAAATTTCAAGATTATACTACTGGCCAGATGTTCCTGGGGTTCTATCAATGACCTCAAAACAAATAGAATAATCTGCACTGGACAATCATCTTAAACATATGCACCAATTTGTTTCCAAAAAATGATAGAAGTGTTGCACTCAACACAAGCACTCCAAACTACTGCTAACCTTCAGAGTTTGAAAAATCCTCTTCTTCTCACATTTAAAGAATACTTGGGTGTGATGCAGAGAGTCAGAAATACTATTGCTTTATTAATATTTAATAAGTTCTATCTTTTCATATGCACACTTATTCAGCAACAATGAAACAATTTTAATTTTTCAGTAGGCTTCTCCAAGTACAGTTGAATTTTGTCTTGTTTATATTCTCAAGTTTCTGAATGTATATATTGCTTTATATTGAAAAATAATCTTCAATAAATAAAGAGTCAAAGTTAAAAATAATCTACTTATAAAATATTTTGATTTTTTCACCATTTAAAAATACCTGTTTAGGTAGTTTACGTCATTGATTCTTAACTCTATTTGCAATTTAAAGGTGTCATATAGCATTGCCTATCAAAAGATGGAGAATGTAAAAGCATCAAAGCAGTAGCAAGAGATGCAACTGTGGCTTGAGAAACACTAAAATCTCCAAGTTTCAAATATTAGATTTTTGGTTTTTAATCATGCTGTGTTCTATGTAAACTGCACTGAAGTAAGCAAATGCAGTGGATTAAGCTGCCACATGATACTTAGGGATGTTGAATTTTATGTCGCTCTTCAAATGCTGATGTATTGTGGGAAGAAAATAAACAGTATTTCATAACATAAGTTTCTCAGCCAAGGAATATTATACATTCAACAAGGACAGCAATAATTCATAATGTACTCAAGAACACATTTCATTCTTTACGAGATGTCACACAACAACAGATTTAAGAGTGAACAGGTACATTACTGAGCAGGTTTTGCAGAAAGATTAATGCAATAAAGATTGGTTGTGGTTTTGGGGGGGGGGTTTGTTTGGTTTTTTTTGTTTGTTTGTTTGTTTAAATTTGCTGAATAGTAATGTCCTTAGGCCTGAGGAAGATCAGGAGACTTTCAGTTCAAGAGTTTCTTACGAGGTAAGAACAGTTTCCTGCCCTGAAGAAATTTTAGTCCAACTGAACAAAGATGGATAAGAACATTTAAGGACAGTGAATGTCTCCACTCCTGAAGCACAACAAATACATTAGCACACATTACACAAAAATGCCATGAAAAGGAGATGGATTTCTCTGTTGTTATGTACCACAATTACAAAACTCTTTCCCATCTGTAAGCAAAAATTACGTATAATTAAAAATACAATGCTTTGAAAAAAGAAAAAAAAAAGAAATCAGGTCTCAGTAAAAAAGGAATTACACAACAAGCTAGTATCACAGTGGGAGCCTGATTCCCCTGGCATTGACTTCAATAAGACAAATCCCTTTCCATTCAGAGCTCTAGTATGGAGAGATGGGCACACGCACACGAAGGAGTCTGTGTAGAGTAAATCAATCTGACAGGCAGCATCAAAGTACACATTTAAGAATTCATGGGCTTTTCATGATCGGAGTTATATAACACAGACTACATTTCAACTCCTCAAGTGGCTCAAATGTGACTTGAATTTTAACTAGCTCTAGAGTTTTCTAGTCCATCCTTCAACACACAAAAGTAATGATTTAAAGTCTTTTCACCAATCAAATCTTTACATCACATTGCTGTCTATACTTTTTAAATAGACTTCTTAATCTCAAAAAATAAAAAAAGGTTAAGAAGATATTTATTTGAAATGTTTTAATTCTATTCCAGTTCTTGAAGTACAGGGGGAAAAAAAAAGTCTTAAACCAATTACATCTAAAACTTTTCTTGGAAACCAAGTAACACACAGGATTTGAATGTTACAGATTTATGATCATATTTTCCTCCAACTTGATGGTAGCTCTTCCAAGTGAGGTACCAAAAGTTACTTATACCTTCTGTTGCCTCCCCACCCCAGACAGCAAAGTCCTCTTTGAATGTTCTCACACCAACAGCACCTCCAAGGCGTCCTGCCTCTACACAATTACACATCAAATACACTTAGTGGAAGAGTAGCAGAGACATACCTGCTTCTTTTAAGTCCCACAGAAGCTAATCTAACTCAGAGAGAATCATTTCCCTGAATGTAAAGCACCAAGGGAATAATGAGGGGGATCATCAACACTCCTTCAAATAGTTACAAGCAAATAGAATGTGCCTTATGATCTTGGGTAAACAATTAAAAAGCACGTTGTAGCAGGTAGGGATAAGAAAAACTGAAGTATTAAACCCTCAGAACAGAATTTTTTGTAAGTGTACCATTCCTAAATGAGACACTTAATTAAAAGCCATGTAACCTATAAATCAAAGTTATGATCCTTCAACTACAAGTAGACATTTACTTACTTGCATGACTCTATAAACATAGTTTCCAGAATGAGATACTAGTGAAGAATTCAATATACTGCCTCTCTACACATATCTGCAAACCAAAACTTCCCATTACTTTTGCCACTGGGGGAATATTTTTTGCGTGTATTTAGAAAAAGTAATGATTACAGCACTTATGGCTCCATATTGATTTTGTACACTTTGCTACAAACAGAAGTTGACTTATCTATAAAGCACATCCTTAAACTCAGAAGTATTCATAATCCAACTAGGAATAACTGATTTATGAACTATTCAAAACTTAACATCTTCTTGATGTAGATTGCATACATCTCCAAAACACCAGCTTCTGACTACCATGGAGAAAAGAACATAACTTTCTCTTCATAAAAGGCAATACCATAGAAAAGTACATTCCTTTTTGGAAAGCAAGAGGTTTCTCATTTTTTGTTTCGATATCTACAATATTTTTAACTCAGCAGCAAAGTCAACTTTTATTACCTTACCCAAGCCTATGAATATTTCCTAAACAGAGCAATGCTCAGATACTGTTGGTAAACTTTTACATATGTTTAATCATATATATACAGGTAACTACTTGAGCATTTAATCCTACCCCAGGAGCAAAACAAACATAATTGCACTGCAGTAAGTGCCAGCGATCTCATCTGCCTGACTTCAACAAAAAATAAAATTTTTCAATTTGCATAAAATTACACACCTTTCCAAAATATTGTGCCTCCTGGCACAAGTTTTGCATCTCTTCTCTTCCCCCCCCCCCCCCCCCCCCCCCAAAAGACAAGTTAATCAATCCTAGACCCTCCAGCCTAAAATTCTTCCTGGAGCTCCACTGCTCACAGTTTAACTCCACCACTACCAGCCCCACAAGAAGCCACCGCGTTGCCTCTGGTCTCCTACAGGCACCCACGCATTCTCCTCCATGGGCCTCAGGACACTCCATCCTTACCTGCATCAATTGAGACTCTTCATCTCCTACCAGGCAACTTTTAGGAGTGCTCTACCTCCTCCAACCTCAACGCAAAACAGAAGGTCAGAAGGACTGTTGGTGATAAAGCCAACAAAGTAATCAGCAGTTTAGCCAAACTCAGTAATGCAGGGTTGAGTACTTAATTAACTACACCTTTGTGCACTCTGATTGAGAGAGGAAAACACCTGTGAACAGCAGCTGGTATCCTGATCAGCCTCCCACCCAGCAAGTGTGATAATAGAAAGGTCAACCTGTGGCCAGTGTGCTTGCTTTACACCCCAATTATGGTGCTAATGAAGGTAGGTAGGTTGGAAACTTTTAGCAATGTATTATCTCAGGCTTCATTTCCACTATCTCCTGACCTTTTCATATGCTAGAATCAGAAGGCCAGCTTGAAACTAACACTGCCATTTGCAAAACTGTATTTCTATTAAAGGGAAAACCAAGGGGAAGTTTCTCTCAGCACAGAGGTGAGCCTATAAAGTCCCTTGAAGTCCTAGATAGTGATCCACTGACTAATTTCTGGAAAAATCTGAAGTTATTAGGTGCTTCCCCAGTTAGTCTGAAAACCTCTTGTGTGCTTAAATTTAATCACCCAAGTATACTTGAATGCGATGATTTGATGACATCGGCATTCTTATATCCGCAAATCAGCACAGTGTTTTATGCTGCTGGGTGCTCTCTGAGTAGTCACTCCTGGGCTACCCTGAGTGCACCCCGAAGCAGGGCAGCTAGCCCACGCAGCCCTAGGGGAAAGCACAGAGAGGGAGGTCAGGCTATAGCCTCTTCCTTTGGGCACTCAGCATCGGTGAAAAGTGGGGGAGAGCTAGGCTTTGCTTCTTGGACCAGCTTTAGGTTTTTATACAACAATAACAAAATAATGAACAAAAGATCCAGGGAACAATGACTATAACCTTAATTCACACAAAAGTGTAAGGCTCTGCGTAGTGATATTAAGATTACTGACAATTAGCTGTCTCTTCCTTGTTCCTTTTTATGGGTTCCTTAAAAGTCCATAGACCCCTATGGTTTGATAAGCATCCTTACAAAAATGGATAAGGTTGTTGCCAGCACGCTACTAACCACCAGCAACAAGGACTGGGCAGATTGGATGCCAAATAAGTTTCTTTCTTTTCAGTGGAGATGGCTGGCACCTGATCTGATTGAGTAAGTCTCTCAAGGTGCTGAAAACCCCCATGCAGTCAGAGGAAAGTAATGAGTATTTAAATGAGACAGGCTGGATCCTGTAAATTTTCAGAAGTGCCTCTATCAAATGTTTAGGCGAAGAAACACAATGATGACACACAGAACTGGACATTTTTGCTCCTTGTGAAGCAGCTGGTTATTTTAAATAGTAGACTTGATTCTGAATTGCATTAGGGAGTTAGCAGGTTTATCAATGACTCACTTAAAAGAGCAAAACTTCAAAATAATCCTAAAGTATAATTATTTTGAATTATCTTGTAAGGTAAGCAAGGATCAAAATATAAAAAACAAAGGAATTTACTGTAATAAAAAAGCAGTATTAACATCAGGTTTGTCAGGTTCTTTTGGCAAGTGAGATATCTAAGATGAAATCATTATACAGGAAAATCAAATCACTTTATCTGCTAACTGATGAAAATCATTCAAGCATTGCATAAATTAATCATTCCTTTAGTGCTGAACGAGGCTTTTTTTAATGCATCACAGGAACAGGGTTTTACTGATTAATTGTCAAAGAAAACACAAAACACTTCCTGCCTGAGACAATCTTGAAAAAACTGAAAGTCATTTTATCAAGACCTTTATATTAATGAAACAGGAAAAGGCATGCATGTGACAAACAAAAATATCCTTCTGGCCTAGGGAAAAAAAATGTTAAAGGGCAAGTTAGATGCTATGATGCCTGTGGTTAAAAAGAAATTTCTCCTCTAAGGCTTGTAGTTGTATGACTTGCATCGTGAGGGAGAGTAACACATTTTCATGAAACGTTTGTGAGTGGTTGTTGCAAGATGCTGAAGGAGATGAATGGTTGAGCTGATGCGCGGTGGCAGCGGTTGTCGATTTTGGAACTGTGAAGGAGTGTCAGGCAGTTTCAGCCACTCTCCTGCCTCCAAAATGCTAAAAAGGAGGGAGGTCTGGCTACTAAAAGGTTATGTGTGCATATGTGTGAAGAGAGAGGGGAGGATGAAGAGGAGATATTCTGACAGGTAATCAATTCAAAACCATTATACTAATGATAAAGAAATCGGCTGGTTTTATCAGCTACCCTGATTCTGCCCTGTTGCCTGGATAGTCTGCCATTGCTGATGGCCTCGTTTACTTCTGGCATCCTAGGACAGACCCAGCTGGGAAGGGATCTGAGCAGGGAAGGAAGGCACAGTGGTCCTGCAGGGGAGGGCATGCCACCTGCTGCCGTGAGAAGGGGAACTGGTACAAGGCAGAGAAAGCAAAGCACCTGTGAATTCTGACCCCGTTGGCAGCACGGACCAGGTGGGCAGACGAGTGAGACTGACGGGGAGCTCCGTGTCAGCTTCCCATCTGCCAGTAGTGCTTTCACATTCACAACTCTTCTAGGTACCTCATGGAAGATGATGCACTCAAGAGTTTGTGTGCTATGAAATGAATTTTATAAGCACACGTTAAAAAGCTGAAAGTTTATTTATGAGTGTTTCTGTTGCTCCTCTCCCCTTAATTTAAGTCTTTGGGCGTATTTTATTCCTTTGGGCACAGTTGTTTGGGTTCCTTTTGTAGCCAGTTCCTTCAGCTGCTTGCTGGGCTCTCTGAGGGCGCAAGAACATCAGCCTGCCTGAGTTTTGCTCTGCCATGGCCAGACTGAGCTACCTCATAGAGTCATAGAATGGTTAGAATGGGAAGGGATCTTAAAGATCATCTAGTTCCAACTCCCCTGCCATGGACAGGGACATCTCCCATTAGACCAGGTTGCTCAAAGCCCCATCCAGACTGGCCTTGAACACCTTCAGGGATGGGGCATCGACAACTTCTCTGGGCAACCTGTTCTAGTGGCTCACCACCCTCACAGTCACTGCACTTCCTGACAGAGAGTCCCTCTCCAGCTCTCCTGTAGGCTCCCTTCAGATATTGTTAGGCTATTATAAGGCATCCCCAGAGCCTTGTCTTCTCCAGGCTGAACAACCCCAGTTCTCTCAGCCTGTCTTCATAAGAGAGGTGCTCCATCCCTCTGATCATCTTCATGGCCCTCTGTTGGACCCGTTCCAACAGATCCATATCTTTCCTGTGTTGAGGATTCCAAAGTTGGACACAGTGCTCCAGGTGGGGTCTCACGAGCGCAGAGTAGAGGGGCAGAATCACCTCCCGTGACCTGCTGGCCACACTTCTCTTGATGCAGTCCAGGATGTGGTTGGCTTTCAAACTCATTTAAAGATAATACCAAAATCTCCACCGAGAGCAGTCTCTGCAGTGCTGATGCCTGAGTGCAGATATATGGGTGGTGGTTACAGCTCTGCAGCTCCCCACCGCTCACCCCCACCCAGTCTTGCAGCCACCTTCAGAGCTGCAGAGCCTGCACCAAGCAGGGTCAATGGCAATGCTGCCTTTCACAGCAACCAGGGAATAATCAAACCCAGGCACAGCGAGAAAGAGGAAAGGGGGGAAAAAAATTCTTAAAAAAAAAATAAATAGGAAAATTGGCAGGGGGATTGTTAGCAGGTGTGGTAATTTATTTTCCTTCAAACTCTGTGTTTAAAATGGATTAGATTTGCAACTGATGACGTCCCTTTAATCCCCAATGAGCAAAATAGACCACCAGCTATGGGAAAAAATCTTACAAGTAGAAAACATCTAAAATATTTATAATGATATTTTTATATTTACGGTCCAACAAAAAATATGAATAAAATGTAAACAGTACGTGAATCCATTAACATCAAACATTCAGCTTTGGCCACATCCTGCACTGAAATAAGGATAGTGTATGTTTTTCTGTCTAAAATTTCTAAAACAATATTTCCCTATCATTTGTTAATAGAGATTTACTCACAGAAGCTACTAAATAACGATAGCATACTATTCCAGTATGGGTAAGATCCAGACAGGGCTGAAGGCAAGAGCTGCGATCCAGGCTGGTTCTCTCACTTTCTAGCAACCACTTCTTCTACAAGTCCCCACCGGTCCGTGCCCTGCCCGTGCCAAGAGCTGCCCACTTGACCAGGCAGATGCTCTTCCCCCTGTGCTGCACTGGGTCCTGAGCTGAACAGGCATGCTGAAGTTCTCTAGAAGACCTGGGCAAGAAGAGTCTTCAGTGTTGGATTCAGGCAATATGAGACATTTCCCAAATTGCAGAGCATCACAGTCTCCGTTAGGGGTCACAAGACTGTAAACATGCATGGAAACTATTTCACTAGCTGAGAAAACATTCTGGTAGCCTCTGATCTACTCAAAAGAACCTTCTCCTGGGATAAAGATGACTCTGGATTGAACTCTCTCTTCAGCTTGAGGTGAACAAAAGCCATGTTTGCCAAGAGAGCATGTACACTGTCAGGCTGCAGGCCAGGAGAAATATCCTTGTGCTGCTGCAAGAGAGGCATTGCGTGGGCAGGAAACCAAGTATCGTGGAGACACAGCGTGGAGGAACAGGCTCTACTTGAATAAGTCGGGAAATCTCCTAGAAGGGGTAGTCTTGATCCATGGTGCTTGGTCTCAGGATAGTTTCTGTATTTTAACCAGTGACTATGTCAGGTGCATAGCAGGTGACTATGTCTCTGCACAGCTCACCAATGGATGCCCAGGCAACAGGCTGCAGGGTGAGGCTCTGTTTTGCTCTCTCAGTTCAGTCCCATTCCTGTGGTACTCTTTGTTGGGCACCCACCTGCACCAGCCTAGCACGTGGTGGTTGAAGTTCTCACCTGGCAGGTAAGCGAGTGGAGGCTGCAAAAGGCAACTATCCCACTTCCCCAGAGACGTTCCCCCACTTACGGTAGCCTATAAAAGGCAGGTACTCTCATGCTACTTCTGTTTCCTTACAAAGACATAACTAGGTTCTGCTTAGTTGTTCCAGAAAAAAAATCTGGAAGTGGTTAATACAGGGAGAGGACTACAAACTCTGCTCTCTCCATGGATGGAGGCATCCCACTGCCAGATCAAACGACAGAGATTAACTCTTGCCATGGGGTAGGAGCTCAGATAGTCTTGTACTCTCAGTAACAGCTAGCCTATGGTGACTTCTCATTCAGCCTTAGGTATTCAGGTTCCCTCTTTGAGCTTCCAGTTTTCCCCATTCAGTTTCTTGGAGTTCAGACACCCAGTTCTCACTATAGCATTTTCACTGAGTCATTATGTCTACAGCAACCACTGAGATACCATCTTGTAGATGTGTCTTTTATAAGTCCTAGCCCTAACTCCACTCAGTAACAACTTTCTGAAACACATAAACTTTTCATCAATCTGTTTTAATGTGGTTATGCCCTTCATGTAAATAAAATATTTTCCTGTTCCTTTCCTCTATGGAACAAATTAGATATTTTTTATCATCTCATTACAACATCTGTTCAGCAGAGTCAAGTCCAATACAGTTCTGAGGTCAGTTCCTGCAGCCTGAGAAAACAGAGAATGTTATTATCCTAATTTAGCAGTGATAAAGCGCTGAGGCCAGCAGTTCATGTTCAGAATTCCCTGACGTGCTCAAAATTCTTTGATTTTGGATAGTTCCAGAGCCAAGAAAAAATGTCATCCTGTAGAGGGGAATTCAAACAGTGTGGAAATAAGTGTGGAAATAATTTGGCTTTGGAGGACTCATGCTAATACGAAGGCAACTGAGGGGTTTAGTGCAGGACCAGTTTCATCTACAATCTTCAGACACCACTTAAGTTCTTAGCTTGCAAAAAGTAATGTATATGCTGAACTTTAATTATGCAACTGTTAAAAGAGACACATGAACAATATGCTGGAAGCCTGGTAACATTTAATACTAAAAAATTGTTGATATGAGAATAGAGCAATACATTCATGAGCACCATCTACTGGCATATTCCCTATTAGCTCATAATTTACCTATAAGCAAACATTTCTCACAGAACCACAGAATAACTGAGGTTGGAAGGGACCTCCGGAGGTCATCTTGTCTAACCTCTCTGCTCAAGCAGGGTCACCTAGAGGAGATTTGTCAGGACTATGTCCAGTTGGCTTTTGAATATCTCCAAGGATGAGAGATATCTTAAAAGATATTTTGCAAGGATCTCTTAAGAGAACACGCGTATATTATCTGATCAATGCTTATAAATACTTAAAGGGAGGGTGTCAGGAGGATGGGGCTGGTCTTTTCTCAGTGGCGCCCAGTGACAGGACAAGAGAAAATGGGCACAAACATGAGGAAGAACTTCTTTACTGTTAGTGTTGGAGCACTGGAACAGGCTGCCCAGGGAGGTGGTGGAGTCTCCTTCTCTGGAGACATTCAAAACCTGCCTGGACAAGTTCCTGTGCAACGTGCTCTAGGTAGACCCGCTCCGTTGGGGGTGTTGGACTAGATGATCTCCAGATCTCCCTTCCAACCCCATATGATTCTATGATTTTACCAAGACCAATGCACCATGTGGGATTATTCCTTTGTTTATATATACACATATTTTTTTGTAAAAGTGTTTCAAGTCCCACATTATAAGCTCTCATTGAGATTTTATGCCATATTGAGGTTCTATGAAACTGACCGAAGTCTACCCAGAAGACATTATTTTGAAATCCTAACACTCTGAAAATAATGCATTTCTTTGTGTTCGAACTTTGAAGGGCGTTAGCACATACAGTTATAATGTTGACTGTTTCACCACTCAGCAGTACGCCCGGACAAACAGCTGCTTTAGACTTGTGCTGCCTTCGCTTCCTACAGGCAGAGTAACTCCACTGACCCCACAAAAGTTGTGCTAAAACAATTATAGGCACTTCTTGGCATATGTGGTTATCTAAAACATTTTCTTTCTTGGGTTTATAACAGCTAGTACATCAACAAAGTCAGAGCTATGCACTACTTAAAATACTTGACTAACATATATTAACAATTCCTTGCCATTCTACATATAATTTCAAGATGTTAGAATTCCTATAACTTGTGTGACTTCACCAAACTACAACCTACAGATTTCAACTAAAACATGAGTTTGTACTCATTAAGGTTTGTACTGCTTTATTAGTAAAGTCTGGTTCATCCATCCATGTTTTTATAAATCCTTTAATCAAATAAATGAATACCACATAATAACACCATAGTAATCTAATTTCTGGTCAAAATTCTCAACAAAGTACAAATCAAATATTGCCAAAGTGATTACAAGTTATAAGCAAATTGTGGAAAGACATTTAGCCATCTCTCAAGTCCTTAGTCTTGTACATATTTTTCTTAATGAATTTTATTTTCAGTGCCTTGTGTTCTATTGTGACAAATGACAAGGAAAGTTGAGGACAGTCTAAAAATTAATACTGACTTTCCTTTGTGTTTGAAAACTCTTTGTGGAAAGACAAATTATCCTTTCCTGGAAATCTGCTATTAGTTTGCCTAAAAGTAGAATGTTAATTTAAAATAATATCCTGCCAAGAAGAAAACACATCTCAGAAAAAATACATTTGCAATTTTAATTAATGCATGATTATGCTGGCTTCTTAAAAATCATGATTAAGCATATATCTGAGGTTTTCTGTGCAATTAGAATTTAGGAACTTATCATAATTTTTTTATACATATACAAACTGCCTTTCACAAAGGTTTTGCTTTATTGCTTCACTGTGTAAAACCATGAGGGTTTTTTTTTTTCTTTGTTTATTTTAAATCTGCAGTAGCAGCTATATTATTTCCAAGTATATCACTTTATAACTGGACAAGGCATTGTTCTTCTCATAAGATCAGAAGCACCATAATGGATGTGATAGTGCATGAGCAACTGTGGAAAAGCCTGATGGCTCTTCTTATCTGAAAGTCAAGAGACTGAACAAAGATTAAGTTGCCAAAGAGAAGAGTTGTTCATCATTTTCAGGCAACTTTAAGCTTTGATTCCTATATTTATACAGTTCATTACTTTTTCACAAGAAGCAAAATGTTCTTGTTCCATAGCTGAATCAAGTTTTTGAGAATTTAGCAGCAAATGTATTAATCATTGCATTCTCTTCATTTTTAAAAGAGAGTATGTAATACAAAGGAAGACAACAAGTTTTATTCTCCAAGAAACAGCAACAACTCAGCTTCACAACATTAACTTTGACAAATATTCATGAAACCATAACTTACTGGGTCCAAAAAAGGAAATAGCTTATATTTAAATAAATTCATTTTCACAACTATTCTCATTAATCTCTTCTCATGCAGGCTCATTTTTTAAACATAAAAGAATTCCTTGCTTCCATTTCCTCTACTATTTTAGCTTCATGCTTTCTCAGAACAGCTGTGCCCAACTTTGTATTTATGCAAACATTTTTTTCACACTATTTTCCAGCTACTCTTCTGTTAGTTTACAGAAATGTGTGTTGTTGGATGTAGAGGGTGCACTTTACAAAAGAACTTGGGAGTCACGATTTTGTTTTTCATTGAATTGCTATTGAAAATGTGATTTAACTTTCCTAGCTCTCCTGAAAACGAGTTGCTTACAGAGCAAGAGCAAATCTGTTCTTCTCTGCAATGTCACTTGATCTGCAAGTTATAAGTTTTAACTTCTGAAGGATTTAAATATCATCATCAGAATTTCCTTATTACAAGCTATATTCTATAACATAATGTGATTTATGATAAATGCAATGGAATCTTATGTCAGAGTCTAGAAATTAGACCTGCAAGATAGGTTTCTTTCTGTGTATGCCACTGCTTTGCTGCACTGTTTCCTTACATTCTTTGTGGGTCAATTTACTCAACTGTAAAAGAAATATACTTTAACATTTTTGATATATTTGCATAAAATAATGCAGGCCATCATTCTGCAGATGTCTAACATGAACTGATATAACACAGTCTTTCAAGAATATTTCTCTTTTTCAAAATGAATTATTGGTGTTTTCCTCCATTTGCAAAGTATTTTCTTCTTTGCAAATATTTTATAGCCCTTCAGAACCATTTAGCCTAGGGAAAAACAAGGATATTTTTCTTTGCACAAAATCTATGGACCTGACCATGAAACAGGTCTTTCTTCTAGCAGCGTATGCAAATCTGAAAATCTATAAAATTACTCTTGCCTTGCAGAAGTTGGAGAAAGTCTGAGCTCCCAGAAAACACATTAGGACAATAGGAAAACTGTCTAATGTGACAATCAGTGCATGGATGAGGTTGGCACGTACCTCTGGAGGCCATCTCATCCAGCCCCCTGCTCAGAGAAGAGTGAGACAGGGCAGGTTGCTCAGGGCGTGTCCAGTTGAACTTTGCATATCTCCAGGGTACAACCTCCCTGGGCAAGCTGTAACCTAACAGTAAAAGTGCTTTTTCTGATGTTTAAATGTAATTTCCTGTATTTCAGTCTGTGCCCATTGCCTCTTGTCCTGCAATGGGCACCACTGGGAAGAGTCTTGGTTCTGTCATCTCTATACCCTCCCTTCATGCAGCACTAAGATCTCCTTTTCCCTTCTGTTCTCCAGGCTGAACAGTCACAGCTCCCTCAGCCTCTCCTCAGAGAAGAGATGCTCCAAGGCCGCCTGTGTTTCAGTGGCCCTTCCCAGGACTTGCTGTAGTCAATCCATGTCCTTCTTGTGCTGGGCAGCCCAGCTCTGGACACAGTACATGCCAATATAATGTACTTGTTCCCAAAAAGCAGATGATCTTAAGTGGTTTGAAACAGTATGGTTCTACCTTCATTTATCCTCTTCAAATTAATTTTCATTAAAAGCTTTATCTTTTACCACCCTTTTACAGATGAAAAACCTTGTAAGAATCAATGAGTGTTTAAGGTGTGGATCAATGGTATAATATGGCATTTAATCTTTATGTGAGAACAAATTGCTCTAATTGGCTACTCATTTAGTCTTAGGATCTCTTCCTGGCAGGGTTGGCTTATGCAGACTCTCTGTCCTTCCTATTTGCACATTATATTCTCTGACTTTTTGAACAGTTTTTTTCTCTGCTGCCTCCTCAGCTTTGCCTGTTACACCTAATTCAACAACACTTCAAGGCAATAATGAAAAATATTATTGTGGATTTAATATTTAACATCTTATCTTAAAATTGTTCAATATGGAACATTCAGATGGAGTCAACGGGTATTGTGGGATCAGACTGACAGCAAGTTATTTAAACTTGTGGTAAGGAAAATATTGCTTGGAAAGGATTTAGATAAGAAAGAAATTGCAAGCTAAAAAATACTTAACTCAAAATATAAAAAAGAATGTACAGTAGCAGGAAAAGACCTTCTAAAAATCCCTAACCGTATTCTCAACAATGATGCTTAACCCAGTAGAGAAAGGAACACCACTTTCAATCAGTTTAGACTAAACATATCTTACATTAACTTTTATTGTGCTCTGTCCTTCTCATATATAATATGGTGCTGGTCCCACAGATAATTAACTGACTTTTTTTTTCATGCAAATGTTATTCTTTCTAAATAAAGCTCCATTTCTCTAAGAATTTAGTGGTGAAAACATCGTATTAAGAACGGTCTACATTTCTTTGAAGAATCTGAGGAAAATCATACACATTGGAAAAAATACTTCTGAATGACTGCTAACTGAAAATAATCAAAGACCAGATGGTTTTATTTCTGACTGGCACAGAAGGGATAACGAGGCCACAAAAGAAGCAGAAGATCCCAAACAAAACTGGAGAGACAGCAAGTCCCACTTCCACACGACCATGGGAATTCTTCAGGCAGACAATAATTTGTGTGTCATCTCAAGGTAGAGAAATAGTCTGAGTTTACTTGCACAAAGGCTGCTGCTCTCTAATTTAAAGTGTATCCATCTCCTGCACAGCCCAAGGGGAGGATAGGTAAGTATTTCCTGTGGATGAAATCAGCAGTTCTCCGACAGAAGTGATTAATTCCTCTTGCAGCAAGTTGGAAATGTATTAAAAGTTATTTACTTCAGCTATGGATGCACCTACACACATTGAGTACTGTGGACTCATATCGGAAAAAAAGATTAAAACCAATGATTTTTACAATCATATTAACTATATGATAGGAAATAATTAATGGAAACCACAAATCCTTGTGGAAAGAGTACAGCAGGAGAAAGTTAGGATTAGCTTCCTAAGCAGCTAATAGATTCTAGCAGCTGCCTGACTCTGTGAATACTCAGTAGCACACTGGGAAATCCTGAAGACAACACAGTGGCTAGGCAGCCATTTGTCAATGAAACAGTGCTTCCAGTAAAAGTTACTCAATTTATTTCATTTCTTCTCTCAGGCAGTGGAGTTTTGGGTGTGCAGCAAAGGGATCTTTAATAGGTCTCTGATTGAATCAGTAGCGTTTTCCTTAACCAAGAACAGGTGTTGCATGTTACCTTCTCTGAAGTGTGCCAGAATATTGCACAAACACCGGGCATCTGTTTCATAAATAAGAAATAGGCATATAGCAAATATATTTGCAATATGCTGTAGTCACCAGGTACTGAGGATATCATGAGATTTTAATGATAAAAGTGTTTTGACAGGGCAGGAAAATAAAAGTATTAAAAATTTAAGCTTGAAAATAAAAAGAAATCAGATATGACATAACTGAAAATTTTTATACAGTTTGGGAATTGATGCAGGGCACAGTAAGAACTTCTGTAAAAAAAGATCCCTCCAAATCTCAGGATATGAAATGATGCAGGTGTAAACAACAGCAAGTTTGTTTGAATTTGGGTTTCAAGTATTACCAGACACCCAGCAGAAAACTCAAAATAATTATGAGTATCCTACGTTTGAGCTGTTTAAATTTGTTTATTTTCAAAGTCTTCCTCTCATGATCAATTTACAGAAAGATAGCTACAGCAGGCTATGAAACAGCTGGATAGATTTTCTTCAGCTCAGTGCTCAACACCATGCATCTTTTTTGAAAGCATGTGTGAGCAATACTGAAAAGATTTACCTCAGTTCTCCATAAAACATAGAAGTGTACAGAGATGAGCTATGAAAAATACTTTAATAAATATCCTTTCCAGTTTCTATTACTGGAAATCAGTTTAGCTGGAGATTGCAGTAAAAAGTGATGTAAAATCATATATTTGTAAATCTACTATTTAAACTAGGATTAAGACAGGAAAAGCCAGGAAAAATAAAATTGGCTTGTGATCATGATGATTCTATGATGTACATGATGATTCTGTGATGTACAGCTGTTCATAGAACATGATCAAGTGGTCCACGTTAGCTCTAGACCTCTTATCACTGTTAGTATAAATATCATTACTGCCTTGTCTCAAGCATTTTTCCTAAGATGTAAAGCATCCATTTGGGCAACGTATTTTCTCTTAAATCTCCTCTCTACAACTACCTGAAAGGAGGCTGTAGAGAGGCGTGGGTGGGTCACAGATGATAGGACAAGGGGTAATAGCTTCAAGTTGCACCAGGGGAGGTTCAGGTTAGATATTAGGAAATATTTCTTTACTGATAGGTTGTCAGGCATTGGAATGGGCTGCCCAGGGAGGTGGTTGAGGCACCATCCCTGGAGGCATTCAAGAGACAAGTTGATGTGGTGCCTGGGGATATGGATTAGTGTTGGGTTGGTGTTGTTTTGAGTGTGGTGTGGAGTTTGTGTGGGTGGGGTATTTTGGGGGTTTTTGTTTGGTTGTTTGGTTTTGTTTGTTTTTTTTCACTGGTTGGATTAAGACAATCTTGATAGGTCCCTTCCAACCTAGGTGATTCTGTGATTCTAGAGAAGAACTTGTCTATGCCATTTTAAGCAAAAATCTGGTCCTGTGCACACGTTTCCTCCTATAACCAGCAAGGTAGAGAACCACAACTACCTCTTATGATGGACACTGCTGTAGACCCACACAGAGATGAGATGACAATTTGTTAGTTGGAGAATGACAAGTGAACAGGAAATTGTTTAGAGCAAGAGGTATGCATTCATATACAACCACCAAGTAAGTAGAGAATGAATGGCAAAGTCAACACTCTGAACTTTGATGCGACACAGTCATTAAAAGCATTCCAGGTGTTGAATAGTACTGGAGCAGGAATGGAAAATAACTGAACAGCATTGGCAGGCAACCCGACTGGATAAGGTCAAAGGATCAGGAGTAAGTAGGATAAGCTGAATCACTCAGAAGATCTGAGCCAGGAGAGTCAGGAGGATGTGTAAGAGCAGCACAGACAGATCAATGTGTGTCTGGTCAACCAAATGAAAGACGCAGTGGGGCAGAAGCAAAAAGCAGCACTCACTAAAAGTAGGACAAACCACAAAGGACTATTAGGCCACCAACCTGAAATGGGAGATGAAGTCCTCATTCCAAGAGCAGGCCCTTTACTATGGTCACACAGAATCAGCTTGTTTTCACACATAGCACAATAACTGAAACGATTGCTAACAGGGAAGAAGTAGTAACCTGTGTGAAAGCCAACAGAGGAACCTCAAGGTAAGAAATCATAAGAGTTATGAAAATGCACTACGATGTCCCAGTATCACACCAAATGAAAACAGTGTTGGTGGAAACTGCAGCCTATCTGTAAGGAGCATCCCTTTACTAAACACAGTTTGCCCTTGCAGACACAGAAAGTGCTCATATTGCCACCCAGCACGGTCACAGGGAAGGTCTTACATAGCACAACTACAGCTTCCTCAGGTTTAAAAACAATATAGACAAACAAAACTCCACCTATAGTAATTTTTTTTCTGTATGATAAATGGTATGTAGGAAGGCAAGCTCAACACTAATACTGATGTCAAAGAAAATACTGTACTTGTTGATTATACCCTTATTTCTGAGTTTAGGTTGAAATAGTACCTTTAATTAAAATTATTAAAACTTCAAATTAGGTTTGTGGTGTTGCATAAATGAACATCACGACAACAGTTATTAGAGGGTTGCCAATATTTAAAAGCATCAGAAGCCTGATGATTTTTTTTCCTTCAGAGAGAATTAGTCTACTACACTGCACGCTGCTAAAATCCAAAGCACTCATAGAATAGCACGTCCTTAAAAACTCTTACAACAGATCTCAATATTTAAATTATCACTTGCAGTGTTGAGCAATTAAAACTGCCATGTATTTCTATTTCAACTGCCTGTGAGTCAAAAGAGCACCATCACATGGCATACTGCAACTGCCAAAATGAATGTAAATCTCTATTCATGCCGGGTACGTCTCCACCAGACAACTCCTCCTCCTGCGAGGAGGGTTTCCTCACCTATACCTTTCTGTGCTCCTTGAGTCTTTCTGGTATTTTTCAGATGCCTTCTTATTACCCAATACTTCTCCATTGCCCAACAGAGAGTTATCACCACCACTGCAGTCTCGTTGCAGTTCTCTCCAATCCATCAGCACAGAGCAGTATTAGCTTTGTGCCTGGCCCGCGGGGGAATTGATGAGATCCTGGCATCAGCGTTGTTTCAGGACGAACCCAACTGACTCAGCTGAAGGCAGGGTTTTGCCTAAGGTGTCTAAATGGCTCCCAATTTATTAAATTCTTATAGTTAAGAAAATCATCTGGATGAAGTGTGCCAGAGTATCCTTAATAAGTCATTGAGAACAATCTTGTTTACTATTTACAAAGGAACCATTAAGAGCTGCAATAGCTGCTCAAGAGCTGTGCTGACTAATTAATACTTCCAATGCCTTTGTGAGGGAGATCATTACCCCCGTTCATTTCAGCACTGGAAAACAGAAATATACACTAAGTGACAGCGAGCAGTGGTGAAGAATGATTCAAAGAAAGAAGACTTTGTGGATAGGCAGGTCTAGATGACTAGATTTACAAAGCATTAATGTTAAATACACTCTATGTTACTTTTAAGGTCTTTTTCCATGGCTTGTTTTCCATAAATTGAATGAAGCATTTCTGGCTGTAAACTGTTGCCTGAAGTAAAGAATGCTTTGATTAGCACAACGATAGCAGCAGGGTCCTAAAACTGAATATTCTGCCCACTGATTTCTAAACTGTGTTCTCCCAACCATCAACAGCCCCCAATTCTGTGATAACCAGGTTGCAGCTGAGCTGAGCTACTGTATTTCCTGTGCAATGCTCAGAGTCCAGATGGAGAAACTAAGAGGGCTGGCAACCGTCTGCAAGCCCCAAAATCCTGAAAGTCATTGATCATGCCAGTAAGTTGCATAGAGCCAGTCTACATTAATAAGCTACTATTGATTTAAGTTGGAAGTCTTTATTTCAGCAATATCCAAAAAAGCAGAAATAATAACAGGGCAAGTTCTCTGCTTGTGGTGCAATTCCATTACAATAATGGCAATAAAGTCTTTGGCCCAAAATATTATTTTATGATTTATCATAACCATTTCTGAGATCTCATGAAATATTTTTGTAATTTCATACCAACCTCTGAAAAATCAGGAACATGTGACAGAAAGTAGAAATTTCTGATATTTGTAAATGAAAATGTGTGATTTTAATATATAAGCCATCTTTGTGGACTTACAGTAAATCTTCCATAGTGGAAAAGAAACAGAGCTCTCAAAACCATGCATGTAATATACTAAAGTGCCATCAAACAAATTAAATAAGCCACACAAATGGCTTCCTCATGCCTGCCTCAGAAATTACTCCTTTTTTGCCTCTGCAGTTCACGCACTGTGCTTCAGGAAATATTGTTATTATAAAAGAAATTTAGAGGCTCTGTGTGTGTTTTGTTTTAGCATGATTTTAAAAAATTACTCCTAACACCTCAGTTACAGAATATCATTAATTCAGGGGATTGTTCCCTTCTATCTATACTCTGGTTCAACTCTGACAAGACAAACATCCAAGTTTAAAGTATATTGATTTTATTTTCTATTGCTTTGAAGAAAGAAAAAGTAAAGAATGGAAGAAGACAAAAAGTAACAGCACAGTGTATGATGCAACACAATAACTAAACAGTGTTAAATGTCATTAGCATTCTGGAAATATTTGTGGCCTTTCATATTCACAAAAAAATGAGTCTACGTAAGCAATATTTCCTCTCCAAAACAATACCAACAGCATTTAATTTAGCGGGGAAATGGTCACTAATGTGACAGTAAAGTGACATTAAACTTTTTTTAAAATGAAGATTCATGTCCAAAACTTGCAGTTCAATACAGCAAGCATAGCAAGCATATTCCTCCCTTACACAACAAATAAGACAAATTTCTGATGATTCCAGGGAAAACTGTTGATCATCTAGAATGTTTACTCCACAATTTCAAAACATGTCTGAAGGTCATACTGTTGTTCACTGCCATAGATTTCAATAAATCAGTTCAAATATCATTAACAGAAAGCCAGGCACAGAGTCAGAGCAACAGCTGCACTATAAATTCTTAGAGGACCAATACAAAAGGAATTTACAATGCAAAAGAAAGGTAAAGAGCAGCATTACCTGGGGGACAACAAGAATCTAATAAATGAAGAAATAAATATTGCCAAAGGTGTAAGACTGAAGATCTTAAGCAAAAGGTGATTATTCAGAGACAACTGAGAAAATAGGATATTGTGTAAATCTTCAGTGAATAGAGGAGTTTATTTTGTGTCAGGAGATGATAACATGTAAAAACAGAGTGAGATAAGAAGCATTTGGTACAGGCAGAGGAGGTAAAAAATGAAGTGAAAGAAAGAATATGTTAAGGGAGGGTCCTAAGTGGCACAGTTGGCATGAAGAGAGAGGGGGAAAAATGAGTAGAAATAGAAGCAAGAGAAGAAAATAAATATTTTAATAAAGCTCAGGAAGCTCACTAGAAATTCTTTTGCCCTGCAAAACTTTTCCCAGTTTTATTTTCATTAGAATTTTCAGTGAAAAATATTGACTTTTTGTCACAGAAAACAGAGTCTTCCCTTATACAGCATTTTCCTACAATTTTCTGGTGGTCCTTATGGAAAACTGTTGCCTCATGACAGATCTATTCTACTATCTTGCCAACAAATATGTGCACATGTAAATGTTAAGTCAGCTTAGGACCAGTAACAGCTGTGGGAATGTGTGATTCAGTGTAGGCTATCAAACCCATCTGAAACACTGTGTGTCATGAGGGCTCCATGCATCGAGGTCTGCATTGCCACAAATATCCATACTAATTTAGGATTTACTTGTGTAGGACAGTTCAGGCTCTACACTGTGACTACATTTTGGGTTGATCACTTGAGTGATTTGCTCCACATTTCTGAGAGAATGGAAAGATGCACCATTTCTTTGCAGCCTGCTAACTGACCTAAAATCCTTCTTAGCAGGCTTCTTCAGGAGGACTTCAGCCATTAGGACCAGAAGGAAAACTGAATAAGAGGCACTAGTGAAACAAGAATAGTTTTAGCTAAGAGATTTTGCAGATATGAAGAAAGAAAAAGGACACGCCAGTGGATGAGCCACCAGAGTGAAGTCAAGAACCTGAAAGATCTAAGGCTGGGACAGTAGCTTTAGAGAAACAAAGGTACAGAGCAGGGATGGAAGAATGGAAGGCTTTTTCCAGATCTTGCAAGTATTGCCTTTAAAAAAGATGTTCCTAAGAAATCCTTTACAAAAGGATAAAGAATATTCAAATCATCTGGGATTTATCAAAAGTATTAAACTCATTTTACTCCAAAACATAATCAGTATAAAATAAAATAATTATTATTATTAATTAAAAATAATCAGTAGATTGGAAAGGTTTTCTGCCAAGCTCCTCTACTGGAACAGCTAATGAATAACCTACTGTGTTACAAATCTGTCATCCTCCACAATGTCTTACATCAGGAATTACTGATAATAAAGAAGGAAAAAATAACATCTGTTTTCAAAGAAGCTATTATCAGAGCAGAATTACTCCATATAATTTAAATGTTTTAAAAAAAACAAACCAAAACAAAAAACAAACAAACAAACCAACAACAAAAATCCAGAAGAGGACTTTAAAATAATGGAATCTGAGTCAAATGCCTCCAGCCTGAGATAATAATTAATCTCAAGAGAGTATGTACTTTCAGTCTCTTGAAATCTTCTCTAGTCTGCTTTTACTCTGCACTAAATAACATAAAAAGGAGGAAATTGAAACCCCTGATTTCTGGGATGAATAGATCTGGACAAAATACAGCATTAAGTAACTTCAACATTCAATAAGCACATTAGTGAAATAATACAAATGAAGTAGCCCAACAGATTACTCAGTAGGAAGAAGACTAAATTGTCATGGCTCTGGCAGCTTTTAGTTGACCAGTGATATAAAGTAAATACAAAACTCTCCTAATAATCCCATGATGATTCTCCAAACTCCATAATTTATTAACAATTACTTTTATTATTATTTGATTGGTATAACAACTAAGATCAAAGCCTCTTTGTGCTAGGCACAGAGTAAGAAACTAATAAAAAAGTCACCTGCTCTCTTGTTCTCTGTTAAAAAGATTTTTCAATGCAGCATACCCATAGGTAGGGTTTTAGAGTTTCCATGTGGGAAAGTGGAGCCTTCATAGTCTCCACGTGGAGACTGTGCAATAATACTTCAATACCGAGAACCCTAGTGACTACAGCTAATTTGAAACAGCCGTTAATTTCAGTGCCTTGCTAGTTTGAGATCAAGAGCACAGAGTACTGAAGATTAAACCCAGAACTGAGGACTGAGCCCAAAAAATTCAAGCATTGCTATTGTGAATTTTCTGCATCCAAAAAAATTCCCATAATGTGCCTGTGTAATACTACACCTCTAGTAACTAAATCCGGAGAACATTTTCAGGTATTAGCAATACGGCCCGAGGTCATTCATAAGATCTAGAGGACTCCTTTGGAAACAGAAATCTAGCAGCCTGGCTCGTTTAGCAATTCAAACAGTGTGAAATAGCCAGAAGGTGTGATTTCTTTAGATTAATAAAGAATAACCCAAAGGACTCTGAAGTCAAAGCACAACTAAAGAACCAGTCAAAGCTTCAGCACTTCATCTCATCAGATTTTTGACAGCATGTCCTGAGAGAGACTATTTTATCATCAAAGTGACACAGACTCTTTAAGTGTTGTTCACTGAACCAGGAATCTGGTGCGGAACCAACAACTGTAGTCACATTTTACCAATACAGAAATCAATTTTAAATACTGACAGGATTATATTGACTCTCAAAGAGCACAATATCTTTCAAATATTTTATTTTTTTTATTTTGCTTTCCATTAGAGGAGACATTTCTGAAGAACTAAATCTCTATGTGCCAAAGCTCTGTTGTAATTCCCCTAACTTAAATAGGCTCTGACTAGTTATAGACCTGACCCTAGAGACTTACTTCCCTCCCATACATGGTTTATTTACAATTACAGGTAGAACAATGTCAAGGCATCATTTTGCCTAAAAAAAAAAGCAAACAAGAAAATCATGTCACATCCCACTTCTACAACTGTCTTTTCCTCCCCTTATCAATATGTGAATGCTTTCTCCCTCATTTTATAGCCTGTATCTCCCTCTCTCAATATTGTGGTTGTAGGATAGCCCTCTGTCCTTGTGATGGTGGAGAATGTTGCCATAGAAAAATGCCCCAAATATTTATTTGTTCCTGCCTGGTAAATAGTGGAATCATTGCAAAACAAAGCAAAGCAAATGTTCCACTTCTGGTACAGAGGCTTTTATCCTGTGCTTGTCAGTAAATAAAGTACAAATTAACAATGGATACTGACTTATGCATAATAAGTGATTTACAAATTTTAATTGAACGTTATAGTATCCCTGAGAACTCAATTCAAGACTTTATTTAACAACACTGGCCTTAGTTTGGTAATACAACTAAACAAATTAAAGCTTTAGAACTTAAAAGTTTAAGCTAAAATCAATGAGAGTATCCGCACATAAAACCATTCACAAGCATCACAAACTTGTTGAAGTGTGTCTTTGCAAGGGAGAAATAAGGGCCTTTGCAAAAGTCACAGATGCCCTACACTTCAGAAAAGGAGATATGCATTATTCAAAATTCAGCATTCAGCAGCATCATTCACTTCTCACAGAGCACAAGCCTTAAATATCTCAATGGATTTATCACTTTCAACTGGGGTATATGATCAATCAAATATAAACTGATAATCACGCTTTCTTAAATTTTGGACAGTGAATAAAGTGCTGACTCCCATCACTCATTACATTTTTTGTTTGATAGATGCTTGGTATGAGAGATGGAATGTTCTTTTTTAGCTATTTTCTAAAATGCCTATTATGGGGATGTTCCACGTATAAAACAGAGACATAAGAATCATATCAATAATTGTAGAAAATATATCTTCGTCTCCTTCACTTTATAATTTCAGCTGCCTTTAATAATTTGTTTATTAATATTTCCCCACTATTCTCCCTTTTCACATCACACTAATAACCATGATCATAAATAATTCAGCTTATTTTATGAGGAGATTCGCCCAAAAGGCATGTCCTCTGTCTTTGCCAATTCAGAGTGACCTGGGTTTCTTCCCCTGGGGAAGCCAGCATGACCTTCTGGGGCTCTGCCCTTCATCCAAGGGCAATGAGAAATGCCATCCCAGGACCACCTCTGGCTATTGCCCTGGTGCTTTGGAGGAGCGAGTAGCAGTAAGGACCAACGTGCTGGGGACAAGGCTTTTGGCTTCTGTTCTGTCACTTAAGCTCATTCTACATAAGATAAACTTTTGTGTCATATTCTAATTTTTTGACTTAGACAAGCTGCCCTTCTATCCCAGAAAACTCAGTTTCTAATCAGCAAAAAAAAAGAACAAGGGATGAGGAGTAAAGCAGCACGCCACAGAAGACTACCCTAAAAACGCTGTATAGATTGTCTCCTTTAATGAATAATGAATCACAAGTACAAGGCTATTTGGAAATGCTCCAGCAGGTCATTCCTGTACCTTCAATGACAATACTACTGGGATAAGAAGTTACAGCCAACAGTGTCACGGAGATCAAAACAGCCTTAAATAATGTTGACTTCTGTATTTTCAGCTCAGACATCAGCTTCTGAATGAATTGGCACTGAGCAAGAAATAGACCTGTTTCAGGATACTGTGTCTTTTGTGGGCAAACAACTTCTTCAATAAAACCTCAAATAACACTGCTTTAGACAAATTCTGTGTGAAATACCTCGAAATGATGAGACCATAACAAAAATCATAACCCTTTCAAGGAACAGCCCGTGTTTTTATCATCTATGGCACAGCAATGAATGTACCTCCTACAACATGCTTCATACAGGACAAGCAAAGAAATCAGAGAGGTTAAGCAGCAATTTTAGGGTAGTATTAAAATTTATGCAATCATGCCAAATCTTAAAAGATGACCAGACCATTTCCTTGCTCACATAATTCTCCCATTGGAATCTTTAAAATAAATTGCAGCTCTTCCAGGCTTCAGTAAACAAGAACCCCCTGCAGTCTCCCTTTTCCTCCCCTGGTATCCAAAGAGTTTCCTGCCCCACGTCAAATGATTTGAACCATCAATATACATTTTTATGAAACAACTTAAACAGCTGAGTTCTACCTAATGCAGATAAGACTCTGAGAGTGTCACTTTGGTAACGAGAAGCTGGGAACACTTTGAGAAACAGGATTTGCTGTTTATGAAACACAAGGTGTTTTGTACAACATCCATTCAGACCCTCTCCACCACATCACCCAGTCTGTGCTGGGAGGTGTGAGCTCCTGAGCTCTGCAGGATAAGTGCTGAGGTTGCAGCCCCAGAAATGGATAAAGACTGAATTACTCATCCTATGGTGTTACTGTGACATCCACTGAACAGTTACTTGGACTTTTTTTTTTTTTAAAGTGGTTTTGTTTAGCATATAGAATATCACTGTTTTCTATCCAGATGTCTGTCTTTGACTTGCTGGTACGTCTGACACACGTGTTGGTCTGCTGTGAACTAGGGAAGAACATAAATATATATTTATACAAAGTAGGCTGAAAATTTTGCTGACAAAACAATAACAGTTGGTAGGAATTTAAATTACAAAGTTGTTCGCTTTATATATCATCTCAACATCCCATGACCAATGGAAGATTTCTCAACTTTAAATTAATGGGTTTAAATATCTTCCTTTAACATAAAAAACCTTTAAAGTCTGTGGGCTTTTTCTCCCTTTATTGTCAGAGATAAGATAATAAGTAGAGATCTAAATAAGGCCATCTCTGTCTTTTAGCCAGATAATGCCTTTTAAAGCTTGTGTGGCATAAAGAGCACCAGCAATGGAGATGAATTATGTTAAATCACCCATTGACAATATACAGAATACATTTGAAGATAATGAATCCTATCTTACGATCCTACAGAGTAGCCGTGCTTTCACATCCTTCTCTGTTTAGACAACATCATCCCGTGCCATCAAAATAAATAAATTTCCTCACATACATGAATTATGTATTAAACTTAGACTGATTTGCACATAAAGAAAGAAAATTATGGTTGAAGCCAACAGCGTAAATTGCCTTTTTTGAGGTTTTATGCTAAGCTCTAGAGATTTATCACTTGAAAAGTGGATCTTTTGGTCATATTTATTGACCCTAACTTTCTTTTAAAGAGTTTTTGCCTCTAATTAAATTGAGCAGCAACTAAAATGGTAAAGTTCCTTCTCCTTCTCCTTATTTTGTGTAATGTTAGCTACCTTTGTTGTGCTCTGGGGAGGTAAGGAAATACTTATCTGTTCTGATTATCGTTTTTTGAATAAAAATTCAAATCTGGTGCTGGAAATCTACTAGTGTGCTTATCAATGATCTGCATATTCTATACATCTAACATAAGCATACTTAGAAGGGAGAAGGAACAATTTCCATCTGTATTTAAAGGATTCTCCATGTAGTGTCACTACACAGAGAAAAGGCAGTTGTCTCATTGGTTCTGTGCTCTTTCCCACATCACCTACAGAGACCAAACGAATTATGCAATTGTTGGAGTTGGAAGGGACCTTCTAGAGATTATCTAGTCCAACTCCCCTGCCAAAGCGGGATTGCCTGTAGCACATTAGTCAGGAGTGCACCCAGGTGGGTCTTGAAATTCTTCAGAGAAGGGGACTCCATGACCTCCTTGGGCAGCCTGTTCCAGTGCTCTTTCACCCTCACCGTAAAGAAGTTCCTCCTCATATTTGAGTGGATCTTCCTATGTTCCAGCTTGTGCCCGTTGCCCCTTGTCCTGTCACTGGGAACCACAAAAATCACAGAAAAGTGAAAGAAGATGGAAACAAGGTCTTGAAGATAACTTTTTTCTTGTCTGGAACTTCCCAAAATTCCCAACAAAACAGTTATACATGCAAATCTTTTTGCAGTCTTGGAGTCACAGCTCCTATATTCTAAATGGCATGAGTAGGCAAATAAACTGAAGCCCAGTGCTAACCATGGGGCACAAGCAACTGTGGTGCATGACACCTGGTGAAACACCTCTAGACATCATTGAATAATTTTCCCATCTGCAGTGGCAAGAGCTATCCAGTCTCTTAGGAACAACTTGGACAAAACCTACCAACGAGAACTTCTCCTTCCACTCCTTTGCTTTATCACCATTTCCACTCTTTCTCATCTTTCTTGTCTCTCCACTGATATTTAATCACACAAAGCCAACTGAGGCTACATTGTATTACAACTCCATTATTTTATTTAAAATTTCAACAGTATGTTTTCTGGTGGTATCAGCTGACATTGCATTGTCCCAACTAATTATTCATCTTTTATATATCATTATTCCTTGTCAGTTTATTGCCTGTACATTATACTACTCAGTCACACAAGGTGGGGACCACTCTGGAAGGACCAAACCAAACCTGAAGTCCATGTTCTGATTTCAGAATCCAGTCAATCTTAACAAGTCTTGGGCTGGATTTGTGTAAAACCTAGTGTTTCACAATTTCTTCCAGTAATTGGGTAAATTCCTGGGTTACAGTTTTTTGAGTTTCACTAAAAAAGGACAATTTATTCACAATGTGCTCATAAAACAGAAAGTTCTGCTTTCCACCAAGTTATCCTTATGAAGATGCAGTTCTTGGGAACAATTTATTGACTTTTTTTTGGATACTGGCCTAGGTCTCTGGCAGTTTCTTCATCCCTTTATGCAGACCCTGTTGCAAAGATGAAATTCAGCCATCTGAACATTTAATTCTTTCCATCTATGTGGCATAATATTTTTACAAATACTAGATAGTTGTAATTTATGACCTATGGAGGTTTTCTGAAGTCCCTATGGCTTCTCAAAGGTAATTAAGAGAGACTGTAAGGCTCTAGATATTTAAATCCAATATAAAGAATAGAAAAGCTCATTCCAAAAAGCTTCTACCCTTCAAGGCTGAATATTACACTTTAGCTTTTCAAAACACAGACATATGTTTATCACACTTGTTTATTCTTACTTTAATATTAAAACAAGAGGAGTGTGAAAATTCTTTACTTTGAATAGAGGTCACTGAGCTGAAAAGGTTGAGCCACAGAGAACAAGAAGAGACAGACAATCGAGTTGGCCACAGTCCATTGCTACATTCTGATCATGCTGTATTTCTTCACATAGATTTAAGTGATGTATAAAACTTCTAATGGCGACAATTTCATATGGTGTCCAATCCAAATTTCCCTCAAGTCAATGAAGGTCTTTTAGATTACAAATCAAAATACCTATTGTCAAATTAGAAAATAAAGCACATATTTAGGCAGCCTGTAAAAATCCCTTTTAGTACTGCAAATTGCTCTCAGTACTGAATTTCATAAAATAAAAGATGAAAGAAAACAGAACTTAAAAGTTTCTAATCTTAAATAATTTCTTTTTCACAAACAAGCCATGCTACTTTGCTTTCAAATTTCATTTTCCAAATAAATTATTATCAGTTGTTCAAAATGAAAAATGAAACTGGTTTTAATATTAGGTGTCATGTCACGTATGTAACAAGATACTACATCAGGTCAGGTTAAATCCAGTAATGTAAGGTAAGCATCAAAAATAAGAAAGAATGATGTTACTGATGGCTGTTTCCAATTATATTTTGTACCATGTGCTCTATTTTCTAAGTGTTCTAAATAGTCTTTCACAGAAAAATTTAAGAGTAAATTTGTATTTCTCTGCAAAATCCCCCAAAATCAAGGCAGGAGTTTACCACTTTATTTCTCAAGTACAATCAAGCATGACTAGCAAAGTAGTACCAGTGAAAATCCTGCAAATTCAGAATACTCTGATGGTTTTTCAGTGTTACAGTAGGGAAGTGTCAAATCTGCAGTCAGACTTTCCACAGGGCTTTGAATCTGAGAAACTAAAGTGTCAAAAATAACTATTACAAGGATTTTATATACTGTAAGTACACAGGACTAGAATTCCCTTGATGTAAACTCATACCACCAGTATAGCAACTGAGAATCTTGTGTACCTTAAGAACAAGAACAGTAAATTCTAGATTGCTGAAGAAAAATAATATTAAATTAAACAAGAAGTCAATGCAGGGCTAAATTTTGCTATAAATTGACAGGCTGAGAGAACTGCGGTTGTTCAGCCTGGAGAAGAGAAGGCTCCGGGAAGACCTCATAGCAGCCTAACAATATCTGAAGGGAGCCTACAGGAGAGCTGGAGAGGGACTGTTTATGAGGAAGTGCAGTGACAGGACAAGGGGCAATGGTTTTAAATTGGAAGAGGGGAGATTTAGATTAGACACCAGAAAGAAATTCTTTACAGTGAGGGTGGTGAGGCACTGGAACAAGATGCCCAGGGAAATCGTGGATGCCCCATCCCTTGAAGGCCAGGCTGGATGGGGCTTTGAGCAACCTGTTCTAGTGGGAGTTGTCCCTGCCCATGGCAAGGGGGTTGAAACTCGATGATCTTTAAGGTCCCTTCCAACTCAAACGATTTTATGATTCTATTCTATGATTCTAAATGTGCATGAAACTGGAAAAAGTGTGCTTGGGATTTGATTTTTTTACATGGGAGCAAATTGAGAGCAGGGTATTAAATGTCAAAAAGACCATAAAGCACACCTCCTATCTATATGATTTTTTTGGACAGTAAGAAATTTCTGCGCATTGCATATTCTTCCCACTGCTTTGCACTGCTTTGTAATATTACTTTTTCTTTATCCTAGTGAGGCCTATATTTCTGTGCTTTTAAAGCTTGGTGGCTTGTGAAGTACTTTGAGCTGAAATGTATTATATTAATGCAATCATCATACTCATAATGGCGGACATTCTCAGAGTATTTCCTTTTATCTAGATTAATGCAGTAAGACAGCCAAATTGAGTTTAGTAATGATAGAAATATCATTTTTGCATTTATTAGACATCAGCTGATGCCAGTGTGCAATACTTAACTAAAGTGGGCCCTGACAAAACTTAAACTCTTTCTCTTGCACTAAGATCTCCACGCACCTTGGAGGACTCCTTCAATGCCTCCCTGTGCAGGACTCCCCAATGTCCTGTGCAAGCCCCTGGATTTAGGAGATGCAAGCATAGAAAGTGGCAGGCTTTCAAGATAGTGACTGCATTAGTGACATAACTTCTTCCTCCTCTTTCCTGCTCTGGCTTTTTTGATAAAACAGTAAAGATAAATGGAAGCTCCCTTTCTTTTCCTTGAAGTCTCAAAGGCAAAAGAACCACAACCCCATAGACCTGAGTCTTGCACTATTATGAAGTTCTGCAGAGTGGTGGGGTGAATTGGTAGAACTGGTTTATTCCTGTCCATTGTAGAAATGGTTCTATCAATCAGCTTCCATTTCCTGCTGTGCTTGTGTCCAAGGAGAAAGGATAACCAAGAAACTTCATACTGCTCATTAAAAATTTAGAATGCATGTTTTCCAAGCTTGGAGTAGATTCTATGGAGCACTGCAGGAATGAACTCTTTACTCTGTCATATACCTGACTAATGAAATGAAGCCTAAGCAACCATGTCACTCATTCAACTATCCATCAAATACCTTCCAGCCTACCAGTTAATTTTAATCAAATTCAAAGGACAGGGAAGGTCTTTAAGATATTGTATTTCTGAAAGGCTTGTTCACACAGGATAGAAAACAATCCATATTAATACCAAGTTTGAAGGGCTGCTCAACTACTTTCTCTGACAACTACAAAAATACAGGGAAGAAAGCTGTTATGAACACTTGAATAATAACAAAAAAATCTAATTTAAACTTCCATTTTATTAAACATGAAATAATTGAAATAGAAGCGAAAACTGCATGGTACAACAGGCTTTGTAAATCCTCTCTCTTTTAAAGACTATTCTTGCTTTTTCAGACAAATCTGAACTGTCCTATCAAATGAGTATTTAGAAGAACAAGGAAAATGATCACAGAATCATAGAATGATTTAGGCTGGAAGAAAACTTGACAACAACCTAGTTCCAACCCCCCTGCCATGGACAGGGACTCCTTCCTCTAGAGCAGGTTGCTCAAAGTCCCATCCAGCCTGGCCTTGAACACTTCCAGGGATGGGGCATCCACGGGTTGGGGTTCCCTGGGCAACGTTCCAGTGCCTCACCACTCTCACAGTGAAGAATTTCTTCCTAATATCTAATCTAAATTTCCATATACTGAGTGGGTTCAGCCTCTGTAAATTACTGTCTATGGCCACTGACCAATGGAGGGAGCAAGGAGTGATCAGTCTCCCTCGCTCAGTAACATTAGATAAAGTTAGGCAAGAAGGACAAGGTTCTTCAGATCTGGGAATGCACTGAGGCTACAGAAGATACCATTCTGAGTCCAGATGTGACTTACAACCCACCTGCTGAACCACTCTGTTCTTATAAACTGTGAATGAGATTCAATCATTAACTACTCGTTAAGACAGGAGAGAATCTACACTACAGCTGGGGAAGACAAATACATATAAAAGCTTATATGAAAATAATGCTATTAATTTGAAATTAATAGGTCTTAGACTAACTGTATAAAACTGAGGTGCTTTATTTCCATACAGGCAGAAAAATTCCACAGGGATGTGTGGAAATTGATACCTGCTTGTGTACACTTCACACTCCGAAAGCTCAAGACTGAAATGTGGTTAGATATTGGTGGTAGCTTTTTGCAAAAAACAAAGCAGAACAAAACAAAACAAACATAAAAAAAAAAATAATCCAACCAAGATTCTCAGCCTTAAAAAAAAATAAATAAAAAGACAAGCTAAGAAAAATCTTTGAAACCAAGCGTGGTGTGTGAAGGCTATTCTAGACTGTCAGTTCCTAATCCCAAGACAGGAGGAGCTCTGTGTGCACTGGCAAACTCAAGTGCTGTTATTGTTGAAATGTTCGACAGTACAACACAGGGAACAAATCCTACAGGCTACTTGAAAAGAAGTAAGTTCCCTGATACCTGGAGGGCTTTTGTCAGGGCTTAATGAACTGTAGATGTAGAAAAATAAAGGGAGACATTTAATTCCTTTCTTTTTGTCCTAATTCCTACAATTTTCCCTCTTACAATAATTTTCTTAAGGAATTTAACTGTTTCCTGTCTTAACTATTTTCTTTGTCTTCAGTTTCTGCTAGTATTTACAGAACAGGTCTGCTGAGGTCAAGGTCCAAAGGAGACTATCACTCTACATGCCTGCCTATCCTGATCCCAGCATGTTGTCTTCACACATGATTTCCCTGGGTATATGCATTGTCAGAAAAAAAGGTGAAAATGGGGGAAAGAGCAGAGTTCTGGCACAGCTTCCTTTATTTGTACCCAAAAACTAACGAGTTTTAGCTTATCTGTTTAACTTTTCTCATCTCATCTCAGTTCACTGGCAATAGCTGAATTTCATAAAGACAGTGAGGACACAGAGGGCACTTTGTGTATCTGTGTTCACTGCAGGTTCTGTTGCCTCCTTGGTGAATTCTCCAGATGAATTTCCCTACAGGAAAGCAAAACCCAACTAAACCCTGTCTTTTTCGGTACAACTTTCCCTTCTATCTCTGTGTCCCTCTGTTGAGCCTAGGAAGAAGGGCTGATGAAAGAAGCATTGGAGCTGAGGCTAGACACGTAACACCACAGCTGAGTTCTGCAAATGTTGGTGGGAATGGGCTAAGACACTGTTCAGGCACCGCACGTGCTGCTTTGGAGATAAGCCATCAGTGACAGATGACGGCACTGGGAAGATGCACGATATCTTTGCGTCTGTGTGGTACCTTTGTTCAGCAGTGACACCCTGACTACTGCAGCGACTGCTGTGGCAACGGTGGGTGACAGAATGGCTATCCCAGGTCAAAGGAAAACTCACAAAACTACTTCTGGAATTTTTGTAGCTACAGGGTTTGTAATAATGCGCTTGTATTATAAAACTCATTGTGAACTGACAATGGCTTAGATGCAATAGCGAAATTCTGTGTTGCAGACAAAGCTTCAGAGGCAAGAAGCCAGATTCATGATCATTGTAAAAAGCAGACACCAGAAAATCCGGTAAAGGGTCCCTGCCAGTCTGAGGAGGTCTGGGGAAAGGTGTCAAAGGAAAGGAACCCCAACCTGCAGAGTCTTGAGGGCATGACATACTTCTGAAGCTTCATGTTCCCTGAGAGAATGTTGATGAAGACAAAGCATGGTCTTCAGAGCAGCGGGCTGAACTGTGAGCTGCTATTGCAAGGACTTTGCTTCCAATCCTGCTTATAAAGCACACTGGAAAGTTTCCCCTAGTCTTAGAGGAAGGGAAACTGATTGCTCAGTCAAGGCAGGTTGCTTTCTGTTGTTATTGTTTTTCTGTGATTGTTTCTTTTTCCTTTGCCACTGCAGAACTCCCAAAGGCATACAAACTCACGGGAGACTCAGCTGCAGGATTAGGTTAATTTTTAATACCCGGTGAAGGCATGTCTGCTGTAGATGACAAGAAATGTCAAGAACTTCTGCTGCTTGTGATGCAAAGAGCTAAGCCCATGTTAGCAATTTTTTTATAGCTAGCATGACTTCTGCCAGAGGCTCTCTAACAACAAAACCTGAAAGTATGTGAGGAAACACATCCAGGAGTTTCTGCTCTCTTTTCTAGTCTGTGAAAGGGTGTTAGACTCAATGTTACTCTCAAAAGTGGCATTCTTCAGTATGTGAAATGCAGTCTCCTTTCTAGTCCTGACAACATTAGAAACAATAGGTGTAATGCATCTCCTCTTAACATATTTTATAAAGAATGAATTGAAATGAATTATGAAAGTGACCATAATCAGGTAATTTTCCTGTTCACTCACAGAAATATTTGTCTCACGAGCAAAAACACATACTAAACTACCCTATATCCTCTTGTTTTTCTTTAAAAATATATCCCTTTTCTGTTGAGTTTTACACTCCAGCTTCAACATGCTTTCATTAATTTATAGAACTTCCTAGTTCTAGGCATCTTAAAATCTTGCTTCACTGAGCTTCTGACAGGTTAAATAGTGTATCATTGTCGAGCATGCAGAATTTTAGACATACTATCTCAAATGTAATCTCTATTTTTACATGATTATTCTAATAAGAATTCAGAATTCATAATCTTTTCACCCACAAAAAAAACACAGCTCAACAAAAATAAAAAATATTGCAGAGATTATTTCCGTATGTGGCTCAGCAAAGCTGCTGAAGAGAAAAAATGCTTTGCCCATTGCAGGTACAGTTCTAACTCCTTAGGAATTGATGGAGAATTCAGGGAACCAATCCAAAAACTAAGCATTTTCTCTTCAAGTCCCTGAGGATGCCTATACAGCTGCAAATGAGCAGTCACTAGAGTTGCTCCTGCCTGTTAACTCCTGGGTGTCTTGGGACCATTGGGGATTTCATGCTCCAGCCACATCTGGGCACATGCTCTGTATCTACCTGGCAGGTTGGTCAGCTGGAAGGAAGTCCTGGGTAGATCCAGAGCCACGGATGCTGCTTCAAGAGCTGCTGCCTGAACCCAACCACACACACGAGTTGCAGAAACATGGGGGGAGCAGGCAGGAGTCAGATGCTCTGACACATACCCCCTGCCACAGGCTGCTGCATATGTCTGTCTTTATGCCTAAGTGAAAAGCTTGTATCATCCAAATGCTAACCCACATTTTCACAATGAAGCAGGTACATAAATGACAAAATTATAAAGACTTATGACTTCCACAAAAAAACCCACAACAAACTAACAAAAATATTTTCCTATTCCTTTGGGCTATACATTAGCATGTAGGAGAGTAATTCTATTACAAATGTGTATCCTGTTCCTAAATTCAGATGGGCTTTGTCACCTCTGCTGGGATGGAGTTCCAAAGCTCAAGATCTGTTGCAGAAGATATCTAAGCCCTCCTCCTACCCTGTCTGGACTGATTCAACCACACTGTAAGACAATGCCTGCAGCACATTGATAAAAGTGGGTTTGAGCTACTGGCGTATTTTTTACTGGCGTGACCGAAGGTGTGGGCAGATGTAATTCGTCTGACATTTCTATTAGAGGGCTGATCGTACCTTAAAGTGCAGCAGTTATTTGCTACATAATCATGAGTCAGCTCTCATTGACTCGGTGAGAACAGATCATCGTTTTCTCAGAAACAAATCATCTTCTTTCAGCAAGCTGCAGAATTCTCATAGTAGCTTCTGACCTAAAAAGGTGTATTTGTCCCAATTCTCCCATGCTAGAGTGCACAAGGCAATGATGAACAGGATATATATTTCTTTCCAATACACTTTTCAAACTACCTTAATTAGTATCCATAAAAAGGACTAAAGTAGCAATTAACTAAATAATGCATGTTGCTCATCAAAAAAATATGTTTTCTAAAAGCAACTCAATCCCTTTTTCACCACTTATTTCATCAAGAAATCATCATGTACTACCCCAGACACATAACTTTCCTGTTGAGAGTTAGAGCACTATCTTATAGTGATATCTGACCACTCAAATACTGCTCGGTTTTACTCTGTTAAATGGCTTATGGTGTGTCTTGATTAATTCATGTCAGGCCAATCTGGTTAATTCAGTGCTTTCAAGTTCCTTAAAGTTCCTGGAAGCTAACAGTGCTCAGCACCCTGAGAACATTGCTCAGCTGGGTCAAACCTTTCTAATTTTCTAAGAAGTAACAATAATAGTTGGTATTCCTACTAGTTTTGTTAACTTTACATACATGTGCCACCAGATTTGAGGCTGGAGTCACTGAGTTTTATTAAGAACATAAAGCAGCCTGACGAAAGCAAGCTCTTCTTCTCCATCTCTTGTAGGAGAGATATATCTAATAACACTTCTTCTGTTAAATATAAATTAAAGAACTTTATGTTGCTAGTTTATAGGTGTGACATTTTGAATTAATATGGGCACTAAAGATGAGGTACAATTCCTGGTATTGAATTGCTGAAGCACTGTAGCCTATTTCCACCACTTCAGGAACTGGCTCAATCTTTACAGTCTTATCAACAATTGAATATTCATACTGCAGGTGACAAAGCACTAGGAAAATACAAAATTCAGCTGAAGTATGAGGGGACTGTGGTATGTTGTACACAGAGATTAATCATGAATAACAAGACTAGCAACATCAAAAAGGAAAAGATGCTTGGCATGGAGTAGCTCTTTTTCAAGCTTTATTGATGACTCTTGTGGGCAAAGATGTGGTGCATCACAGGTTGAGGCCTACAGGGAATACAGTATTGAGTCCAACGCTCTGATTTTGCACAGATTCTAAAGGGTACTGCTGAATAACAGGAGAAAGGCAAAAATGGTTCTGCTCCATGTTGTCTACTCTCTCAACACGGAAATTCAAACCCAGAGGTTCAACACCAGCACCTGAATGTTCATCCTGATTCTGGCAATACTGTCCTCATTTCACATCTGGTGAAACCTCCTCCATGAACAGTAGCATGGAGAGTGAGGGATTTCATTTGTGGCTAATATCACTCCATCAAGAGCTACATTTAGGGATGTGCTGGAAGAAATGCTGATCTATTGTGGCAGCAGCCTTGATATAGCCCTTACCCATATGTGTCACAAGAGCTGGGCGTTTTGGATGCTGTTTAGAGAGCATGGAAGGATGGACAGGCAGTCAGTCTGAAACAGTCATTTAAATTCTTGACTGTATAGGGTTTCTCAAGGGACCCAGATGAGGTATAAATGATTCCCTCCTTAAATCCAATTGCAAATACAGTCTAGGCAGGAAGTAAGTGCTTATCTCCTCGTAACAGGAATCCAGGAAGCTTTCAGGCTAGGAAAGGAGATGCTTACTCAATTGTGCAGTGCTGGAAAATAAATTTGTTGGATCGCTGTCTGGGTTAATTTTAGTCTCTGGGATTTTAGTCTGGGGTTTTAGTCTCTAAGGATTTTAGTTCACTGGATTTTACTTTGAGTCCCAGCATCTGAACCCCAGCCAATTATTAAGGTTTAGGAAATCAAATCCCCTGAAAGAAGGAAGGGTAACTTCAATCAAATTAAGATTCAGTAAATTTGACATGAGTTTTTCAATTTAACCTTACATTTCAGACAGGCCATTTATGTTTATTAATTCTAGTTTAATTTCCAGACCAGTGAAGATCTAGCTAATCACACCTAGCACACAAAAAAAGTGTTTCTGATAGTATGATTCTGTTTCATATTCTGCAATTCTTATCCCATACCAATCTATAGTTCTATATAATTATTCTAAGGACAGAACCCAGCCTTCCAGCAAATCTTTACAATTTCATAGCAATCTGTTCTCCTGTTACAAAATAATTATACTTACAACTTCTCCCACTGAAAAAGAAAAGCTCCAGCTTTATAAATACATCAAGTTCCACTGCTCAGAAAAAAAATAAATCTCTGTGCAGGAAGTTATGCACAACTATGAGTTAAAGAACTAGCCCTTTATATAATAAGTTTAATTCTGCTCTTTCATAAGAAAAGAAAAAGAATAAAAGAACATGCACCAGAAGGTAAGAAATTTTATAACTGAAGAGAAATCAAACTGAAAAGAAATCTTGTTCACAAGAAGGGACTGCCTCCATATGGAAAGGCATTAAGGCTTCCTGAAAGGCTGTCTTCTCCATTTAATTCTGAAAGGCCATGAAATACACACACTAATGCAAGTAACATTCTTGTTCGCATTCAAGGCACATGAAAATATTGTGTATAGACATCCACACTTGACCAATAAAACTACGATCAGGCTAGTTATGGTCCAGATGTACTTCTTGATTTCAGTAACAGAATTTCTAATGGGTTAAAAAAAAAACACCTCAAAATGTAACAAAAATGCATTTAATGCGGGCTCTGTGATTATATAAATGCACTGGAATACTCAGCAAATAAAATACCAAAGAGGAAAAAAATATGCCATTAATCTTTTTCAGTGTTCAGGTCTGCTCTCCCTTGAGAGAAGTCTCAGAAGTTCCCTGGTATTTGTTTAAAGTCACTGCATTAGAAAGGGGAATTGCCATACTCACTACCCAGCCTTTTGAAGAGGAGAATACATTAGAACAGATATCTTGAGCAGATTTAGTGCAGAGAACATTGACTCAAATCAGTGACACCCCCTCCTCCTGTCCCCATTTTGGGCATGGGTACCCTGGACAAGCTGCAGAGCCTGGGTCCCCCGGAGCAGAGGCTGGTGAGGCTCTCCTGGCCAGGACTGAGACCAATGGTGTCTCTGTAGCAGCACAGGAGGCTGAGGAGGCTTGGGGGCACCTAATGGAGCCAGAGCATCACGACACTTGAAGTGACTGAAGGCTATGAATTCTCTTCTTTGAAAAAAAGAAGAGATGGGGGTAGGATTCTCCAGTCTCCAAGAGACAACTAGCACCAGTGACTCAGCTGCAAGCCAGAAAATGTTAAGCACAGAAACAGAAAGACATAATTACTAGCATGATATCTCAAAAGGAAATACTAGGGAAGCTCTAAAACTCTTCCTATTCTGCAAGCAAAGCAAAAGCTCCTTCCACCCCTATCACCAGCGTTTCCAGGACACCTGCACTGCCAGGCTTTTGGCACAAAGCATCCATCCCATTGCACACATATCAACATGACTCTGCAAATACCAAAGACCAAAGGAGGTATAAAGTCTTCTCCCATGGACAGCAAAGGAGGTTGAAGGCTCTTACCACCTGAGAGCATCAGGGTCACAGTGTAGCAAGACGGAAGTTTTGTCTCTGAGCGTACCCTAGGTAAGATCTCCCACAGAGCCTTAACTTTGGACAGATTCTCCTTTTTAGCACAAATGAAGGTTTTTCTATAGTGCTCTTAATGGATGTATTTTAAAAGTAAATATAACTCAATACCTGAGGCAGCTCCCATTTCATATGGTGCCTTGAGGCTGCCTCAGGTGGGTTTAGTTGGAGCATCTAAAAGAATGGAAAATCTCACTTTTAAGCACTCTGATTTATAGAGTCTGATTAAGACTCTATTATAGTTCACAAACTTCTTACAAACTAGAGGTATAAATTCCTTGCTTCATAATTCTACATGGTTGCAGCTGAACTACCTTGTATGGAAATTTTCAGACACAAAATATTTGACCAGCAAACTATCAGAACTGTTGCAAGTAAATTATCTGAGCCATATTTAGGTACTTTCCAAAGGGCACTTATAAACCTGGGGAAAAACAGGAGATCCAGTCTATCGTATTGCTGAGTAGAATGAGATTGTAGCAATTTTAAGCTACAAGTTAGTTTTTGGTTTGCATGTACAAGTGTTCTAGGATTGGGGGGTGGGGAGGGGGAGGGTTTCCCCTTTTTTCCCTCTCCTGGATCTAGATTTTCATTAGAAAGAACAGTCATTAGCTCCATAAAATATCACTATCCTTATATGTAGACCCATGATTTTTTTGCTATTCTCATGGTAATTATCTTGTACAAATTTGGACAGAATTTTTTTCCTTCTCTTCTGAAAAAAACTATTAGTCTGATACTACAGCCAAACTACACAAAAGTCTCAGAGTTTGCCCCCTACCAGTGTTTTCTGTAACCACATTTTTATAATCATCTATGAAAAAGAAGTATTTGGAAACTCTAACTTTTAAGAAGACATTAATAAGGAAAGCTCTACATAAACACTCAGGAGTTATTAATAGTCTGTCCTCAAAACTCCCTTTGTCAAGTACAGGCGTCCTACTACCCACTCTCTACTGACAGGCAATTTAATAAATCCAAGTGAACAAGCTGCGGAAACCCTATTTAAGTGCACAGCCTCCTGAGATCTCACAGGCATCTTACTTTACACCAGGAAACCAAGACAGCATCTAGAGATCTGTAGACTGCACACATCTAAAGTCACCACCATGCTGCCTCAGCAGAACTAGCTAGTGCCTATTCTGGCAATAACTCAGACTCATGCTTACATCCCTGCAGGCATCTAATTTGTTAGCTTCCTCTAAAGTTACCTACTATGCCCCAAAGGCACCATGATCAGTCCGGTTGAAGAGACAGAGCCAATTTCTTTCAAAGGAAGAAAAGACTTGGCCATTAGCCATCTTTAATATATAGGCAAGTATTAAATATTTAACATAAAGTAATGTTTAAGGCATTCAGCCAGAAACTGGAAGAGTTGAGTCTAACTGAACATCTTGGGAACGTTCAGCTGACATCTACCCCCCCATCCCAGCTGAATCTCTTTAGGCTCCATTTTGGCCCTATGTATCTCAGGATTATTCTCAACACTTAAAGACTCAAGACTGTAAACTGCTGTAAACACGACTGTAAACCCCAGAGAGAAGCCACAACTTGCTTCTCCCTCCTGGGACAGCATAGGGATTCCTTTCTTCCCTCCAGACATATGACCCATGCACAACTGCAACTGGATGGGTCAATGTTTTCCTCAGCACAGGTGAGGTTGTGCTCTGTGTGACCTTGCCAAAGCCACTTTGCCTTAAGAATTTTGACACAGAAAAGGTCTTAAAACCATCTACCTAATTCTCTTAAATTTCTAGGTACAACCTTCCAAGGACCTTAGGGGAGAGCTGCAGGTTACAACTGCCCATTTGTGTCTACATTACTGACCTTGTGTTCAGTACTACCTCAAAGAGGGGAGACTTTCAGGATGCCCAGATACTCCACAACTCAACATGCCCTACTCATCTCTCTTAGAAACTCTCTGTTCTACAGGTAATCACATTATCCACCTGCCTTCATGATGGTCTTGCTGCATTACCATGCTGTGACAGGTGAATACTTGCAAGGGTCAGTAAAAGCAGGAGGGAGCTAAAGGCTCCAAGGAGGGCCAGGCAAATGGAAAAAGTGCAATCATCATCAGTGTTGCAGTGACAGGCACTGGGTTTATTTTAAGGGCTTCTAAATTCTGACACTGTCAGCAGATCTGTCAAGCTTACAAGGCCATCGCTGTGCTGACTGTAATTCCCCACCGAAGACGTGCAAAGCCAAGAGATACACTAACAAGCAAGGGTCCAAATGTCATATATTTTCCCCTTCAGCACTACTGAAGAAATACATGATCATTATGTTAAGGGATATAATCTCATCGCACGCTCAAGCTTCAGAAATCTCTGTGGTGATGTACAAACCCCACAGGTAAACCCAGGAACTTCTCACACATGTTCAGAGCTCCAGCATGTACTTCCTCGGACACGCTGGTATCTTGCTCCTGCCACAGAACAGAAGCTCCCACTGTGTGAGAGTGGAAGTGCTTGCCTTCATCACTTGCGAAGCTATCTATTCTTTGATGCCACGTGTGATGTGTATGATCCTTTCCAGAGAAGGAGTTTTCAAATGGTTTTCAGCTTCTGCTGAACAACAGTGCCTGTGAGATGGGCTTGATGCAAATATATGCAAAGACAATGAGGAGCCCTTATAAATCATACTGGGGCTGTCTGAGCATGAGGTGCTCCAGTCCTTGCCCAGCAGCAACTCTGGACACAGCACTAGTAACACAGCACCTGCAAGAAAAGGTGATCTGCAAAATCTCCTGTCCATCACCAAGATCCCCCTATGCCAGGGTGGTGCATCAGTTTTATTTTGCAACTTCAGGCTCACCTCTTTTTCGAGTCCTTTCAAACTCCTGTTTTGGACTTTTAAACAGTTCTTCTGTTTTTTCACATTATTCTTTCTGATACAGGCAGAGATAGACTATCACTGTCTGGAGAAGACTTGGAAACAACAGTCTGTTCTTCCTCTAACTGCCATGAAAATGGGCAGCAGCTTTGTTAGGAGTTAATCAATGTCAATTTTCCCTATGTCTGCTCAGCCAAAGAATTATTTTTTTTAATGTAGGAAAATAACTTCTTGTTTGAACTCTACAGCTACAACTCAGGGAAGCTCGATCCATCCTAGGGGTTGTGGGGAACTACAGAACTGCTCAGCACTCAGCATAAGGAGCAGCAGCAAATGTCCCAGATGCCTGCCAAGTCCACAGTTTTGCCCAGAAAATACCAGTGACGCAGTTGCCAACACTTGCCTCTCTCCTCAGTACAGCAGCTTTGCTGCAGAGTCAGGTCCTCCCGGTCCATGCCAAATTCCCCATTTGTCTCTGTAAGAGACTAAGACTTCATCCCAAAACCATCCCCCAGCCCTCGGACAAGTGGCATTTAAACTCCATGGGACGGCTGAGGCAATCATAAAGCTACAAGTCTTCCTGAAGGACACTGAGTACAGAGAACAGTCACACACTGTACAGTGCAAAAAAAACTTTAATTTGTTACCACATTTGCTTCCCAGTTTGACAAGTGCAAGGCAACTGGATTAACCTTATATAGAGATGCTGCTGGCAAGAAGTAGACCTGAAAGCCAACCAATATTAAACTCTGTGGACTACCTACCACAATGGGACGCTGACAAGCAAAATGAGAAGACATTTTAAAATGGGGCAGCTGTTCTTCTTGCAGACAGCACACTCAGACTCCACAAGTAGAATTGCCCCACACATAAATTTTCATACAGGCTACCCTTGTGCACTAGGACCAGATGAGATCAGGCACAGTCCTGCCACACGGGACTGGGCAATTGGCCATCCTCAGTGAGCAAGGCTTTAAGTTCAGACAAATTGCATGCACCAAGGAGCTCTCTTTGGGCTTTATCCCTCTGGCTGATGGCAGAGAGAAAGAGGACAAAAACACTGCATGCTCTCATGGGTAACCTGATTTTTAAAAGTAGCTATAGTATTGGCTTATGTCTGTTGAAATATGCTAAATAAAATATGGAGCTTTCTAGTCTTCGCTGACCTACCGTAATGGTCCACAAGTCTGTCCACTGATTACATTACAATGTCTCCAATCTTAATTAGAATTACCAGTTTGTGACACAGCATCTCCTCCAAATACCAAAATCAAAGGAAAAAACAACAACAAAAAAACTTTAAAAAAAAAAGAAAATACTGTGACCTTCATTCCCACCAAAGGACATGAACAATATCAGTATTGATGAGTTTGTAGGTGCCCCTCCACAGCTGCATCACTCATCAATGTAACCATCTGAGTGGACTTCCTAGGTTTGAGACTACAAAAGCTCACAAAGCCAGCCAGCAGCCCAGGCACCATAAACACTTTCTCTGCTTGGAAGTACTGTGGGATGCCTGGCTGCCTCCATATGCTAGGTGATTATAGAGTTCCTCAGGAAACTGGCAGTCAAGCTTTCATGTCTGGAGTAAGAAGTGCCAGGAACTCCTCATGCACCACAAGGTTGTTCTACCTCAGGACATCCCACTGCACCAAACCTCTGCTCTACACAGTCTTGCCACAGCTTTGCCTCCTGGTGGAAATCATACAGGCCTTCTGGAGCCAGGAGATCAGGGATGTTACACTGTTGGTGTGCTCTCTGCAGCCTGGACTTCTGCTGGAGAGGTAGCAAGACACAGGAAAATCCATTGCACTCAGCCACTTCGCCTGATGACTCTGTGAAGAAAGCAAGGGACAAGTCTGTCACTCCTAACTGACTGTTCTGACCAGAGATGGGTCAGATTCTCAGACAGATAGTAGCTGAACAGATAGACACATTTTCTTCTAGACAGTCTGACCAACCTGCTTTCCTCCAAGGAAAGAAACTTGGAAAGTACTAGGTCTAGATCATGCAGAAGACCCAATTCTTTTGCACTTCTTCCCAGTTCTTCTCATTCAAGCTCAGCTTCTCCTTGTTCCTGCCTTGCCTTATGGGACTAGGCGTTCCTCAACTTATCCTCCCTTTCCCAAACACAGGAGACCCAAAAACAGACTCACCAATGTCTGAATCCCACTTGCTGTCCAGTAGGAGGAAGGAAGACTTTTCTTCTGCAGGATCTGGGCTGGATGCCTAGAACAAGCTCTCCTCCACATCAGCTGGCAGATGTGCACAATTCAGCCAGAGGGCTCATAGCCAATTGTCAAGCAGTGATGGCCTGGAGATGAATAGTTGAGTCCTGTCTGTTAGCTGGGGCCTGCTGGCAGAAGGAGGAAGAGGACTGGCTGTCCCAAGGCAAAGACTACAGGCTGGAGCGTTTGAGGGATAAGTGGTGCCTGTTTCAGGATGAGGATCATGCCGAGAAAGACCGACAATGTTTATGGAGAGAGCTTGGTCTCTCCCACTGGTGACACGATCTTGACTCAGTGCACTGCAAGTTTAGTAGTGCTTGAGGAGGTCTGAACCTATGTGAACATACAGATGTTTCACTTCTGTCCTCTCCAGAGACCTAAGAGTTGTTGAGAACCACAGAGAGACTGACATAAAAGCATGAACTGGATTGCAAAACTGGTGAGTTCCATAAAACATTATACTGAGTGTAGAAGCCCATGAGCACGGGCAGCTGTAGTTAACCAGGATGCAACCTCCTCCAGCTTTGCTGCCTTATTGTAGTACCGGTGACCAAATCTGCTGGGATATTCCCAAGCAGTGAGTTCATTACACCAATGAGGCTTTGGCAAAGTTGTGGTACCAGGTGTACTCTTCCTATGTAAAGAAGGGACACGGGTGTCCTTTAAGACCAGTTGACACTGAGTTGCCTGTACCAAGTGAGGTCTTGAAGAAGACTAGCAAGAGATGTAAGGACAGAGAGGAGGGTGATGGCACTAGTTTTTCAGACTCATAGATATCTGGTTCTCCCAGGCAATTTTGGTCATACAAACCACCTACTTGGTCCTCAGAGATCATTCATGACAGTCCAGATGTGACTTCTAATGGCTCAGAGAGTTTGGATAATCAGCATTTTTGGGTCTTGAAGGCAACTCCACACCTTTCTTGAAGAACATGGTAGAGACACTACCATTCTCTACAAACCCATACCAGAAAAACCCATACCACAGAAGTGCCAGAATCCAAGACTGTTTTCATGAACTTCTGCTTCTATTTCTAAATTTTTTAAATGGCTAATCACAGCTGTCTTTGTGGCTGAATGAACATTTACTGCCTTGTTGTAGCCTTTAGAGATAGATTTATCAGGCAAATGCTAATAGAATGTTAAGTATAACTGAAATAATGGGCAGTACTGTAATAACCTTCCCTGGTGGGTATTGTGCAATGGTTGGTCACAACAATCCAAAAATAGAATGATTGTTCTCAAAATAAGTAGCACACCCGAAAGGCATTGCTCATCTCTCATCACAAGGGACACTTCTGTTTTGTACAGCTGGACTCTTTCTTGTCTACATTCAAGTGGTCACATGCTCTGTTGAGTTAGTGTATTTTTTAGGAATTTTATTTGTTTGTTTCTTCACATCAATCATTTTCTCTTGTTTTTTCCACTATTTACATTTACCTGAGAGTAAACCACCTATCACACCAAATTACATCAATTGTCTGTATCGGCTGGAATCCTGCTTTCGCTAGTGGCCAAACGGGATTTTTAGAGGAAAGCAACTGAAAAATATATGTCTAGGTACTACTGCAATGCAGCTGCAGAGAGAGTGGGAATTCTCTCCAGACACCATCCACACAGTCAGGTTTATTCAGCTACTAATTGGCTGCTCTTTCATTACCTTGAATTGATAAACATTTTCTTCATGTTTTACAGAATATAAAAACTCCATCTCATGAAGTGCAAACACAATGCCTCTTTGGATGACTTCATACTGCAAGGAGTTTCACTATATGGGATAAAAGCTGGCAAACCTTATACAGCTCTGGAGAAACCAAGAAGTCTCAAGATGCTCTGGGATGTAAATCTTAGGGAGGAAGGGGGGGGCATTTTTCTTCATACACTGGCTTGAACACGGTAGAGAGAGACACTGCTCTGCTCTGTACAAACCCATGCCAGAAAAATATCCTGAGGTTCTGTCCAAGAAGAAACTTGGGATATTAAGAAACTTCATACATAAAACCTTCTAATTAAGGACCAGTTCTGAAATATTTTATGTACCCTTACCTCCCATGACTTTCCTAAAATTCTGGGTGTTCAGATTAGAAGTATGTTCTTTTGATTCACTGACACACCAAATTTAAATTTGATAGGCATTTTCAGCTGGAGACAGTCTTCATGAGCAGATTTATTTTTTCTTTCAAAAAGAACGCTTTGAAGTGCTGCTAATAAATTAGCCATTTAGAAAACTGCATTTTAGAAATACCGTAGATAATCAGCCATCCCTTTTAGCATCCTACCACTGTTATAATCTGTGTAACTTCTAGTATATATAGTCAAGAAAAAACTACTGAATTACAAACTGTAATTAAACAGTTATATTAACTTTCCAAAATGAATATATGTTACGAAATCAACTTCAGTCACAGGAAAGAAAGCCTGAATCAACCGGGGCTAAACCAACCAGGTGCATTCCAGTTGAAAAGAAAAAAAATGGGGACACTCCACACCCACACAGGGCAGCTTCTGAGCTCATTTTTAAACACTTCACAGTTCTATATATAGAAGACTTCCATCAAAAAAAAGTATTTTATGGTCTCTCGGAAGGAAGGAGTTTTACTAAGTAGTCCTGCTATTCAGGTATCATTACGGACTGTACCACACTGCTTGCACAAAAACCCCCTGAGATCAAAGCCCCATAATGGTAGCTGCTGTGTGAGGAAAAAGGCTGTATCTTAAGGAGCTTATCATCTAAGTATTCAGACTATAATCAGAATGGTGTGAACACAGTCTGCACAGCATTTAAGCTATTTCATTTTATTTTAAAAGCTACGTTACCCACAAAAAAGATGTAGGCGTGAAACTGGACCTGAATCTCGGCATCCAGTCAGTTATTCATGTGCTTTCTTTCAGTCTGCAATATAAAACATTACTTTGTCCTGTAAGCCCCAATTTTCCTGTAATGGTAAGATCCTTCTATTCTGCTTATTTCCCGCAGTGAAGGACACTATATTCCAAAATCTGACCTAATATAAGCCTGTGCACTAAGCAGTACGGGGCAGACTTACAAAAGAACTCACAGTTGCTGAAAATAAAGAAAATTCAGGACTGCTTATATCCACAATTCTTTGTGCCACGTGGGAATAATTTGGTGCTTAAACAGTAATTAAAAGTTAGAAGTAAGAACTTAATTATTTGCTATAACATTATTATTTACCTAAGTGTAGCATGCCTAGTAAACTGTGCAACTGTGTGTTGAAATGTGGCAGTGATTTCTTCACCCCAAAAGCTCACCAGGCAGCCGTGCCAGTGGCTGTTCCCCTGGGGAGAGTGGCTTTCATGCCATTTCTAGAGCTTTGTTTACATAAAAATCCAGCTATGGCAAACATACATACGGCATGCCCAACGTGCTTACTGTAAGCCTTAATCCAGGTATGGAATGCTAATAGGAGTCATGTGCTGGCCCCAGGCTGATTATTTACCAAATTCAGGAGGTATCAGCCATAGACCAAGACTAATTCACCACTGCGGGCAGTTCCCCAGCATTCCTACCGAACCACATCAGATGTCAACAGATGATGATTCATCATAGCTTCATTCCGTAATGACCCTCCATGTAAGACCAGAGGAATGTAAAAGACTACTAATACATTTGGCCACCGATGGCCAAGGTTCTGCATAACTCTTCATCTGACCTTAAAATCAGCAAGAGAACAGTGAACAGAGAGAACAGTGGCATGACTTTGGTTCACATGGAAGTGACAGAATGAGAGGAATGGAGCTGACTGTAATTCTGACATTTCTCAACGGAAAAAAGGACTGTAGAATGTTTTAACTTGCACTGTGTAAGGCAAAAAATATTCACTAATTAGAATGAAACTCTGCAATCCATGCTAATACTAAAAAAGGCTTAATCGTAAACATATGACAGACAGAGACTTTGTCAGTGAGATGTTAAAAACAAAAAAAAAAAAAAAAGAGACAGGAACCCCAGGTTTAGTTTTCCCATAAATATTGTCTTAATTCTGTCTGCACAATCCATGACAAATTAGGCTCAATAAATTCTGACCTATCCCCAAACCTCAAAAGAGCAACCACCTACCATGTACAATTTAGTAAAACACTCTTCTTGGGTTGATTTATATATAGAACAGTGGGTTGGGTGGTCTTAAAACACTTAAGTTTAGGCTTTTGATAAGTTAATATTCTGAAAAAACTAATTAACTGCCTGAAAAAAACGATTCAGAATTAAAAGGTCTCAACTGGGATGACACCCCCATTGTATGTGATAAACAGCCACAGAAGACGATTTTAACTCCAAAGAATTCAATCTTTGAAGGCAAAATTAAGGAAAAACACAAAATGTGAGGGCAGACCAGCCTGTATTCAGTTCTTCAAAGTCATATAATTTCAAAAGTATTATGTTGAGTGTTTTCTCACTGTACAAGCAAGCATAGGGTGAGAGTATCTACTTAGAAGGCAGCAAATGAGGTTTTAGATTTCATCAAGGAGAAAAGCATTTACAACTTGGGCCTTTCACTTCCTGGCCAAGGGACTTAGTCATTAGGCTATTACTTATAAATAATATAGACTAGTGAATATATATATATATGCACAAATACATACATATACATATATATATATAATATGTATATGTAATTAGTGACAGAACAAGAGGGAACGGCTTCAGGCTCCAGCAGGGTAGGTTTAGATTGAATATTAGGAAAGAATTTTTCAC
>BJBW01003721.1:0-62770 GCA_004320125.1 Scolopax mira | reverse complement strand
GACTCGATGATCCCAAGGGTCTCTTCCAACCTAGACAATCCTATGATTCTATGATTCTATGTAAATGCCACCCCTCCTCAGGTATCTTTTAAAAGGCAGAGAGTACTACCTGTATCCCAAACAGCTATGTAAAGAGGTGGCTCCTGCCTCTTGACTGTCTGCCTGCACTGTAGATTTAGGAAAGGGGTGCGTTTCAGCAGCAGGAGGATATGGTCAGGACAGAAAGGCATCTCCCACCCTATATCACACAGGGCATTGTGGATTGCTCTCCCATCACAATGCCAATGGTAAATCTGGGGCTGTAAACTTCATTCTCAAGGACTTCAAGGACTTCTCAAGACAATCACAGAATGATAGAATCATTTAGGTTGGAAAACACCCTTGGGATCATCAAGTCCAACCATCTACCCTACTCTACAAAGTTCTCCCCTACACCGTATCCCCCAACACCACATCTAAAAGACTCTTAAACACGTCCAGGGATGGTGACTCAACCACCTCCCTGGGCAGCCTATTCAAATGCCCAACCACTCTTTCTGTGAAAAATTCTTTCCTAATGTTCAGTCTAAACCTACTCTGTTGGCGCTTGAAGCCATTCCCTCTCATTCTGTCACTAATTACCTGCAAGACCAGCATCAACCTCTCTACAGTGTCCTTTCAAGTAGTTGTAGAGAGTGATGAGGTCTCCCCTCGGCCTCCTCTTCCTCAAACTAAACAGCCCCAGCTCCTTCAACAGCTCTTCATAAGATTTCTTCTCCCGGCCCTTCACCAGCTTCTTTCCCCTCCTCTGCACTCGCTCCAACACCTCGATGTCTCTCTTGTATTGGAGTTCCCAGAACTGGACACAATACTCCAGGTGTGGCCTCACCAGTGACAAGTACAGGGGCACAATCACCTCCCTACTTCTGCTGGTCACACTATTTCTAATACAAGCCAGGATGCCATTGGCTTTCTTGTCCACCTGGGCACACTGCCGGCTCATATTCAGCCGCTTGTCAATTAGAACCCCCAGTAAACCCCCCCAATAAAACTGCTGCCAAACTTCTTTCAGAAGGAGAAAGCAAGGAAATAACAATCAGCCACTTTCTATCAGGGCTCTGCTGAGCCAATTTTGCATCTTATCTGAAAAGCCCAGGGGAAAAAAAAATCACTATCTGAAGCTCTAGTTATTTATGTTTATTCCTTGTTCAATAGAATAATGTGCAGAGTACTACTGTGATAAGACATAAAAATGTTACTTGTTATACTGACATGCACTCTAGTAAAAACTTTACAAATGGAAATAATGCTGCTAAAATTCTCTTATTTATGTTTCTAAGCACTGCATTCCTATCTGCCGTACCATTCTTCATGCCCTGAGCACCTTCTTGATATCCTGCTTCTTAAATTGCTTTTTATAGATTAAGTATTTTTTCCCAGCAAGTCACAGCGTTTCAGTAAGTATGCTGTGCAAATGAAGCCAAAGGGGGAGTGGTGTGCAAACCAGATGAAGGAGAAGGTCATTAGAGATCCCAGCTTTGCAAAGTTCTCCCATCTTCTGCACTACACCCCACATCAGACCAACCATTTCCCACCTCTCCCCTGGGATATCTCCCTGGCCACACATCCTCTTTGCCCTCTGGAAATCCCTGCCATTCCTCACATCTCTCTCCCTAGGATCACTTGACTCACCTATATATTCTTCCCAGTACTCCTACCATTTAACCCTATGTTCCCTTCCTCATCCCTTCACTTCTACCTTAATGCCTCTTATCTGCCATATGCTTTTATGTTGTGCAAAGCTGCCCTAGATGATCAGACATAAGCTATTGATTTACCTTAGGCAAAAGGGCAGCTCAGAGCATCCTACATTGTCCAGCTAAGGCCAAGCTTGACCTGCTGAGGCTGAAGGCTCAGACTCTGCTAGCCTACTGCAAGCTCTGGAATATGGATTTCCTGAGCAGTCGGACAGCTGTATTTCCTTCCCTTAGATGAGGGGTTATGGCCAAACCAACCCTGTCATTTTGGATAGAAGATAGACCTTGGTTGGTTGGTTGGTTTTTTCTCTCTACAAGTTGTGGAGATTGAGTGGAATTTGGAAAACTAACTTCTTTGCTATCCTCTCAAAACTATCACACAAACTGTGACTAGGAGTCCTACCTAAACTTGTTGACTTGTTGGTTGTTTAATCTCCTAACATTGTTTTGTATTCCCTTCCTACCACACCTCACAAAATTAGCTTTGCCTAAAAGTGGCATAAATCACTGCTAATGACTGGGTTACTAATACAGGGCATCACTTAGTAATGACGTAATTCTGTTTTCTAAGATTTTGGATGGGGATAGATGCCTGTTAATATGGAGTTATTTTTTTCACTGCAAAGAAATGCTAGATATTTGACCTCTGCCTTTTTTCCCACTGCAATTGTCAGAATGGTTACTTTTACAAGTAGTACTTAGGACTTTACAAGTAACTCGATATGATACACACATTCTGGAGCGTGCAAGTAAAGAGACAGGGTCTAATTTCACAACTTACAGCTCTGTTCATGCAGATTTATTGCTTAATTGGGCATAAATCTTATCATTTTCTGTGTTTTAGAATAAGAAAGTATATGGTTATATTAAGTCATGGATAAGACATGGTGATCCGGTGTGAAAATGATCACTACATGGATAACATGGATAACTGAATATTCAAACAGTGCTCAGAAGCATTATTAGAATCTCATTCTGCCTTTGTAAGATCATTAGTGGAATACTGTGTTCGACTTTGGTGTTGGTATTTTAAGCAGATGTTGATAAATTACAAAGAGTTCAAAAGGAGCTACAGAAGATCTGGAAAACAGGCATCACTGAATAAAGTTCATGTATGTAGAATGCACATAGAAGGTTAAGAAGTAAGTCAGTCATCCTCTCCAGGTATAAGTACGGGGATATTTTTGGTTCTAGAGAGTTCTTTAGTTTTCATTGAAATGCCTACCAGAGTTCAACAACTGTAAGCTGAAGCTAGACACATTATAAATAAAGGTTTTTCAAGAGTTTGAATTTCTCATCCCCTAAGGACCATAAATCAAGGTGGTGCATATTTCTAAAAGATATGCTCAAGCTAAATTTAACAAATCAAACCAAAATGAAACAAAACAAAAAAACCAAACCACAAAATAAAAAACTTATGGCATTCATCAAAAAAACCCCATCTATTAGAACTACATGGTGAGTATGAGGTGGGGTCAGTTGTGTGATGGTAATAATCCTGCCTAGGCTAAAAAACTATGAATGCTAAGATGTGGCATGCCACAAGATGTAATCCAAGAACGGCTAGACACTGCTGAACTTTCACTGATAAATCCACATGTCAAGAATCAATGTCTCTGTGACTGTGGGTGTGATATTGCACAATCACCTACTGAGTAAAAGTAACCTTCCCACAAAATGAATATTGCTACATGATGTACATCCTATGTATAGTACATCCTATACAGTCCTGGGGAAAAAAAAACCATGCAAAAGAAATTAAAAAGTTATTTAAATGTAGCTTTAAATCATGTAATTGGTGAGAAAAAAAAAAAGCTGTTTCTATTAAAGGTAGACCTTTTTAAAAGAGAAGGAGGAAGAATCACCCGCTCCAGTAGCTTCTTCATCCCAGAACCAAGCAACCATTTTCATCTCTTCCAAGACTTCACCAAGAGCAGTTGGCTCTTGAACAAGCAGGTTTTGCAGCCAGCTTCCTTAAAAGTATGGGAAGTCACTCACAATGATCTCTCTCTGCCAGTCAATGTCACTTTGCAGCCTTTAGCCAACTGAATTGCTCACTGAGACAGAGACGTCCAGGCAACTCTAACTATGAGAATATTTGTCTCTATCTACTGCCTAACATAATGCCATAGTTCTGTACAGTACACAAGTGGTCACGATTACCTCCCTTTCCTTGACTAGATGCTCCCATAAAACATGCCACCGCCACAGGGAAGGCTCACTGTTCTCAGGATCTCTGGTGGTATCTGCAGACCTTCCCTGCCCATCACTCGCGAGGGCAGAAGATTTGTCCCAGTGACAAAGTCTCCCAGAAGCTGGAAGTGGATCCCAAACACAAACCAGGATGCCGGCTGGTTTTGGATGACTTTACCACATTCTGAGACAAAGGCAAAAGCAAGTCCTTTATTTTAACTTTCCCACAATAACCTTTTAGCACGCCTCAGAAAACCCCCAAAATACCAGCAGTTTTAGAAAGTAAAATGCAAGTGGACAACTATTGCCACCCTTTCCCTTATTTATGGGGGAGGCATTCAGATGATAACCCAAAATCTTCACTTCCTCCTCCTCCAACTACAAAGGATTCTCTTTTGAGCCGTCCTGCTCTTACACAAACTTACAGCAACATGTATATAGCTTAAAAAACCAAAACCAACAACAAGAGTCTTACAAAAATACAGCACTGCAGGCACGATTCTTCCCTGGGGAGAGGATCAAAGAGCAATATGTGACAGATGTTTGTCATGTCATTTTACATAGTATTCAAATGCACCCAGAAACAATAGTTATGGTATAAAAACCTAAACAGACCAGACTGAAACAAAGTGTTACGAAAATAACACTTGAATGAGAACAAAAGGAATTAAATATAGAAAGACCAAGAGAGTGGTTTTAGGAAGCTCTGATGATATTTTATGTCAATTTAAAAAAAGCATAAAGTCGCGTTTAAGGACTCTCTCAAACCCCAAATTCGTCTCCATTATCTGCTGACTCAGAGACTTCACAAGACACTCTGGCTGGGAAACTGCAGGGGTTGCTTCCGACATAATACAGTATTGATGTACCACTGAAGGATGTAACAACACCATGAAACAGAGCATCCTCTTAGCCTGCAGGCTTTCTAGCTATTCTCTTATGCTCCATAGTTCCTCCCCGCAGCCAAAACCTCATTTCCCTTATGTAGAACTTCTTCCTATACTAGTTTTATAAACAAGCAGATAAAAAGAATAAATAAATTATCCTCTGGGCAAGTGGCTGAGCAGTGAAATGTCAGAGTGTAATGGACACTTGATCATATAGGCATAAATTTCAACTATGAAGTGTAAAGAGAAGTGAAACACTCTAATAATTCATTCACTCATATAAATATGTATGAAGGCAACTTAAAAAATTGTTCACCCAGTTTGGGCAGTATGTATTTTAGCATGCGAACTACTGCATAGTGGCTGCACATGCTCCTATGGGGAAGACATCACAGATGCTTTGATTTTTCAGGCTGCTGCTATTCCCTAGAATACAGTGAAAGCATCATTCTTCAATCTGAACTGGGTATTGGTATTCCTTTCCAGCCTTGAGATGCTGAAATCACTCTTCAAACATAAGCTGTTAAGAAGTCTAAACCAAGAAAAATCCTATATAGCTTTTTTATTTCTGTTCAGGTATTTGGATTCTGCAATAATTAGATTAGGAGGTATCTTCAAACAGTTTTCAGATACTCCTACTACAAATGATAACAAAAAAAATTAAAATACAGTTTACCTGCAGCTGCTAGGAAAAAACCCATCTATTTGCTATTATAAACTTTTGTTCTTCACAGAGGCTCAACATCCACGAAACTGCAGTCTCTTCAGTAGCCTGTGCTTTTGATCTCAGCAAAACTACTTCCCACAACCTGTTCCCAAGTTTAGGAATGCACTTCCACCAATTTCTCCATTTCTGCAAATGTAACCAAAGTTTTACAATGTAAGTGAAAGCCTTACGTACAGCATGAAAAAGATGTCCCTTCCTAAGATGGTGGGACATAGCACAGAGAAGAACAGGACAGAACATGCAGGAAGCTAAAGAACTGAGAAGGATTCGTAGTCTGGCAGAGGCAGAGAAACCAGCTAGTCCAAGCCTACCAGCTCCCCAACTGGAGGGGTTGTTCAAAGGGGTCTGGAGGGAGGAAGACACTGTGGAGGGCTACTAGAGATCCAGGGCTTGTGAACTCCTGAACATCATAGCTCTACACACTCTACTACAACAATTTTGCAGAACAGAAAAAAGGCATTCTTCCTTCAGTTTGTGATTCCCAGATCAGGAAACACCCCCCCCAAAAAAAAAAAAAATCCCTTATTTTTTATCCTTCCGCTATAAAAGACCCCTGGGTCTGGTGGTGTTCCAACCAACTCCTCAAAAAGCTGGAAGGGTACTAACTTTTTCCTCTCTCCTGCATCCATACATCCTCAGGGAAGAAGCTGAAGAAAGGAGGGGACACGTGGTCAAATTACTGAGGAGATCCCCTCTGCTTGTCAAAAAGGAGCTCCAGTCCACTTTTCTTTAATCCATTTAGGAATTAAAATGGGTTGATCCGCATTCTTAAATTTAATCACAAACATATTTAGGTTTGAACAAAATGCAGGCTTCCCATTCATAATCCCGTATTAACACACACTGGGGAATATCCAGAAAAATCAGTGATTGTATAAAGATGCAACTGGTAAGTAAAGTTTTCCTGAGTACCTAAACCACCCGAAAATCTCACCAGCTGCCTCTATACCTTCCAGCACCAATCTTTAAAAATAGAGCTGATGGTCCTTGGTCAAGTAATCAAGGATTGCAAGATCATACCCTGATTTTGGACCACTTCCTAAGCTCCAAGGGGATTATCTGTTCCAGTTACTACCCAAAGTGATTAAATCACATGATTCTAAGTACATCACAAATAAAAGACCAAATCTGCTTTTCTTCTGTACAAAACATCTTTACAACATGTGAATCAACACAACATGTAAATGAGGTAAATTTTATATTCAGTGGTCAGACCGAAGTATAGAGAATGAGAAATCAAGTTATTCTTTTACTGTCCAGTGAAAAATCAAAAACAACACATAAATTCAGTCTCTGGTTCTATATTCTCATTACTAAAACTCACTTGAAATATACTCTTTAAAAAAATGCCCTTTTAAAACGGACTTAGATTTTTTTAACTTAAGTAATTTTAACATTGCCAAAGTTAAAGAGCATTCTTCTGGGCAACAGTTCTACAGATGAAGTTTGAACTTCTTGCAAAATTCCACCATAAATGCAGATAATAATTTAGACTCTGACAGACCTTTGGCAATACTTCCCTATTTTATTACTATGCATTAAAATCTAGCCATTTATTTATTGCAGTTCACAAGGAAATTTTACTTTTCTCCTGTGTTGCTGTTAAATTGTTACAGTGAATACTAATGCATATAGAGCTTACGCAGAGTCATCTATGACCAAACAAAAGAAAGAATCTTATAGCTTGGATCAGACAAATAAAATAAAATAAAATAAAATAAAATAAAATAAAATAAAATTTTAAAAGTATTTAAAAATACAGGGAGAAAAAAACCATTGGGTAATCTTATTGTGTTACTGAAGGTTCTAAATTTTGGTCTTCCCTGTACAAATAGCTCATATTAAAACCAGAGTTAGCTAATTTCAATTCAGTCTCATTTTTCCCCCTAGCAAAGGATGCAGACACTGAAACACAAACCTACTCCTTGGGTTGTGATGACAACTTTTACATATTTCATTTTCACAGACTATTCCTGATTGTTCCAGAAATACAATGTATATGTTTTTAATTTCTTTAAAAAAATACTGATATTTGTAAATCAGGTGGTCAAATGCATCCTCAAGTGCTAGTGAGTTTGCTAGTGCGTTTCCAGTAGCCTCAAGGCTACTGGAAACTGCAGTAAATTTACATAAACACTACCATTGATGGCTCCCAAACCTACTATATTTACCAGTAACCTGCTCTTTTACAAGGGATCCACAAAGTTTTTGAATTCTTATGATAACTGAAACATGCAGAAATTTTCCATGCAGGACCCAGACAGAACCACCCTCGAGTAGGTGTTACAAAGCCCTGAAGGAGTTCCTGTAAGGTACACCAGATACACCTTGGTGACACCATTCTTCCCTGCATCTTCAGCATGTGCAGCCCAGGGCTCCCCAGCCCTGCCACCCAAATTTTCCCCATTTGGAGGAAAATGTTTTTCTGTTTCATTCCAAATGCCCACAGAGCAGCATCCACACCACAAAAGCGCTGGTGGACCTTCCCAGCCAGAGGTGAGCTGCTCTGTTTGTGGTATGAAGGGATGCAGGCACCTGCATTGCAGGTGCTTTCCAATCTATCTATCTCTTCACAAGCATGGGAAAATCAATGTGTTTTACCAAGACCAAAAAGGCTTGAATACATCATGGTCACTCAATCATTTACAGGGATTGTGTGACACAATTAAAAAAAAACAACAAACCACAAATCCTCACTTCCTCTTCATATTAACCAGTTATTTGTCTCTTCCACAAAGATGAAAAAGAATCCATTAGCATCTTTGAGACATATGGCTACTTCCTTTTCCCTTTCCGTAAATACTGATTCTTATTTTATATGTGTACACAACAAAGGAGTAAGACCCAATGTTTCCTCCCCTGGACCAAGGTACTCTGCAGAAACGGAGAACCGAGCATGACTGAGTGTAATTAGGCAGCACCAAGTGTAATGAACTGCTAGAACAGTCAAATGGCTCCTTGAAAGAAATAAATGAGTCAAGTAAATCACACACTACAGGACAGCAGAAAACAGAATCACTAACGGCCTTACCAGTTTCAGTTCATATACCGGAACCTCAGAGGACAAAAGACAGTTGTGATGTTGACTGAGGTAAAGTTGCATTTACTGTCAATATGAGACAAGCTTCGGCCTCAATCCAAGTGACCATCCGTGCTTGATAGTCCCCCAGCTCTCTCGGGGCCCCCCAGATCTTCAAATCATTTGAGGAAACCAACACTGTGCTAACCAAGTATTGAAACCTTATTCTCTTAGAGGAAGTTTCAAAAGGACTATTGTATTTCAGCGATTTCCTGATGCCTTATGTCCTTATGAAATCCCAGTCGTGACATGCTTTTCTGTAGGTCTAGACACTCTAGTATCCCAATACTGAATATTCTATCTCAAAACGTAGAATTTTTTCAATGTTCTATGGTCTGGTCTGCCCAAAATTGAAATATGTTTTATAAAAAAACATTTGATGTCCATATTTTCTAGTGAAATTAATGATGATTCTGAAGTATTATGAAAACCATCTCTGTTTCACCTCGACTTCAGCACTCCACTTTAACAAGTGGATTTAGATCTTTGATACCTGGGTTAACTATCCCAAAATATCAACCACTTATAATTCTAGCATCAATAAAAGCTAGAACTGTTCAGCATTTAATAAAAATAAATTATTAAAATAATTTTTAAAAAAATTCAAAATACTCCTGATTTCTCACATGAATCTCAGGTAGAACTGTCAAAATACATTTTCCATTTCAAATGGCCTTTCATAAATTTGATTAGGTAAAAGTCTTAATTATCGTATACTTTACTCTTTCATTTATTATACATCAGAAAAATCTATTTGCTTTTCATTCTAGGGTAAACCTAAAACTAATTTTAACTATTCTACGAATTAACGTGAAGTAGAGCTTCTTATTACAGGGTAATTGAAGGGTATATATTAGAACATATTAGAAGGCTTTCAATGAGAAATTTATAATTAAATTATAAAAATCTTCTCAAGGCTTATGCAGCTGCTTGGCAAACTCTACCTATTTACCTGCATTACAGCTGATGGAGGATTTTTAAAACTCAAATCTGATAATAGAGTTTGAATTTTGCTCAGAATGCTAAAAAATTGCACGCTACTGCTTTGTTCCCAGATAATGCAACCCTGATATCAACCTTACACAAGTATTTCACCTACAAACTGTTTTATCAGCCACTGTGATGACACCCCCTAACTTTGAGTTTCTTTTCCAGTTCTTAAGTCAACTGTGGTGCAGTATTGATCCCTTCTGAACACAGATTTATCACAGTAAACACCATATGATGTTTAAAAAAACAAAAATACATTTCTGTAGCTTATGTATTGGCTAAGAGCTTGAGCTGAAGAAGTGCAACTGGACTTCATAGCATCATCCGCCTCAATCGCTTTGTGTGCAGCAGATTACACAAAACTAAAGGTGACAAAAACTTCTAATGCTGGTTCTTGGTTTATATGTGAATATTTGATAGATTAAGACATTTGCCATTGAGTAGGAGATGGAATCAAGACTTCAAGCCAGAGTTCAGCTTTTCATTCTGCAGAAAAATGAATAACAAATCCTTCCCCACAACTCCTCACATTGGATGTTATGATAAATAATAAAACTAAAATATAAAGTATAAACATGGAGTGCCTGAAAGTGAATCATAGAACAGTTTATATTGGAAGACACCCTGTCCAATAAGCAGGGACATTTTCAACTAGATCAGGTTGCTCAGAGCTCTGTCCAACCTGATTTTGAACGTTTCAAGGGACGCGGCATCTACCACTTCTCTGAGCAACCTGTGCCAGTGTTTCACCACCCTCACTGTAAAAAATTTCTTCCTTCCTTCTGGTCTAAATCTACCATCTTTTAGTTTAAAGCCATTACCCCTTGTTCCACTGCAACAGGTCCTGCTAAAAAGTCCCTTCCCATCTTTCCTGCAGTCCCCCATTAAGTACTGAAAGGTGGCAATAAGATGTCTCCAGAGCCTTTTCTTCTCCAGGCTGAACAACACCAACTCTATCAACCAGTCTTCATGGGAGAAGTGCTCCAGCCCCATGATGATTTTTGTGGCCCTCCTCTGGACCCACTCCAACAAGTCCATGACTTTTCTGTGCTGATGGCCCCAGAGCTGGACACAGTACTCCAGGTGGGATCTCACCAGAGCCAAGTTGAGGGGCAGAATCACCTCCTCTGACATGCTGGCCACAGTTCTTTTGATGCAGCCCAGGATTCAGCTGGCCTTCGGGGCTGAGGGCGCACATTCCCGGCTCATGACCAGTTTTTCATCCACCAGTACCCCCAAGTCCTACTCGTCAAGGCTACTCTCACCCTCCAGCCCATATTGATACAGGGGGTTGTGCTGACCCAGGTTCAAGACCCTTGTACTGGCCCTTGTTGAATCTCATGGGGTTCATATAAATATTCTGGTGCATAATAGTTTGCTATGCATCAAAGTCAAGAACTCAATATAGGGAAATCAACCTAATTTCTGGGCAATAAACAAAAATTTTTAAAAAATTTAAAAAATTCCTGTCTTCAGTAAACTCATATATTGCCCCTGTGAATGGCGTAATGAGAGCCTCTGGTACCTTAAAATACAAAGAACAAAGTGGAGCTGTGTTTTCAGGTTTGCCATGAATCCACAGCAATTCCACTGCAGATTTAATCAGGGTTTACAATGTCTTAACTGACAGCAGATTTTGACCCCAAAGTGTAAGTAAAAATCTCCAAATAGAAATAATCTATTTCAGCCTGTTTACATCTTATATTTGTTGAGGCAGCTGAAATCTTTTCCTTTAAAAGAATTGTTCTTTCAAGACTATCCAAATAAACTAACCATAGTTTTGTAAAATCAGTTTGAGGCAAAATAAAAGATGACACCCTATCTTACTTAACAGCTGAGAACGATGAACCACCCCAGTCCTGGAATCTAGAATACCTAACAAACTACCTAACAAATCCCAAACAGTTTGAAAGTGCACAAAAGAATAAATATCTCCAGGGAAAAAAAATGCTGAAATTCAATACCTTTACTATAAACCAGAAAGATCAAAGAAGCAGCATACTTTTTTTTTCTTTTCAAAACCACCTTCATTTGCAATCAAGTTTGAACCTTGCTTGTGTAGTGAGGCCTCATGTTTTCCTTGCCTTATGTTGTATTTGTCTCGTACTCACAAATTTTACTGAAATATTGCAGCCAGCCCGTAGGATTTGGACAATTAAAATCTAGCAAACATGCATCAAGAGTTAAATCCAGTTACCTTTAGTACTGACTCTCAGACCAGGATTTTTATAACTCTCTATGCTTTCGATGCTGCCTCTACAACAAAGAGAAGAATGCCCACAAGTACAACTTTGAATGAAAATGAAGTGCAAAAGCTCATAAAAACAAAGAAATATAATGCAGAAAGTAGATTCTTTATATAAAGAAATAAAATAGACAAATCACAGAATGAAAAATAATGTAGAGGATGAAAACCAAAGCAACACAGAGATGTATTTTTGGCTAGATATCTTCCGAAATGTTCACATACCCTCAGGAGAAAAATATAGCGCAAAGATAATAATCACAAACAACATTAACTTCTAGTACTACAGTTCTGTTGGAAAGTAAGGAATTAAATTGTCTGGAACTACCCCAGAGTCCAAGCATTTGGCCATAGGTATTAAATAAATGCTGAAATAAAACCTCCAACATGCATGCTACCCTGATGAAAGAAGAGTAATGCACTCAGTGAGCATCCTCCTTACCTCTCCCAGCTAGCAAAGAGAAACTATCCTCTGGAAAAGCAATAATAACAGAAAAAACACATATCAACTAAGGAAAAAGCCCTTATTTGCATGCAGCAAAAAGAAAAAGAAGAAAAAGAAAAAGAAGAAAAAAAGAAAAAGAAAAAGAAAAAGAAAAAGAAAAAGAAAAAGAAAAAGAAAAAGAAAAAGAAAAAAGACAGTAAAAAAGATCAGTGACTTGATTATTGTCTCAAAACTGATATGGGAAACATCTTAAAACAGTGCACTATATGTAGAGAAAATGAACAAATGCAGATACACTCTTGAACTAAAAAAAACCCACATTGTAATTTATCTCTTATTTACACAAAATCTGACTAGCTTTGAGAATTCAGTTTTCAAGGCCCAGGGCAACATTGGAAAATTAGCAATTACATGTCTCTAGGTCATATTAGTATGCTACCCTGACTTATATTGCACCACAATTATTAATTGCGTGACCCTCAGAACCTCTTTCTGAGGAACAGACCTATTATTAGTTTAATACTCAGTATGATTTTATTAGCATTGGGGAACTAAGGCAGAGAGACCAGGAAATTTATTTAAGGTTTGTAGAGAATCAGAGAGAGCCCAGATCTCCTGACTGCTTGCCCGATGCCTAATCTGCTTAAATATTTTAAAATCTACGTCACCATGCGTTTCAAACAACGCAACTGCCTGTAGATGTGTCACTGGAAAACAGGAAACAAACACCAGAGTGACATTGTCGTATCGAATGAGATCTACCATAAACCCCTGTTCTTTTGCCGTGACTACATATACAGACCCCATTCACATACAGAGTTGCATATAAATAACTATCATTAAAAGGGAGCTTTCCAAAAGTGACGTACTGGTCAGTCGTGGAATGGCGAGGAGCAGTTATGCAGCCTATCTCCAGCCCTTTCTCCATCCTCCCAGATGTCACTACCCAAGCACCCAGACGGCATGGGCACTGCTCTCCCCTCCCAGCAGCAGCCCCCCTCTCTCACCCCCCCTCCCCAAGCCCGTGGTGACCCCCAGCAGAAGGACCCTGGTTCTCTTCACCTGGCCCTGGGGCTGACAAGCAGCGGCACAGGCGTCCCCAGACTCCACCAGCTGCAAGTAACACACTGCTGCCGGGTTTTTAGAGCATCCCATCAACTGTAATGGAGTAATAGTGGTTTCAAATTATGGAGTCTCTCAGTCCTCTTCTGAATGATTTAAAATTTTATTTTTAATTCCCTAATGCTTTTTTCTTTTTTCTCTTAGGGGGTTTTTTGGGGGTGATTATATCTTTACTCCTTGACACAGCACATTTATCAATATCGAGCTTCTCAGGACTGGAAGGCTGTTGTGGGTTTTTTTTTTGTGTCTATTAAGTGCCAGGGATAGCAACAACATAATACATAATACTTCACATACTGAGTGTTCTGCCATTGGAGCTGTAGAGTAAAACACGTATTTAAAACACAGGGTAGAAGTGTGAAAAGAGCTGAGAGCTCCAACGTCTTTGAAACACAGTGAGATCATGCACATAATTCCCTTCAAATCGCAGGGCTGAGGACTGTGATACAGGAGAGTGTTTATCTGATCGATGCTGAACATGCTCTGTAGCAGTAAGGCCCGAAACACATGGGATTGGGCAGTTGCTCTGGATCAGATTGGACATAGTACAGAAAAACTCTTCCGCTAATAAAATGAAAAAAAAGCATGTCCTAAACCAGAAAATAGTCACAAACCCAGGACATTTTACATGCTTAACAAGACTTGGATGAAAAGACAGGTTTTACTTTTCATTTGGAAATCCTTGATTGTGTTGGCTTAAATCAAATTCTTAATGTTACCTTAACTTAACCACTTATGCATTAAACATCAGTTTCTCCAAAGGTTTTCATTACACAGATTCATAAAAATTGGGAGGAATGCAAAATTTATACATTTATTTCCTCTGCTGAGCTAAATTCTATCATACCATGAAGGACAACAATCAGTTTTAATGAGCTGTTAAGATGAGACTTCCCAAACAATCTCTGCAGATTGTTTCTGGCCAGCAAGGCACCAGGAGGAGCCTGCCCAGACCACCAGCCTCTGCCCCGCTCCCAAAGCCCACGGGACAGGAGCCTCGCTGGAGGACAAGTGACACAGCTCAGAGCTCATCAGTGGATAAGGCCCTCGGGTCAGCAAGGTGGCTGACTTGATGCTAAGCCAAAGTTTTAGGTGCCAATCCAACTGGAAGGGATGTTGGAAGAAAGGGGAGAGGGGAGGGAAGCAAAGTTCTCTCTCTCTGGAGATGGGCAGCAAGAATGGAGGGCAGGCAGCAGTCCCAAGAGAACAACTCCTCACCATCTCCCTTGGTTTGCTCAAGCAGAAGCGACTGGAATCATCTCCCTGGAGAGAGCAACCTCCCTCACTTCTCCCCTCCCGTAGCCAGGGTTAGGGCACCAGCTCCAAGCCTCTTCCACATCCTAGGCTGGGCTGTAGCACATCCCTTCCTCTGCATCAGAGCCAGGGCTGAGAAGGGAGAACAGCTCCACTTCCCAGGGGAACTTCACAGGGAAACTTCACAGCTCTTATATTAGATGCTGTCCTTCTTAAAAAAAAAAAAAAAAAACCCAACTGAAGAGTCCTATGCTGTGATATGTAATCTGAAGAGATGGAAATTCTCATGCAGTAGCACCAGCGCTGCAGCCTGGCAAATCTTTGTAGGCTGTTAAGCAACTGGAAGGAATTACTCAGCACCGTCTTCCACTCCTACCTCTTTTTTTTTTTTTCCTCTTTCCTCACTTTGCTAGCCAGATTATTCTTCATATTTATAATAAGCAATTACAGAAATACTTCACAAACCCTTCTGAAAAACAAGACAATCCAAAATTCCCTTGTTTCATACACAGTTCTTAGAAACAAATTACAGACATTGCTTGCAGACAGCTTTAGTAAGCAAAACTCAATTACAGACCTTTAAAACACAGCTCTAACACATGGAAGTGCAAGTTCTACAGTCAACTGGCAATTCTCCTACAACAGAAATGCAAAATATTCCACACTGTACTGTGAACTTGATAATACTGATATAAAATTGCCCTGAGTAGTTGATATTGGCACACGAAAATAAAGCAAAGCTCAGCAAGACACATGAAATTCATGCATTTCCAACGCAATTCCAACCAGTACAGCATAAATCAGCATGAGCATGTAATTCTTGGCTGTCTTGTTTGACACAAGCAAAGCAGAAATTATGTGTTGTTGCAGGTGCTTTGCAAGCAAACACGACGCCCAGCTGATTGTTAACAGACCAACTTTTTTCAAAGGAAAACGAGCTGAAGGAAGATCTCCAAGCTGACTAATAAAAAAAAAAAAAAAACAACCCAGGTGGAAGTAGTTATGACCATCCCTGGGCCGGAGCAGCCAGAAGCTATTGCATTATGTTAGGATGACACTGGAAACAGGCTGCTCCTACGGGAACAAGGAGCCAGCTCCAGCAGGCTCATGAAGCATCCCTGGGGATGGCAGTCACTTCCAGCTGGGTCAGTGGCTGGGCTGCTCAGCATGGGCAGCTCCATTTGGCTCAGACACTCTGATTAAGTCTATCTCACCCTGAAAGCTAGAGAACACCTGCAATTTATGCCGAGAAAACTGCAGTTTCTAGCCCCTTGAAGCCAAACTCTGAAGTTACATGAGCTTTACTATTGTTAATCAAATGGATTATTTCATTTTTCAAATGTAAGAGATTCTTGTTTCTCATACAAATCTTATAAACATGTAAAATACCTTATAGGACTTAAAGATAGAGTTTCTCTGCTCCCTTTTACGTATGAAGATATGTTTTAGATAAAATTCAAAGCCTTCAGAGCAAGCAGCCCTTGCAGTGAGTAGGTTAGAGCAGCAAGGGAGGAAAAAAAGTCAGAAAAAAATCTGGTATTTGTAAAGTTATCTATACTTTATAATGAAATTTAACCATTTGATATAGAAAATTATTACGGCAAATTTAACAGATATGCTCTTCATAACAGAAAGATATATTTTTTAAACAATCTAAAATATAAAGAGGGATCCTTGACTTGCAGACCTGGGTGAATCACCCTGGTTGGGTTTTTCCCCCCTCTCTATTTTCTGATGCCCCTGTGAAAAGCTTCTGTGGAAACCACACCTCACAGGTCTGCCCCCCTCTAACTGCAGGCTCTTTTCAGCAGCACATGAAGCTGCCAGCCCAAAGGGGACGAAATTACAAAAAGGCTACAGAGACACAGAGGCGAGGCTGTTCCTGGATTTGATCAGACATTGTCTCTCAGCAGTGACACAAAACACTGTTTTCAGGCAAAACTTGAGTCAACATGCGCATAAACTTTTGACTCAGAGCAACACCACGCTAGTTCTGTGATCCATCACATCTTCGAAGATTAACATGATGAGATGGGGTCGCCTCTTGCTAGGAAGGCTTCTGAAAAGGTATGTAAAAAGCCTCAATTAATTAATTATGCAAACGCAGGGCAACAGTGTGCTCACGATGAACTTCAGGACCGAAGTCCTATCAGACTAATGGCATAACGAAGGGTGCTGTGCAGTGAGCAGTACTGTGTGGTTGTCAAAAGAAGAAATGACGTTTTTTTAACAGTTCAGGTCTCCATAACGTGCTGCACTGGCCTGTGCCAGTTTCATTTAAAAGACCTAGCAGTACTGTGGTATGTAAAAGGAGATTTAAAAAAGTATTACAGAACCTCAGCTGGACATCATCTTTAATGTTACGCAACTCCCTTCTCCTGAAAAATGAGGGCGGATTCATCGAGACCTAAAATCTTGTTGCTTGTGCAAGGTAAAAGCCTTACTCTGCTCTCTTACTGACCGTCTCTAGAGGGGCCCCATGCACAGAAAGAGGAGGTCATGGAAACCTTCTAGAGGATCCTCACATTGAAACGTACTTCACCAGCTCAGGCAGACATTCCTCACAGCAGGTAAATGCTAGGGAGTCCACTCACCCTCTCCTTCATGCCAGCCTCTCCAAGAGGAGTGGGGGGAAGAGCTTCCAGTGAGAAATGAGAAACCGATGCCAAAGAGGAGGTGGTGAAAGCACAAAGAGGGACAAACAGCTCTCCACAGAGGGACAAACATACAGAGACATAAAGTACAACCTTTCGTGCAACTGAATGGAGCCCTGCCGGGGATTACCAGATGTCCTCGTAACATCAGGACAGTCCCACTTCTCCACGATTCCTAAGTAATTTGGAGGGATGTCAAGTGACAACTTCAAACCCCAGCCTTACCTCTTTGCAAATTAAGCTAAATCTGGGATTCTGCCAATAAACCCACCCAATCTGGGTCAAAAAAATGGCAAGTTCAGGGCTCTGAAAGATGCCACCATCCACCAAAGTCAATCTGAAGTCCCCCAGCATTGGGAAAAAAGAGAGGTTCATGGTTCACTCTGGGTTTTTAATTAGTGTTTGGCACAACTCGCTTGGTAAACCAAACTTTTGCCTGTGCTAGAATTTTTTAGGACTCCTCATATTTCCAAGACAAATGAGAAGGTTTTTAAAACAAAAAGAAAAGGAAAAAAACACTCCACATCCCAAAAATCCCCACTCAAATTATTTATAATTTGCCATTCATCAGGCAGCAGCCTTAACAGGTCAGAAAAATTTTAATAAATATATTGTACCATGTGGTTGGCATGCCTACATGTCCAATTAGCATTGCAAACAAACATAAATAACTCATTAAAATATATAAATGTACATTCCTTTGGTTTCCTATACTTTACAACTTCCGTTATCGTTCTGAAAGGCATTTTATTTTAGCAGGCAACACTCCACCACATTCTCTCCCCTGAACAGACCTTTGCACGCTTGTGCTTCTTTGTTATTGACAAAGCTTCTTTGTTATTGACAAAGCTTCTGCTTTACACAGGATTTGTCATGGAATTTAAAATAAATACCTACAAAAATATTTTACTCAAGCAATCAATAGAAATACTCATTGAACAGAAAAAGGGCTTTTTTTTTTTTTTTTTTTTTTTTTTTTTTTTGCAGCTTCTGCGCCTTTACTTGGGAGGCAGTACTGTTTTTATAGACTTTTAAATTACATTGCAGGGTTCTCCACTCTGCTATTGATTGATCTGAGATTTTTGGCAAGTCATTACACCACTGTGCGGTTCTGTCTCTTCCTACCTCTCCTCTGTGTCTAATTAGCCTTTAGAAACCCTTTGGGGCAGCAACTGTTTCTCATTGCCAGCTTGTAGTACCTGTCTCCGTGGGATCTGATTTCAGTTGTCTTGATGGACTAATAATATTAATGTTCATGTTGTAAGAGATTAATTTTTTAAAGAATAAAAAGAAAAAACTAAGCAACTGCACTGGAGAAAATACCATGCCAGTTCTATTGGGAAACCACACATATTTAGATAAATCCTTTCTTTCTAAAAAGCTAGTTTAAATAACATCATTAAAAAAAAAAAGCTATAAAAAGACAGCACACATGATGAAAATACAATCACTGTGATTGTGAAACTCAGCAATTTCACAGGAGTTTTTAAGAACAATATCTCAAAGCCTAGATCAGGAAACCAAAGATGAGAGGAAGTTTGACACAGCTTCCCTCCCCGCACTGAAGTTCAGTGAGGTGGGTGAGGACACCGATGGTAACTCCCTGTTGGGGGAGTCTGAATGAGCTCTTTTTGTAAAGGCCTTTAGGATCTGGAAGCTATTCAGAAGAGTAATATTAATGTCTAGAGGGATACATGGGAAGACTCCTGTTTTAATGCCTCAGCTGCAAATCTCTTTCCCAGCATCCTCCTCCTCACTGGTGGGCCAACAACCTGCAGGTACGGAGGGAGGAACTCCGCAGCTCACTGCACTTAGCTCCTCCAGAAACTGGGTAGAAAACTGGTCTATGCTTACTAAAAACCAGCTTAATATTGACCTGAAATGATACTAATGGGTCCCAATTGGATCTGCTACGTTTACTAAGAGAAGCTGATACTGCTCTGTTCAGATGCAGGAGGTGCTTTCTCAGGTATGCAAAAAAAAAAAAAAAAAATCTTCAGTTTCTCCAACTTTAAGAAATATTAATTTTATTACCCTTAAAATACACATACGAACAAGAATCCCTATCAAAGTGAAGCAGCTGTTATACTTCTGCAAGTTATATTAACTGCACACAAACCCCTACAGTATTTCACACGTATTTAAAGGAGACATTTTTTAATTTTATGGCTTCATCTGTTCTGAAGAGTATTTCTGTACATAAGTACCACAGGCATAACATAAAAACTCAACATAAATATGAATCCAGAAGACCTTTTAATTGATAGTTCAATTACTGACTTTTAATTAAGAAAATGCAACATCTTGGTTTTACTTTTATTTTTCCAACAAAATCTCCAGTGCTGTGATGCATTCTTTCCCTGAAATCTTTTATGCTATTTTTACTGGAAAATGACCAAATAGAGTGAGTGTTGAAAAAGCTCTTTTTACTGGCTTATCAGAAATTCCAGTAATTCTTCTAGAAGTTTACAGGGGGAAAATGTTCTTCCAAAAGTAAATGGAGCAGAGAGAAAGAAAAAACTAAATTGTTCAAGAAATATATTGTCTGTATTCAGAATCGCTAAGGTTTTTTGGACAGGCTTCACTAGCAGTAGCTGTGATCGAAAGACCATGAGACAACAGACCAGTGCTACCAATAATAGACTCTCCACATTAGTCATAACTGGGTATTTTCTCTTAAATCCTATTGTTCAACTTTCATCCACTTTACAGCTTCTATTACCAAGACTGAAATATTGTCAATTTGAGTTACAGATCCTGCGTTAAAATGATAGAGAATATTTCCAGTAACTATTATCAAGAAAGTCATTATGGCTAACTCAGAATTTAAAGCAAATACTTACTTACATCGCCATAGAAACTAGAGACTCACAACTTGAAACTGTCATGCTAGTTGCTGTAACAAAAAGACAGCTCTTCTCCCCGAAATGTTTAAGACTTTATGCAAGAGACAACAGGCAGATGTAGTAAATCCACAAGGAAAGAGAAATGAAAAATACCAGGAAAAAAGTCAATATAATGAACACCTATCTAATATTGCCAAGTGCGGAGCAAGCATCTCAACAGCACTCAGCTTCAAGGAGAGTGTTGCAGAAGAATAGTGCAGTGTCTGTGCAGGAAACCTGGGGGGTAATTACACTTTACCTAACCAAAACACATGATAACATAAAGTGAAAAGGTTTTCACCTCCTGCCCCAGTCTGCTATAAGAGTTCAGCAGCTGCTGCCTCTCCTGCTCCACAAGGACTGCCCTTCAATGATGGGAGCACCTGGGTCCTCTATTAGCTTATTAAGTTTGAAAGACTTTGAAATATAAAATGCTGTTTCTGTACAAGGATAGAGAATTAAAATATAATGGGATTAATCCTTGTTTATACTAACGTACCACTTTGGAAGTGTAGGAGAGGCTTACATGACATTTATTAATGCAGATTTAGCACAAAGAAGGACTTAGTAAGGAAATAACAAAAACTAACACAGCCACTTCATCTCATACCAGTTAAAGAACCAGCCATGCGAATGCATCACGTTAGAAACCATTCAGTACAACTCATACAGGGTACAAATAGGACCATTCCTCAATTTTCAATCTGAGTTTGAAGTCAAGCAAACAAAAACTGTGTGTGTTGTAAGAACTTACATGGGAAACAGATGTCCTGGAATGAGACTGATGCCCTAATTTTGTTCCCTTTCACCTTCTGTAGCACGAGTTAGGTGTCGCTTTATGAAATTGATATATTTTATCTATCTGAAATACGTAGATTAATTAATGATTGCCATTAAGGAAACAAAGCTGGAAGAAATTTTATTTCATTTAAAAAAAAATACACCATCAAAGGTGCAATTTAACAAATCATATTCCACATTTCATTTTGGCATTTCATTTTGACAAATGCAAGGCCAATGTGAGATATGAAGATACCAAGATTAAAGAGATAAGTAATAAAAGATGACTTGTACCTGTTTCCAGGAAGGACTTCCACTCTGGAATAATAATGTTACATTAACACAGCTACACAAATTACTTGCTAGTATACAGTGTACAAAATTTTGCTTATTATATTCCTACTATTATTTTCCAGCTGTTCTGCTATTCACAGAAAACCTATCAGTACTACTCATAACTATAAAATCGATTTCTAGGTTTTTTCTTTTATTTTTTCTGCATACTGAGGACGCAGCATTTCTTCTATTCTGAGTTTTCCAATGCAAACAAACTCGCTATGACTCTGTAGACAGTGACTGATCTCAATTTTGTCCTCAGTGTCTGACCTAACAGGCTTCCAAAGCAAAACTCTGGCCCCCAGTGAGATAATCTGGGGACTCTGTGAACGATTTAGTAATTTTGGATAATTCAGTGAAATGACTGCCATTGATGGCTATAGAGACTACCATATGTTGTCAAGGCTGTGTCACGTATCTCCCAGACCAGGGACAATGGGAGATTGTTATACCAGGCTTGCTCCCATCAGAACAGGAATGATCTGGAACCACGGAATGACAAAATTCTGGGTCAAAACAAGTTTCTCCATGCTTTCTGAAGTAAATTTGAGCATAGAGAGTAGAAATATCTTACTGGCAGACTAAACTAGTTGGTGCTAATGCCAACACTGAAAGATGTACTACTGGAAAGGGTCAAGGTGAATTCTAGGGCCACAGCAAGCTCTGAACAAAGATGCTTCAGTATCAGAAAAGGTGTGGAGTTGGCAAGAAAGAAGGGCATTGGCAACAGGTAAGACTCCATGAAAGAAAGAAAAGTATAGGGGGGAGCTTCTTGAAGGACACTGATCTGAACCAAGGACAATTCAAGAGACTCAGAAAAACGTGATACAGAAATGTAAGGAGGCATTATTTCAACTATGGCTTTTTCCTAGCGGTGGACATGGCAACTCTGTTCTGTCTGCAAACCATACAACACATGCATGCTTGTTTTTTTCTTCCATTTTTACACAGTCTTCAACACCTGAACTGTAAGCCTTGCTTCCCAAGGTCGGGGATCTGAAAAGAAAGGTGCAGAACTCACTAAAGCCTTTGGGGGCCAGCACTACTTCTGAAGGTCAATGTCACCATAACTGGTGTGGTACCAGCGATGGGGAGGATGCAGACAGTGAGCCAGGGAGGTGAAGAGATGCCGCCTCAGCAGCAAGGCATGCAGTTCTGGTGTGATGGCAATTAAACACTACTGGGTAAATCTCCATTTTCATAGGACTGTCACACTCATACAAAAGTCATCCTACACAAATATGTGTTTCTCCCCCGTTTCTCAGGGGGCACCATTGTTTCACCCCACTTTGGCAAGAACTTGGGACAGAAATAGAGACACATTAAGAACAACTCATGATGTCAGCTAAGAAGAAGGAACACAATTTTTACACTGGGTCAGTTGTGGGTATTTTAGAGGGACAGCTTTAGCCCAACATGAAATTTCAATTTTGAGGAACTAAGACAGACCTGGGAAATGCATGTTCCCTGTGCTGACTTTCCCTGTGCTGGAGAATCTCCTCAGGTCTGTACAGCCTCTCTTGACTAGGACATAATATATGATTTCCAAAACCAATATCGTTATAGTTTAACAATCTCTGAATATTTTTTCCTGGGACTCTTATCTCCCACACTTTGTCCATTTTGTTCCTTGTCTTACTTTCCTTCGTCTTGATTTCATGCATTGTGGAACTAATTAAAGACATTCAGGAGAAACGTCTGAAGCTGATATGCAGAGTGAAACGGTATTATTCATATATTACTAATCATAACCTATATATGAATGAGAAGACACCTGGGAGTGTTGTGTTGACAGCAACATACCTTTTGATTAAGCTATCTGGATCCTAGCAATCTGCAGGTCCTGACTAAGAGTTCAGAAAGAATGCATTTCTCGTTCATTTACACACTGGAAAAAGGGTAAATAATGTGGCAGATATAAACAATCAGCAGCCTTCTGTCAACTAAGCTTCTAGTGAAGAGTCCAAATTACAGACAGGAGTTTTGAATAAGTTAGAATTTTTAGGCTAATATTAAAAGAGCATTCAAACCCTAAGTAATGTTTAGAGATTATCAATTACCAATGAGAGGTTTTTGTCCAGTTTAGGAATGCAAGATAAAATTCCTTTTTGTTGAAGCCTGTCCCTCTCTCCTTTGCTCTTGCTTCTGTCTGCTATTCCAGTTTTCGCTGTGGTAACTTCAGCCTACAGTGAGAAAGCCATACAAATGGCAAGCAAAATTATTACACCTTAGGTAGATTTCCATGAGGCTGAAAGAAAGCGTAATAAATTGTAATAAATTAGGCGTGCTGAAGAGATAGTGTTGGGATCACAGCCCTTGTGAGTTTACAAAATTCAGTTAAGGGCAGCATTGCAATGACATTCAACAACAAAAACCAAAGGCAGGCACTTTGCTACTGAAATCAATACCTTCAAACTTTGCACTATAGACTGCACCTGCTTGGGTAGGCATCTAGTCAATCTTATTCCAAAGTTTATGATGATATTACTGGCTTCCGCAGAATACCATGCCATACTGCACATTTGCCATGAGAGTGAATGAATGAATGGGTCATTGTAAATCTCATATACATGCATCAAAACTTGTATGAAAAATATTCTAGATTAGTACTGTAGCCCATAAATATAATTATATATTCTATTACTGTGTCACAATACTACACGAAGTCTTACATATTCTCAACCTACAGATAAAAACTCTCAAAAAAAATTATTCAGATGTATATGCATACTCATATATTTATAAACACATAGTATACATATAGAAGAAAAAAAAAATAGTTCCAGTATATTAACACAGTTGAGCAATAGCAGTATGTTCTTTGACCCTTGCCTTGATGGTCTCCAGCAAAAAATGTTTTCTTTTTTTTTTTATTTGTTTATATCACTATGAGGAAGAAAAGAACAAGAAACATCTGCTTCTACAACTACTGGAGTGCCTTCCTGTCTGTCACCCTTTCTAAATCACAGTTACGACCACCTCCTCACATAAATCCCTTCTGAAGGAGCACTTTTTCCATGTATACACCATTTCTTGTATACCAAAAATGTAGATGAATAATTTATCAACTCTTTCATCTCATGATAGGAGCTCCTCATCTATAAGGAGCAAGGAGAAGATCATGAACACTGAAAGCAAAAGCGCAGAATCCATATTTTGCATGAAATGCTGAATTAATTCCTGTTGAGGTTATAGGATGCATAAATTAAGTCAGACGCAATTTTACCCCCTCATACCAGTACTTTCCTTTGATGTCAACAGTATCAAAAGATGGACAAGTGTTAATGTGAGATGAACTTTACCATATGTGACTCAACAGAACTAAGCAGAGCACTCTCAATTATTTCATTTCTTCAAGGAAATGATGCACTAACAAAGTCATGGCCCCATCCTTTAATGACACATTTGTAATTCTCAGAGAAGGAAAAAGGCTGATGAAGATAATTCTACTGCCAGTGAACACACAGAGTTCCTGACATGAAACATCACAATCTCTCTGGAGGAGCTGAGGAATAAATCACCAGCTACATGAGTCAGAAGTCAACTTCAATGGTCTTTAAATTAAGATGGACAACCATAAGAATGACATAAAGTAATGGTAAAAAGAGAACTCTGAATTTAATTTCTAGAGTTAGTAAAATCCTAAGAAGCACAAGTTAGGAAAAAGGACTAGGTCTGAAGTACAGTTTATTTTCAAATAATATCTTTGCATTATATATCAGAAGTAAACTATGCAGGTTTTCATTGGGTTTGGTTTTTGCAAGACACATGAATATTCTATTTATGTGGGAAAATCATGCATCTTTATACTGTAAAACATTGTTCTTTATATTAGTGAAGAAAATTTTATCCAACTTACACATCTTGAAAGATAGTATATGTCAATACCCAGGAAGGGAAAACACAAAAAGACAATCTGTATGCACAGAGTACTTTAACGAACGAAGAAGAGAATTCTTGATTAATGGAAATAACCAAAGAAATTTCTTTTAAAAATAATTATACATAGGAAAATGTGTATGAAAAAGTCTATAGGAAAATAGTAACATTTTAACCAACTTCCATTTACATGTGGAAGGCAAAACTTTGGAGAACCAAAACATTCCTGTACTTCCCCATTGAAAGCCTCATCACAGACTTTTAAGAAAAAAATAGTTTACGGCAATCCAGGTTGTAATGCAAAATTCATGGAGGAACTCATTAAGGAAAAAAAAAGCAACAACAAATCCCCAAACTACTACAAGGCTGTTAAATCCCAGAACTACAAATCACTGGGTACCAGGACAGTCCTGTCCCATCCCTTTACTCTTCAGCGGGAAAGTGCTGTCGCCACTACTAGGATTTGGAGGATGTGGACCTGTACTCTGCCCAAACAGCCACATTCCAGGGATGGGACATCCACAGCTTCTCTAGGCAACCTGTTCCAGTGTCTCACCACCCTCACAGTAAAGAATTTTGTCCAATATCTAATCTAAATCTCCCCTCTTTCAGTTTAAAACCACTACCCCTCGTCCTATCGCTACACACTCTGATAAAGGTCTAAATCTTCTGACTGGGAAAGCACTTGCAAATATGCCCCAGTCCATCTGTAGTCAGCAAGACATTTCATCATATGCTTACTGCTTAAGCAAATGATTAGACTGAGAAAGTAAAACTGGTTCTAAGTCCCTGCTTACCCTATGTGTCCTGAATATCTTTTTTTGCATAAGGAGCTAAAGGATTATGGGCTGAAGCCTAAAGTCTGGTGATTTAGTCAGATCAGAGACATTAGAAAGTGTCAGCATAAAGTACCAATTCAGCTACTAGTTTCATATGGTCGCACAACTACATACTTCTAAAAGTAAATTAAATTGCTCAATTAGATCACTTGGTTACTTAGTATGTCCAAACCATTTTCCTTGAGGAAGAGATGTGTGAGGCAGCAGCTCCAGGACAAAATCTGCTGTAATGCTCCTGACTTCTGAAATCCATGGTTTCATGCACTGGGACTCTGGTGAGTGCATCCACGGAAGTTTATAACTCCATGCAAACTAAAAAGATCCTGGCTCATGCAGTAGAACTGAGTGGGCTGTTCCTGCAACCCTTCAAATTAAAACCAAAGCTGTGCTGGAGGCTGTGTACATCATGGACCCGTGTCGCCTACTGATGGGAATTGCTGGAGAAGGATGCTGTGGATCTGAGACAGCAGTGATGAACAGCGAGTGGAACTGGAGACAACATTGCTCCTCACATGACTCTTCCCCGTGTGATTACTTATCCAAATTAGGATGCCTTTCCTTAACACATTGCTACTTTTACAACTATGCATCTGTGCATCTGTGGGAAGAAGATAGTACTTAATCTAAAATGTTCTGCATGTAAAAACAATGACATTGAAATTGACAAGGATTTCTTTCAGAAACAACAAGGCTCTTCTCTTCACCAGTGTGAGTAGAAGGTCAGAATGCCTAACATTTGCAAAATACGCCCAACTGATTTGACTGCTGTACAAAATTCTCCCACTGAAATGGTAGATATTCAAAAAAGCACAGAACTTCACAGAAGAAATCCTGTTGTCTTCATTTGACGCCAAGGACAGGTTTGCCACTGGTTTCATCTGGGCCAAGATTTCACCCCATGTATCTTAAGAGAAACCCTGTGATTCTGCCAACAGTAGCACAGTAAGTGGCTTGCAAAAAAAACTAACAACAAATCAAACAGAAGATAGTCTCCAATGAATAGTTCTGTGCAAACCCTTAAATTAGGATTGAAAATATAATAATAATAATAATAATAATAATAATAATAATAATAATAAGGTTTTACCAATCTTTTCTCCCCATGCAAAACCAGGTAATAATTTCCTATATTAAAACCTTATTTATTGGGTGTCATATTTAGTAGAGTTGTATGTCGGATCATATCATGGAATTTCTAATTAGTTTCTCAGGATGTTTACTCCTCCTGATTATATACAGCAACTCCTACATTATATGATTGTTTTTTTCTAAGTTAGTATTTTTAGCTCAAGGTATTCAGCTAACACAAAACAGCAATATCCCACTGGACTTTTTTTAAAGAAATATTTCACCTTGTAATGTGACAAAAGATAAAATATTTCATTATTTCAAAGAGGGGGGGTGTTTACTCAAACAAAATATAATGAAAAATCATGGAAGCACCTTTATTTTCCTTACTTCAAAAAGCTAAGGTGATTACTGTAAACTGAATTAGCCATTCCCTGATTTGATCTAGAAGTGAACTGTCACTGCTCAATTATCAAAACTTTCAAGCAAGAGAAATATTCGGTCTCTTAAACATCACATTATAAATAGTCGTGTCCTACCTCCACTTTTCTCTCTCTGACTTCATTCCTAGGCAGCACTGAATAAGAAGCTACAGTCACATGGTGCATTCAAGGTCATGCTATTCTAATTTAGAGAGATATCATTGATAAATTATGCGGAAACAATGATAATGGAGACATTAACCTTGTTCCAGCACACTAAAGGTGTTTTGTAATTAAAAGGCAAACAAAAGTTAGAAAAACATGTAAAGATTTTACTGCCGTGCTTTTTCTCTCCTCCACATTGCTGCAAAGTACTGTTGGGGAATAGTAATTTGTTCCTGTGAGTAACGCAGATGCCTGCTGTCTGTGCTTTGTAACCAGGGGGTGCACAGATTAGGCTGAATTACACTGAAGGAGCTAAAATACACAAACCATTGAGATATTTTTTTTTGTTTTTAAAGAGGAACTTGAATCCAGAAGGCCTCTCCCTCTGGCAAAGTGAAGGATGCTGGAGCACAAGAAAGATCATTCCAGCCAGGAAGTCTCTCTCAGTCCAAGAATCTCTGCAGAACTGTCACTTCCAAACACACAGTCATCTGGCCAGTGCTCTGAGGACTTGAATCTAAAGTATAGTGTGATAACATACTGAAGTGAAACGCCTCAGAGATATATAGATATATATAAAAACTAGGTGGAATTTAGAATTCATCCTCTATGTCACATTCAAGAACCTTGCAGTAATCCACAGACTAAAAGCCTGACTAATGTCCCTAATTCATGTATGACAGATATCTTTATTTAGAGTGCACACATTAATGAATCACCAGTGATTGCTTTGACTTAAGGAGAAATATTAGAAAAACAATGAAGAGGTGGGACAGAGACTGTTTCACATAGTAAATGAATGTAACCTTAAATTGGCATTACTGTAAAGCATAGGAAAAATAATTTAAATAACTTAACAGACAATATACCCTTATCTTCTTGACACTTCCATTGCCGCTTCTTTTTGAATCCCATCACAATAACACTACTGACACTAAAATTACTGATAAAGAGAAGAAACTACAGAGCAGGTTTACTGGAGTTCAGGTCCCCAGAGATGACACTATTCTGACACAGAATCCATTATACTCCTTTCTAATCTTCACTTACCACATAAACTTTTGTGTCTCTCTGCATTGCCTGACTATCAAAATGTGATCTACAACATATTGCAAAACTTACCCAAAAGGACTAATAGAAAAATCCCAGATCATATCTTTATTTAGAGGTTTGACCTTATGTAGATAGCTGAATGCATCATAAAGTACATGCTGGAGGCCTGAGTGAAAGTCAAATTCTTTCTACTGATTCTGCTGTGTTTGGAAAAACTTCTAATTGGTATCTCTTTCAAGCATTCTACGTATCCCAAACTACGTATCCCAAACGCCGCTCTAAACAATATGACAAGGAAGTTAAATAACAAAATTATACCAAATGCCAGAGGACCTCTCCTGTGTGTCCTCTGAGCAAAGGCTGCTGGCTACGGCCACAGAGCTCAAGCGCCTCTGATGCACGGCATCAAAAAGTCTTCCCACGGCAGAAATGCCCAAGTTTTCACTGGCTGGGGCTCCCGCCCGGCTGAAACGCGTCCTTTAGCGAAACGCGTCCGGCCGCTGCACCACCCGTGTCCAAGGAGCACCTACAGGCTCGGTTCCCAGAGCAGCTCACAGCTCCCCTCCTTCCCAAATGCTGCTGGGGTGGCAGAAACCTCCTCCCGAGCGCCCAGCTGCAGACAGCCCAACTCAGCACAGTTTAAAAGAGGACAGAAACAAAGAGGGAAACAGCATCTGTGGCGTCTCTATTGACTTTCCTAGAAATGCATTAACCTATTACAGTACTTCAAAAATAAACAGCAGAAACAGAGGAGGGGCAAAAAGTAGCCCGTTCTCTCCGGAAAGTTTCTTTCTGCCTCTCCCTCCCACTTTTTGCGGGCTCCCCGCTCCCTAGGATTGGGCGACCGTTTTCACCAGGGATCGGATAAATGACTTTTCCGCTAATGACACTTCAGAGATGCTCAAGCCGCCCTTAATGCCACCGGGCGCCCAGCGGCCGGCCAGCCCCTTGTCCCCACGCCCGGAGGCGCCGGGGGCGAAGCCGATCCAAGGGCAAGCCCCGGCTCCCCCGGCCCCGCCGGCAGCTCCGGTACCGGTGCCGGTGGGGCGGGCGGCGGATTGGGACGGGGACGAGGGCGGGAGGGAAGGAGTGGGGGGGTGTGATGCTGCCGCCCCCTCCCGCGGCATGGCGAAGCGCTGTCACTGACGCACATTTAATTCGCCCGGCTGCGGGCACGGCACCGCGCCGCTCGCATCCTCCTCCTCCTCCTCCTCCCCCCGCCAACACACGCCAGCGGGGAGAGGGGCGGCTCCGGCGGGGAACTTGGGGGGGAAAGTCAAACTGCAGCAACAAAGTTGCTCCCCCCTACACCTGCCCCGGCCCCCTTGGTTGCGGGGGGGAGGTTGGAGGGCAGAGGAGGGGGGGGTCCGTCCCCGCCTTACCTTGCTTGACGCACTTGAGCCGGATGGGGTCCTTGCAGTGCTTGATCACGGCCAGCACATCCCTGATGGTGAGCCCGGCCACGGGGGTCTCGTTCACCTCCAGCAGCAGCTCCTCCGGCACTAACTTGCTGCCGCCCTCATAGGCCACCTTGCCGGGCTTCACCTCCCCCAGGTAGGGGAACTGCCCGTTCTCGGCGCCCCCCTTCAGCTCGAAGCCCAGCTGCCCCTCCGGGTTCCTCACGATCACGATCTCGTGGACTCGGCTCGTCCAGTGGCTTTTCTTCTTCAAGCCCTTGGACATTGCCGTGGGGATGCTCTGCCCGACTCCCTCCCTGGATTCCGTCCTCCTTCCCTTCCCTTCCCTCCCTCCCTCCCTCCTCTTCCCCCCACCACCACCACCACCGCCGCCGCCGCCTCCCCGGGGCAGCCGGGGCTCCGCCGGGGCAGGCTCGGGGCGGGCGGGGAGCTGCGAGCGGGAGGGAGGGCCCGGCGGGGCCGGGATCTGGCTGGGGGAGCGCCTCTCTGCCCTCTCCCTCCGGCTCTAGCTGATATCCATGGCAGCCGCGGCGGCCGGGACCCTGCCTGTGCCTGGATGTACTAGTTGTAGAGAAACTGGCAGCGGGGAGGGAGGGAGGGAAGGAGGGAGGAGGGAGGGGACGGCCGCCGGGAGGAGGAGGAGGAGGAGGAGGAGGAGGAGGGATGTCGGTGGCGGAGCGAGGAGGGCGCTGCCTCTCCGCTCCCGCCTCGCCTGACCCGGTAGTGAAGGCCGAGATGGAGGCTGCCTGGCACGGCCGGCAGAAGGCGGAGAGCGGCGGGGTTTGGCGGGGGGGGAAGGCACCCGGCGGGGAGACCAGCCCCTGCCCTGGCCCAGAGGGGGGATCCCGTGGAAAGATGGGGCGGGAGTGGGGGGGTGGTCACCGCCGCCCCTGGCTGCCTCCCGGCCGGCGGGCAAAAACCCCTTCCCCCCCTCTCTCCCGGGCCGTTCCTTGCGGTCCCGAGCTGGGTACCGGAGTTGGGGAAGTCGAGGTCCCGTCCCACGGCGGGGAAGGACCCAGGCACGGAGCCGGTGGGCAGGAGAAGAAAAGGCGGCCGTTTGGGTGGAGGATCTCGGTGTTGGGAACCTTGGCAGAGTGTTTTCCCTCGCGCTTCGGCTTGTGGAGTTGAACCCGGGTATAATTCTTAACTCCGGTCACTTTGGCCACAGGAGACAGGAGCTGAAAGCTCAGACGGGTTATACCTTTATAGCAGAAGAAAGTACAACAAACTGAGAGAGAGGTGGCAGTTTGTTCTATAAAATCCACTTACCATCACCCACCGGATGTTCACCCTCACCCAGGCTGCTGGCTGCTCTTTGGCCTTAAACCCCAAATGACCGTAGTGGCCAAAGACGGACATTTCCAGCTTCTGGAGCATCACTCTGGGACGTGTTTTGTTCAGCAGGTGATACCGTAAGCCGCTCCTCCTGTGGGCTTGCCTTTAATTAGTGCTGTCATATGCCTAACGCGTGCGAGCAGTGCAGAGTAGCAGTTGGCGTGGCTTTCTGAGATGCTTGCCTTGCCTAAAAAAAATAGTCTCTATCTGAAGGGGAAACTGACAAAATGCTGGCAGAGCAACCTCCTGACTTTAAGAAGTGGATTTTTTGTGCCTGGAGGATACAGAAGAGCGGGATATGTGAAGGCAGGGGTCTGCAGAGCGGGTACTGAATGGGGGAAGGCGGGAGAAATGTGGCGTGTGTTACAGCACGTGATTTAAAGCTGGTCAGATATTTTAAAATTTTCAATTAAAGTCACTCTGCAATGAAATTTTTTACAAATTGTATTGCTGTTTTCCCTATAAGTTCCTATGGAAACAGGCCTTTATGTGATCATGCTTGGCTGTGTCTCCTTTACTTCTCCAATAACTTTTGAAGCTGTTGGGCAGTTTCACCCAAATCTATCTTAAATATAATTAAGATATTTGATGAAAATAGGCAGCTGGGTAGGGCTGAGACATCCTGTAAATGTCCCAAAGGCTGTAACATGAACTTGCCTCTTATTAAACAGTGATTCACATGGTTGAGAGACCATATAAATGTCTTGGTAATGAGAAAAGTTTCAATTACAGCTCATTATCAGCCTCGGTATAAGTCTGTGGGAAACCAGGGTTCTTCAGTTCATGTTCTCCCAGAATTACTTGTTTAACGTCCTCATGCACTCAGAGGTGGAATGAGCACATGAAGGGGGGAGGAAGAAAGCAATGAAAAATTACTAAAGTCTGTATCCTGCAAGTCATTTCACCTGCTTTGCCACATGGGCCTGACCAGTGGCTCAAAGCTCTGTGAAGCCCCAGTGTGAGGGGCTTCACAAAAGTGGGGTTAAAGAACAAAAAAAAAAAAAAAACACACACAACCAAGACCACACAAAGCTGGAAATGAGATCCATAAGCATGGACAGCTGAAGATGGGACTGGAAAGGTACTTTGACAGGAAGGTATTAAGAGGTTTTCACTGGTAGGGTAAGGACTACTCTTAAACACGTCCAGGGATGGTGACTCAACCACCTCCCTGGGCAGCCTATTCCAATGCTCGACCACTCTTTCTGTGAAAAATTCTTTCAGAATGTTTTATCTAAACCTACCCTGTTGGAGCTTGAAGCCATTAAGCTTCAAGAAGCTCAACATGAGCCAGCAATGTACACTGTCAGCCCAGAAAGCCAGCTGCATCCTGGGCTGCACCAAAAGAAGCATGACCAGCAGGTCACGGGAGGTGATTCTGCCCCTCAACTCTGCGCTCGTGGGACCCCACCTGGAGTACTGTGTCCAACTTTGGAGTCCTCAACACAGGGAGGACATGGACCTGTTGGAAGAGGTCCAGCAGAGGGCCATGAGTATGATCAGAAGGATGGTGCACTTCTCCTATGAATACAGGCTGGGAGAGCTGGGACTGTTCATCCTGGAGAAGAGAAGGCTCTGGGGAGACCTCATAGCAGCCTATCAATATATGAAGGGACCCCACAGGAGAACCGGAGAAGGACTTTGTGTCAGGAAGTGCAGTGACAGGACAAGGGGTAACGGTTTTAAATTGGAAGAGGGGAGATTTTAATCTAAATCTAAATCTAGACACCAGAAAGAGGGTGGTGAAGCACTGGAACAGGTTGCCCAGAGAAGTCGTGGATGCCCCATCCCTGGAGGTGTTCAAGGCCAGGCTGGATGGGGCATTGAGCAACCTGCTCTAGTGGGAGGTGTCCCTGCCCATGGCAGGGGGGTTGGAACTCGATGATCTTTAAGGTCCCTTCCAACTCTAACTGTTCTATGATTCTAAGATATAGTGAGGAAATTAAACCTCATATAAGGTCCCTTTGCAGCAGTTACAGTGTTTCAGATTACTGTGTTTCAGTTTTACGGTCAGGGACGGGTAGCTGTAAAACAAGATTATCTTTGCTATGGATGGAGCAAGTGTGCCAGCACATGGCTGAGGGGGCGAGTTTGCAGATTTTACATCTGGCCCCTGAAGAGCCTGAAAAGGACTTCGTGACTTGCCAAGATCTTTCTGTTTGTCCCTTCCACTGGGTTTCATCCCAGGTGGGCGTGAACTGGTCCTGAGCATGAATGTAAGGGTATCTAACAGAAGGGATTTCCTACGGGGCAAGTAACAGCAGCACATAATGAAACACATTCACCGAATACAACATAAATGCCTTTTATTATTCCTTTAAATGTGGTACACAGGAACCAGTAAGTCAGTATACTTCTGTGAGTAAAGTTGAGCACACGAGTAAGCTGAAGTATGAGACTTCAGTAAATAAATGTATTCTGAAGCTGGAAAGTAGTCCCTCCTGCTGTAACAGTACAGGTTCAGTAAAACACAACTGAATTCTGTCTGTATTATCAGTATGCAATATTTTTGGATAAGTGAATTCCTCGAGTAGAAAATGATGTATTGCATGTGCCATAGGGCAGAAAGGGAAAATACATCCATTATCTACTATTATTTATGCAGGAATGGAGTTCTCTACCTTGTAACTGGGTTTGAAACTTTGGACTTGAACTCAGAAGGTGTTAAATTTCCATTGTTGGCTCACGCTTCCCCTGTGACTGGATGTTCACTGTATGACATTGCCATCTCTTATTTTTTCCCTTTTAGTCTGGGCATAATCCCTCTTTTCTTTCACGGTTTTCTCTTTAGATGTCCAGTACCTGACAGCCTTATTCTTACATGAGGCTTCTCAACTCTACATCCTACTTCCACCACAGAACATATGTTCATCTAGGAGCTGAGCAGAATTCAGATGTTTAAATCCAAATTCACAAAAAATTTTCTTATGTCTTCGGTTCCCTGAGAAGATTGTTATAGGTAATCTCCCACCAGGAGAGCTACAGTCTTAGCTGCTTTCACTGTCTTCTGTATTTTAAACATTTTAAATGTTCTCCTTGGTATTCTGAGAAGATTCTAAGTACTAATTCAGAGAATTCCTAGCCTTTGCAGATGCAAATTTTACCAAAAATTCACTGAAAGTTTGTTATTATATTTACTGCTGCCACTCACATCCTTTACAAGCCTTGTTTTAATAGTATGAGCCTTGCATTATTAATAATATAGTCTTTTCCAGTTTTCTGGATTTTGAGAACTTCTGCTTTAGAAAGGCTAAAACTTCAGGCTATTTCTCTAAAACCTCTTTTCCCAAACCATCTACATTCTGAGAGCTGTGATAAAAAAATGCATGTTTTATTTTACTACAAAGCCAAAGAAGGATTTTTTTTTTTTTTTAATTAAAGTCTTAAGTCTTCCATGGTTTTGGCCATCAGTGCTTTGAAATGATCTGTTATTTAATTGTAGTCTTCAAAACTTTGTAAAACATATCTCTGGTTAGAATAGAAAGTAATGGTAAATACTGAGTTTTCTCAACCCATTAGAGGATTTCTGTTGTGGGGGTAGGTCTTGCAGAGGGCAAATCTGATTGCTTCTAGGTGTAAGAAAAGTAGCCTCCATGCCTGTACTGAAAAATAAAAGCTGCCTTTGGGAGTGAAGGACAAATTAATGAGAGGAGTTCATCTAAATAGCATAGTTTGTATGTGAGTTTGTAAGGTTGCAGGAGACATTTTGTTCTCTCATCATCATCTCTGTATTGCTGTTTGTTTTAAATGTGATCTTTTCCAGTCTTCTTCCTCTCTCTTTTTATCAAACCTCGGAATTCCATACTTCCTGTGCTGTTCTTGCTAGCTGCTCGCGACTTGATTAAGGTGAGATACAGGAAACTTGTTGGAGGTCAAAAACTTCCCCAGGGAGAAAGTTCTGGGAGACAGGCTGTCAAAATAAATTTGGTAAGAGCCGTTATAATAAACAAATGGTGGCCTCTTTCCACAGAAATGCAAGTTTAAATCGCATCCCAGTAAATACCCACGCTATGAGATAGAGTAAGACAGGAACAAAACTGCACTGAATACCCTATCAGAAAATAATCCTTTAAATTCAACCTCACACTGGAAAGATAGCAAGCCTACAAGTATCTGTTACTGCAAATGGAAAGAGAAGCGTGAGGCTCCCAAAGTGAATTACTGCTGCCGATGCCAAGATCCTCACAGCACATGGGGCAGAGGTGGCTGGGATTCTGAAAAATACAAAATGAAGTGTCCAGGTAGCCGCCTGGGTTTGGGATGATGACTTCTCCACCACAGTGGCACTGGTTTGTGTGCTCACTAGCTTAAATTACCCTATATCCACTGGTATACCCTATATCCTATAACTTCACTGGATAGCACTAGGGTATTTCCGAATTGAATGAGGCGGATTAGCCTGTATCTTTCAATGAATTTTAATTTCTTATGTTTTCATTTCCTATTGTAATATTTAGTATTCAATGATTTATTTCACAATTAAAATATCTATAAAAATTAGTTATTGGTCTAACATGATGATATCTTAGATGAACAAACTACAAAGGACCTATTCTCTGAATTCTTTTATCCTTGCTGCATTTTCATTTCTCTCAGATTAGAGCAAAATAAGTCTTTCGTCTTTCATGTCTATAATCAGTTTCATTTTACATTTTGTATGAACTAACAGTGCTGCTGAGATTGATCTCACAGCATAGCTGGGAAAGAAGATTAATATTTTATGAACGTATAAAAGATAAAACGAAAGCATATTATTCTAGGGACATATTGTTCACGTTCCACGTAAAGTTGTGACAGTATGTCCATTCAGAACCTTATTTGCACATTTCTCTCATCTCTTTGAGAGGAATCACCTTTCCATGTCAAGATTCTTACGCTTAATGTGGTTGCAAAGACTTTTTGTCATGAAAATTAACAAATACTTCTGAAGTTGGAAGGAGCGTATTTTCACACAGACATCACCATGGAAATTTACAAAAGGTTACATGTTTTTTAGATACATTTCCATAAATATTAAAGCACGGTAAAGTGAGGAGTTTAGAGAAAATGGTTCTAAAATAATACCTGCACAAACTCTCCCAAATGCCTGTCACTGCTCAGAGGTCGAGCATGAGCAGAAGTGTGTAGGAAAGATTTACACCTCAGCCAACTTAGCGCAAGTGATGCTGAAGCGCTGAACTGGCCAAATTCTCAACTTTGTTGCCTTAGTAAGCCTGAAGCTTTAGAGAATTTAGTTGGGTGAGGGTAATGTCTTATTTCTGTTGCTCTGCCAAGCTTTTAAATTCAACAGAGTTGCTGACTTTTGCTGCCCCATGGCAGCTGGGGGGACAGGGCATCCCCTGACTGGTCAGAGGCTGCAGAGGACGAGTCTCCAACTAATCTCCAGTCCCTGCTGTGGGTGTTTTTCACAACTACAAAAACCATTTAGATTGCTTCTAAAAGCTGGTTGTACTGAAAGATTATCTAGTGATGGGTGCATGTTTAGGTAAAAGTATCATCACATTGAGTGTAGTAGCAAAAATGTTTTGGAATTATCAGGGCTTCGTTCCAGAACAATATATAAAAACTCTCCAAACTTGAATACTAGGGTAAGCTTAGAGTCTGATAACTCCTTCTCTCTGCCTCACAATCCGAGCTCCAGATGATGTGACATAAAGGCATTTGCGCCATCATGCATATGCATGGTGTCCTCAAAATAACTTGTCACTGAGATTTTACTCAATTTTGTATATATAGTTGTGGAATTGGTGCACACGCTTAAAAGCATGTGATGGGCTTTTCTTCGGAATTGAGATGATAAACAAAAGTGCATTCAAGGAGGCTGAATCACATTATTGTGCAGTTTTGGCATTATTCTGAGAATATGGCTTAATGCTCAGCCATGCTACTGGTTGTACATAAGACTCAGTAAGAACATATTTCTACACAGGTGCTTCCATCAACAGTAGCTCACAGAGTAGGACTGCACTGTATTGCCAGGTCACTAATGCTCAAGGTCTGTTCTTGGATGACCTTTTCAGAAAAAAGAAGCTTCAGCTGACATAATGACCTACATCTAATGATGTGAAGACAGAAGGCTTAATCAAGATTTCAAGTTTTTTGCTTCTGTAAATTGTAGGTCAAGTCCACAGTCTCCAGGAATATTTGGGGCTTAACCACAGAACCACGAATTATCCCACAAAAAACTCTCGGATAGGCACTCGCACTGAATTTGAAGAAAGAAATGTGGCCCACCCTCATGAAGCAAGACAGGCACAATGTAGTTCTTCCTGCAATCAGTTGAGATATTTGTGTTGAACACATAGAATATAAAAATAGGAAAAAAAATGTTTCAAAAGTCAAATTATTCTGATTTTGTCTTTGGAAATGTATTTGCTTGTGCTGGGAGGAAAAGATACTGCACTTTATCTTTGCCTTGTTATACGATAGCTGGAAATGAAAGAAATACTGTTTCCTAGACTGGCATAGGTGCTGAATTTTTTATCAGTAGTCAAAGGGAAAAAGGTTCTTCCTAACTGACTGTGTAGTTAGAAACACACCTGAAAAAGAAACACTGCATGAGCAATTAGATGGTTTCAAATTTTCCTGCAGATTATTTAATTAATCTGAGATATTTAATTCAAGGACAAGCATGTATGTTTTCTTCTACCTAAATAATGTCAGAGCTCCCATAACATTCATGCCATGATGGTATTTTTTTCTCATAATAATTCTTTATTTGCAAGTCCTGTTCTTTCTTCTCATGGCCAGGGCCTGGGTTGCTGTATCTGAAGACAGCATCACTAATTCTTTTGTCTCTTACAGCTAATGTTGTATGCATCAGTACCTCTAATCCGTAGTTCTTCTACTGCAACATGATATCCTTTATTCCATTGTTTTTCACCCCAAAGTCAATAATGAGGTAGTGGAATAAGCATGAACATACCATCAGGTAAATAATGAGACTAACACCATGCATTGAGATTTTTAAATTTTGGTGGTTTTTTCATAGGGTGGAGAAGAAGAGCAAAAGAAGAAGTACTGTCATCAGAAAGAATGTCACAAAAAATTAAATGACCTCTCCAAGACATTGTGGTATATATTGATGTGGGATGTATCTTGTTTTCACTTTAGCCTTCAAATTGAATGATCTTCCAGGCAGATACTGTTAACTTGCATTTCTCATTGGACTCCTACTGTCACCGTGATCTGTGTGCTCTGCAGTTACCTCATAAGAGATGGTTCATGCTCTGAACAGTTTATAACCCAGATATAGTAGGTAATATGGGTAAAACCAAGCAGCTCCAAGTTCACTTTCTGACCATGTAACAGAAGTTGAGGGTATTTGAACATTATAAGAGGTTGTGCAGAGAGGCTGTGAAGAGTCTCTGTCTTTGCAGGCACTTAAAACCCACAGGGCTCAGCCCTGAGCAACCTGCTGTACTTGACCCTGCTCTGACCATGGGGGTGGACTAGGCAATCTCCGGAGGTCTGTCCAACCTCAACAATTCACTGAACTTTGTGTGACTGTGTGAGGAGCAAAGTCAACGTGACCTAAGTCTCTGGAGTCTTATGACAAAACTGTTCCCTGAACCACATCAACTTTGCCATAAAGTTGTACAAAACTGATATTTTTATGGATGGAGACCAGCAATGTAATTATTAGATTGAGTAGTACTTCTTTATACCAATCGTCCCATTGACTTATATATTAAATTGACTTCTGAGCACCTCTTGACCTGACGGTTAAGCTGTTAATATGCAATTCAATTTAAAAATTAATTGGCACTATTAAGACACTTCTTCCAAATCCAGATTAATATACCTCTTCATTTCCAGACCTAGGAGCCCTGAATGAATTAATAATGTATTAACTGGGTTAATACATTGGCATTGCTGGAGTAGTAAATGGGTGCAACTGGTATTAGTTCAGCAGGTCCTGGATTGGAACTGATCTTTCCCAGTGATGAGCCAAAGTGGCAACTTACTTATTTTTTCTCTTTTGTGAGTGCTGGAAATAGTCTAAAATGTTGCATCAGACTACACAGATAAAATAATAGTGAAATACATTTTTACTTCTTTACAGTGGGCCCCCCATTCTGCTGCATTTAATGCTTGACTTAAATGTCATGTGTGCATTTTTACATGTCAACAGAAAAAGATCTGCCCTCTCTCGTTGCACTTAAAAAAATGGGTGTTCCACTGGCAGCTGTTTCCCTGCACTACTGGTATGAGAAAAAGTGTGACCTACTCAATTAACAATATTGTTTTCTCAAGTACTTCAGTGTTTTGCTGGTATCAGGCCTTCAGTTTTGGTATTTAGTAACCTCAGAATACACTTCTCTCAAAATATTTACAGGTTTCCACCTGTCTCTTGGCTCCTGCTAAGGTCCGTCAATCACAGTGTTGTCTTCAAAAGGAATAAAGGTAGTCAGGGTTTTTTTCATCCTTTGTATATGAAAAAATACTGAAAGTTATTGCTTTTGGATTGTATTGTTGCAAAATCTAAAAGACATTCATTTTTAAACTGCCATCTTCTGAATTTAGCCAGTTTATTTTAAAAAAAAGTTAAATCACAGCAAACAAAGAATCAGACTAGATTTTTCATTGTGGTTTTATTACAGAAAGACTTTCTGAAGAACACATTTTCAGTCATTGCAACAGAGCAAGGAATCACCTTGTTTCTTAAACAGCAGTAACTGCACTGATAAGAAATATGTCAAAGAAGTTTTTCAAGGCTGGCTTGGTTTTATACATTTAAGGAAAATAAGTAAATTTTGTGATTTAGAAATAGCAAGTCTTTCAGCCCAAAAGAGCAAGTAAAATAGTTTGCTCCTTCTTGGTGTAAATATGATAGTATTTAACTCAATTGAATTGATTTATGTACCATGTATGTTATAATTAATTATCAAAACAAAGTCTGTGTTTAATATTAACAGACTCACTTTAATCCTAGAGGGAAAAAAAGAGTTAAAAATTAAACTTGATTTTCTGTTCTTAATAATTTATTATTTAAATGATTATTTTGAACTTCAGTTTTCTACTATAAGTGCGTACATCCCTCGGTTTACCTTTAATTTGACATTTAGTTATAAGATTCATTTGTCATTTGAAAAGTGGGTGATTTTCTAGGTTAATTGCTGGAGATGCAGAAGACAACATACATTGTTTACTTTCATCTGGCAATGAATGCAACTGCTTAGATTTTTTTTTTATTCTGAATCACAGACTTTTTTTGGTTAAGATTCTAGAAATTATGATTCCAACAGCATTTTTAACTGTTATGAGTGCTCACTCCTTTTTGCAAAACCATGGCACTTAACAGTATTTGTTACTACTAACACTTGGCTTTCTGCAGTGATCAGAGGACGGCAGTAGGCAGGTGTTACTCTGTGACTACTACTTACCAGGAAAAACTTGCTCCTTATCCTAGCCCTTATTCTTCCATCTGCTTACTTTGCTCACTGTTGTGTCTGGCTATAATCCAGATTTGTAAACTCTTTTGGGGACTTGGATTTTTTTGTATTCTGAGCTTCAATTCAATTTAACATAGAGAGCACAAAAATTATCTGAATGGCAAATACTGTGGCAAACTGAAGGGCAAATATTGTCCTCTGCAGTTTTACCTTTTGACCATCAAAACTTAACAAACTATTGGACTGCATTGTGGCTCTATCCCTGAGGATGCAGCTAATTTTTCTTGTAATAGGAATAAACCTCCTTAAGTGTCCTTATTTGGGTTATCAAATAAAAAAAGGAATTGGTGTATCTAATGCACCAAACTAAATTAGTCAAGAAATTTAGCCATTTATCATTACAATAGCTTGGTGTTGATGAATTGAATTTAATCGATGCTCCTAAGTTAAAAGAAGAATATTGCAACTATTAACTGTTAACTTAAACTTCTCTTCTGAATTAATCAATGAGCTAATCTTTGGGCAAAATCAAAGTATAGTTAATACTTTTTAAAATAACCTGCACTTTTTCAGGTTTGTTTTGTTGTTTCACATTTGGATTTTGGATTTTTTTTTCACAGAAGTATTATCAATTACTGTGGCCTGTTGCTAAACTGTGATTTATGGCAATGTAAAACAAGACAAACGGATTTAGATTCTGAATGCACACATTTTTTAATAGGCATTGAACTTTAAACAAGTAAGCGGTTTCTTTACTTTAAGGGAATAACTCATTAAAGGAGCACAAAATTCCTGCAGGTGTTTCTAAGTTCAGTGACCTAAATGCTTATGTTGACATAGAAAATGGTGTTGATATGGCCTTTAAGAATCAAAAGGGTAAAGAATTTGAAATTACATTTGAGGTGTACAAAATGTGTTCAAATGTGCTTGACCTACAGAGTTCACAAACTTTTCTCAAGCTCTCCCTCGTTTTCTTCAGAAGAACTCTAAAATAATTCTGTATTTACATTTCCTAGCATTATTCTTAGGTTCATTTTACCTCGCAAATTTTGCAAGATGAAGTTTAAACTAGTACAATGAATTATGAATTCCTTATTCGATTTTATTAGCGCAGTAGTGAAAGTCTGATGCTCAAAGGTCTCTTCTCCCAAGTCACAGGCAATAGGACAAGAGGAAACGGCCTCAAATTTCACCAGGGGAGGTTCAGGTTGGATGTTAGGAAAAATTTCTTCATGGAAAGGGTTATCAAGCATTGGAATGGGCTGCCCAGGGAAGTGGTTGAAGCACCATCCCTGGTATTTATTCAAAAGACGAGTTGTCATGGTGCTCGGGGATATGGTTTAGTGTTGGTTGGTGGTGTGTGGGTATGGTGTGTAGTTGTGTGGTGGTGGTTTTGTTTTGTTTTGTTTTTTATGGTTGGACTAGATCTTAAAGGTCCCTTCCAAACTAGGCGATTCTGTGATTCTGTGATTCTGTTTAACCTTAAACAATATGAAATATTTCTGAACTTATATAACAGGACAGAAGAATAATTTTGTGGAATAGTAGACTGAAGTTAAAACACACTGCTTTCTATGTTAGAAAACATTTACTTAGAAATAGTCAGAATAGAAATGACAGAAAAGTAATGGAAAATGTAATTTTCCATATTTTTTTTCCTTGTGCTAATCTTTTCTGTTTCTTCTGAGTACATGGCATATTTTAATCAGATCCATCAGCCTGAGGATTTCTGCCTTCTAATATATCCCTTGTTAGAAGAAATTAATGTAAATCTAGCCAAGCCCTGATTTGAGCAGGGAATTACCTTAAAACTGGCTTGGAATGACAGTCATGTTTGACTTTTTTCTGACTTAGAAATATTAATATACCTCTCATACTAAAAAGGTTTGATAGTGAACTAGAAATCTTTCTGTTTCTCAAGGGGGGCACTGTAATTACCTATATACAAAAAAGTGAGAAAGCAACAATGTGATTATTATTTAGAAATAATAAGTACTGTGTCCAAATACAAGTAATATAATACTTAAACTATGATTATTTCCCAGATCTGTTAACAAATGTGTATGTGCAAACATGATCAAATCCATACTATGACATATCATGCAATGTTTTTAATGGAACAGGATAATTAGATGACTGAAAGAGATGCAGATTAATACTTGGTAATATTATTAGGAAGTGGATTTGCTTTCCTTACACCATGACTCCTGTCTGTAAGGTGCTGGTGTTCATCCTTCCTTGGTCAAATAAAAACATGCTAAACTTAGTTTTGGTGTCTGAAGGTTTATTTGATAACCAGCTAAAAAACTGGGTACACCAAATAAAGTCCACCCTGTTCAGATTCCTCTCAAGTACTTTTGGCAAGCCTTAGAGAAATAACTGTCAGCAGACAAGAGGTGGGAAGAATCGCCTGACTACCTGATGTTTGATGTCAAAGAGGTGAGATCTTCCTCTGTTCACTACATCTCGAACAGGGAGGTCCAACCAGCGCCCTCAATCACATGGCTTAGCCAAAGCTGTCTCCAGGAGCACCAGAGGAGAAGCAGAAACTCTCTGGTCTCCAGGAGCCGGATGGAGAGTTGCAGTGGGAAAAGGGTGTCCACTTGAACAACCATCACAGCAATGGAAGAGATCCCAGGAGCAATATGGAAAGAGCAACAGTGAGGCAGGACTCAGAGCATGTATGCGAAACTCACAGGTATATCAGGTCCACAGTGTCTCCCCTCACACTCAACAGACCCATAAAAATATGTTGGGCTTTTGCAGGCAAGCATTTCCTCTCACCTCTTTTCAAGTGTTCCCAAGTCCTCATTCCCACCTGGTGGGAAAATGGAGCTCCAAAATCATACACAGCTTCTGCCTTGGAAAAAGCAAGCATGGTAACTTACCTACCAGTAGGCTAGGTTTCATTAGTTTTCATTAAAAGCTGTGAAATGCTTCAAAAATTATTCTTACGAGATACTAATCCTTTATTATTGTGCTATATTCCTCGGGAGTTAGACACATGTGGGTGAAATATGGACATGTATTTGTCTCATTGTTTGTATGGGAACTCTGAATTTTAAAATTAATGTGTTTAACAGGTTATAGTCAAAGAAATTGACATTAGTAGCTGCAAGAAACATATACATAATTCTGTATAAATATAAATTCTACTTTTCTTAATACCCATAAAACTGTGCTGTACTGTGGGCAAGACTCCAAGTTCTATATTTCTCTAGAGCAGCTACCAAAATGAGCTCTTGTTCATTTAAAGTATCGTTTGGAAACCAGGATTTCATGGAAATACAAAAACTTCATTGGGAAAAAAATGTTTAAATCCATATACTTTGTAAAATATTCTAACAAATCCAGGTCTTGCAGACAGCAGATAAAATGGCTGTGGTGAAACTTTTCAAACTGGACTAAACAGGTGGGGTCCAAAGTCCCCAGTTAGGATTATAAATAATCACCTTGATTTCTAAAAACTCCTGTGGAAGAGAATTTACTGATTGGTCCTAGACCTGGGTAAGCATCTTTCAATAACACATTTGAGATGTAGGACTCAAGAAGGTCTTGGGTCTTGCAGCAATATAGTGTTGCAAGGTCAACTTTGAACAGGCAGGAGAAGATCAGAGCTTTATGCCTGGATATTAATAAATTATAGATCAATAATTAGATGTCTGTGTGGTGTATAGGAAGAATTAGATGACCAAGAAAGATACTCATGAATGTCTTCAATATGAGCATGAAAATTGCTACAACATTCTTATGCCCCATGTCCTGTTAAAATTGTAAGAAAGGACATTTATCTGTGTAAGTCATGTTTTATATTGAATTTTTCTGACAAACTAATGGTTATTCTTAACTCAATAAGTAAAAAACCTGGGATCATCCCCCTTTGCAGTGTGATGACACTGTACATATGTTTCTCCACTTCTCATGATGCAGCATTTTTATTTTATGAAGAGCAAATAAGTATTTGTATTCAAGGGAGAGAAGGCATGACATTTTGCACTAGCTTGGGCAGAGAGCACACATTCAGTATAGTACTGTCTACATTAAATAGTACTTGGAACAAGGGCTGAAATTTATGTAACTTCCCAGTAGGAATTGATCACCTTCAGGTTTGTGGTGCATACATCATATCTCACATAATGTCTCTCTTTGTTTCCATCAAGTGGCTATTCCTATGTGTCGTGCACAGTGGAACAGTGTGAAAGACAAAGCTTCCAATAGCCTTGTGTTTAAAAGCATTAACATAGAAAATATGCAGCAGGTTCAAAACTCTGTGGACATAAAAACCATCTTTCTTTTTTTTTCTTGTGTGTCACACAAACACTATGCTAGCTGCTAGGTAAGAGGTGGCTATTTTATCAGTTGCTTAATTCTGGGGACCAAATGGTGGGTGTGCTTTGCTATTAGACCTGATTGTAGGAAAGAGGATAGAGGTGATGGAAAACCTAGCACGTGATTTTCAATGTGGATTGGAAGTGGAGCTGGAAAGGGGACCACAAGATGGGATGGATATACCCTGCCTAAACTTGTCTGTCATCAGACTAGCAGTTGGGATCTAATCATTTTTAGTAGTAACCACAAATCCTTTCCAGATAGTTTTGTATGGCACATACACAGACAGACAGATCAGGGCACTGTTCGAAGGAAGACCTGGAGGAGGGCTAAAGGCGTAGGAATGAAAGAAGAAATCCTCACTGAACAAAAAATGTGTGGGTGGGTGTGAGAGGGGAGAGGAAATTATGTTCATTTTTCAACCTTGTTTTGCAAGTAGACAGAAGACTCATTTATTTTTTTTTTTTTTAAACAATCAGTCTAATTTTTGCTCACGATAGGAGGACATGCATGAAATCATTTTAATGAGCAGTTGCTTAAAAGAAACATAATCAGGCAGATTAGAGTTTTCTGTACTTTTTCAGCTTTTTATGTCTGTATCTACATGTGCGAGAATATTCAAGAATTAATCATTTCATTTCAAAAATGCTTTGGGCTTTTCAAGTAATATTTTTTTTTAAGCATTGATGTAGCCACATATTTTTCCATTCGTGGTTCAGAAATAGGATTTGCTTCCCTGTCTTTTTTATCTGTCAAAGTCAGTAGAAATCATAAGGTATTTATGACATCGTAACCAACTTATTGCTCTGTGAAACACAGTGTTGAAAATGTGGGTGTACAACGTTCAGCTGTTTTGTGACTTCCTAGAGCTCTCTGCATGGAACACATCTGCACAGTATTTTAGGAGTTTTAACTCTATACCTCTGTTTACCTCAATATGCAAATATTTAAGCAAAAATTATTAAAATTACTGAATTGATGTCTTCAAGTATAATGATGGTTTAGGACATTGTTATAGTGACTGACTGAGCTGAAAGAAAAATACAGGATCGTTCTGAAGGATCTGAATTTCAACCTAGTCAGAAAAGAAATAGTGTGGAAGAGTGTGTTTTCATTCTTAAAATCACAGAATCACAGAATTCTATGGTGTTGAAGGGAACCTCTGGAGATCATCTAGGCCAACCTCCCTGCCAAAGCAGGTCCTCCTAGAGAAGGTTGCATAGGAATGTGTCCAGGTGGGTTTTGAATGTCTCCAGAGAAGGAAACTCTATCACCTCTCTGGGCAGCCTGTTCCAATGCTCTGCCACCCTTAATGTGATGAAGTTCCTCCTCATGTTTAGGTGGAACTTATGTTCAAGTTTGTGCACATTTCCTTTTGTCCTGTCACTAGGCACCACTGAGAAAAGCCTGGTCCCATCCTCTTGACAGCCACCCTTTAAGCATTTATAGGTGTTGATCAGATCCCCCCTCTGTCTTCTCCAGACTAAAATGACCCAAGTCCCTCAACCTTTCCTCATAAGAGAGATGCTTTAGGACCCTAATCATCTTTGTAGTCCCTTGCTGTACCCTCTCCAGCAGTTCTCTGTCCTTGAACTGGGGAGCCCAGAACTGGACACAGTACTCTAGATGGGGCCTCACCAGGGCAGAGTAGAGGGGCATGATAAACACCCTTGACCTGCCAGTCACACTCTTACTGATGCACCGCAAAAATAGTGAAATTAATCTTTGGAATATGTCAGAATTTTCCCCATGTTTTTATTGCTGTCATCAATAGTTTCAGCCTACTCAAATCAGACATTCCTAATAAAGAATAAAGGCAAATGGTAAATTCCTCACCAAGAGCATGAACATCTGCTATTCAGTTGGAAGTACAGTAGGCTGACACAGAGGACAAAAATCAGGAATAAGGCTCTGGAATCTGCCATTATGAAGAAAGATAATTAAAAGACCATATGAAACCACAGAGGACAAGAGGATATACTGAAAATTAAGAGTAAAGCCTATTGCAAAATACTTAATAAAACTAATTTTTTCATTTCAGCATTCCCCAGGAAGTGCCAAACAGTTATTTTAGCTATGTTTTACTCTTCCTGCTCTTACCCTCTTTCTTCATTTCTTTGTACCGCAAAAAAAAAAAAAAAAAAGAGTTCTTCAAGAAGTACTGATAGAGGCAGAGAAGCCAAAGTTCATGCTTAGAAATAAAGGCATGTGGAGGAGTGTCTACTTTATTTCAGGAGAGGTGGCCCATGCGTGTGCTTGTTTGCCCAAGGGAAGGCGTTTCTCAGAGGAAGGCGGGCAGCAGCCTTTCTGAAAGCAAAGGGGAAATTCTTCCTGACGTGGGAGTCGCCAACGCTCTCCCAAGCTCATGAAAAAGCCCAGATCAGGATTAAATGTGAAAGAGAAGTGTCTGCTGGTGGATTTTTTGTTATGTGTGGGGCAGGAAGGGTTGGAGGGAGAGCTGTGGCTCCCTCCTGACAGGCTGGGCATCGCGGGTGCTCAGGCTGTCCCTGTGTTATTAACATCTCCCAGCTGCAGAGAACCGTCCTTAGTCTTCCTTGCCCTGATTGCTACACTCACAATTTTGCTCTCTTACTCCTTGATTGTCTTTTCAGTTTCTGCTTGGGTGCCTTGCTGTAGCTTTGCCCGCCCAGTCGTGATTACTTTGCTATTTAAATCCCATCCGAGGGAAGGATGGCTGTGCCCTGAACACTGAATGCTGCAGAGCACAGAGTGAGGACTTTCTACGCCACAGGCACAAGCCGGGGAGCTTTATGCTTGCAGAGGGGATGTCAGTGCCCCCATCCCACATGCATTTCTGTCTGGGAGGGTTTCTAGCAATTTCGTTATGAGCCCTGACCCCTGGTTCTCTGGGAGGGAGGTACCTTTGCTGCCCTGCAGCAAGAGCTAATGATGCTGCTGAGTATTCTGGAGTGCCATCTGCTGGCACTGAATCCTCTTACTGTCTACGTGAGGAGTGATCCCCCCCCATGACAAAAAACGTTCAGGGGGGAAATATCAGGACACTATAAACTGCTCTAGCCAAGGGCAGGGACTGGGCTACTACAATAATCCACGATCCATAATTGCCTTTCGGTCCTTCTCATTCCCAGTGCACCAAGAGTGAGCAAGGCTGACTGGAGATGCTGGGGCCTGCATTTTGCCTATCTTTATATTATAAACATTAGTTACATTAGCATTATAAGCATTGCAAGTCTGTACTTTTACCAGACGTTTCTGGTTGACATGACTCGTTTACAAACAGTTTGGTTTCTCCTGCTTCATTCAGAGCTCTGATTTGAAGGGATTTAATCTATATTTCCTTTCCATTTCTATGGAAACAGCTAACCCTCTTCTAATATAGCTGTTTTGTAACTGCTAGGCCTGATTCCCTTCTCATGTGGGCTGTTTTTAAGCCAGCATTGTGCTGTTGATCCCACCTGAGTTACTTGAAGCTGATGATTCTAATTGAGAACATTCAGATCTGCTGCTTTCCCAGCACATTGAATGAAAGGGACTTAGATGCAAAATGTAAGCAGGTTCGGAGCAGACATTGTCAACATCTCTTGCCATCCATCATTTTATTTTGATAGCTCTAGTTCTAACTCCAGAGCTAGAACAGCCACAAATTTCCATTATTTGGCTCATACTGACCTGCCAACTGTGAAGAATCAGCTTTTTTGTATTCATTAGGAATATGGAGTTAGATTTGGTTTGCCTCCAAAAGCTTCAGAACACAGGATCAGAATAGCATTTTGATTTGGATTGGTTTTTTTTTTCCATTCTCATTAAAATACATAATTTTTTGTGTTTCAAAATTAAAAGATGTTCATGATTGCTCATTCTGTTATGTGCTGGCCTGGAACAGAAGCAGGAGCGGTCATTGGTATGTACACCTGACTGTGGGAGAATTTGTTCTTTGGTTTAATACTACGTGCCTTCCTCAGAAAAACACAGTTGTTTCTCTTGGGGCTTACCATCTTTATTACATCTGCTGCTGAGGCTGTTGTCAAATGGGATTGATCCTCAGATTGGGCAGTTGTGGCCCCTGGAGAAATCATGAAGTGGTGCACAGAGAGCTGGCTGGTCATAACAACTTTCATATTTCTAATGAGTGAAACCACATGAAAAGTTAGGCAAAAGGGGATTGCTTCCCTAAAATTGATTTTCTGTATTATTTGGTCATTCAGAGAGAGGTTAGAAGGTTACCCCACACAGCTATATAATAGTCAGCGTGGGAGTGACCGCTGTCTCCATAGGCTTCTTGCAGGTCCTGCTCATCGTCTCCAGCTCCCCCTGGTTCAGGGGACTTGGTGCTCACTTTTCCTGAGCTGGTGACAGCAGCTGGCTAAGCTACATGCATTTAGCTCTTGGGAACACTCCTCTTGCTGTATCTGTGAAAAGAGCTAAAATGTGTACATGTGAGGCAGGCTTTGTATTTCACTCTGGCTGGCACCATGGGGCAGATTATTTTTGAGTCATATTTGGGTTCCCTGATGGGTTAAGTAGACACTTTGGTTCTTGATTCTTGGTATCCTGAATGGAATCAATCCATGGGCCAGTTCTTTTTGCCACTTTAATTTTATGATAGTAGATATATTTGATAATTTAGCAGCCACTGTAGGTTAAAAGCAAAGTAGTATTATAGAAAAGCTGGTTTTTTGACCTGTAGTTTACAATATTTTGGTTGAGGAGCTAAAATATACTGAACACTAAAAAACAACTGTTTACATGCTAAATAAACAGAAAGGAAAAATGTGAATGAAGTATTTAAACATATACTGAAGCATATGAAATACAGATCATTTCACATTTTCAGATAAAAACTTATACGATAGAGATACTGACAAATCCATTGCTAGAGGATAAAGGTTGGGGTTGTGGTAATATGACCAAAGAAGAAAATGTGGTAGGAGGCAATCTATGCCATAGCTCCCTTGGGGACTGGGCTGTGTTTGGTTTTGTTCTAGTTTTAGGCGTTGTTTTATTTATTTATGTATTTATTATATAATTTTTATTTACTTATTTATTATATTGTCTTTAGAGTACTGTCATATTCACTTCTTCTTTGTGGATATATTTGTGGAGAGATCTGACAAGGTTGATATTTGCACTGGGCAGCTTTGAAACTCTCAGCATAAAAACACTTATTAATGAAAAAAATGTGTCTGCTGTTATTATACTCTCCATGTTATCCACATAGAGGCTTTGGGTCAGAATGAGCTCCTCTTCTTAGCCAGGGGTTACTCTCTAAACAGGCATTTCCCTGGGAAAATATGCAGAGGAGCTTTTCAGACCACCTGCTTTTCTGATTAAAGCATCATGGGGGATTCATGCTGTGGGCCAGGTAGCAGAGGTACAGTTTACATATTGCAATGTATATGGCTCCTCTGAGGCCACAGGATGAAGAAGGGAGTTGCTGAGCATGGACCCTAAGTAGAAACTTGCATCCAGAAGAACTTCTTGGAGTGCAGGGGGCCCTAGTCAGGGTGTCTCAGTCCTAGCTACTGTACAGATATGCTCTACTTCTGCATTGCATTCATACCATGTAAATGTCAGATGCTGGCTTGGCAGGCAGGTCGTGGTGCCAGTGTCAGGCACGTGTCATGATGATGTCCTGTTTCAACATCATAGGGGTGTGCCCTAGTGCCACTGCAGTTTTGTCCCCTGGAAAGTGGGCGACCTTTTCTTGTTGGTAGGAACAAATGGAAATCCAGGCTCTTTTGTGACACCAAGAGTGTTTCTCTTGTGAAGGTTGGGCCAAACACATACATTAGGCTTGAATTCATGACCACATATCCCAAGTGCACTTGTGTTGGTGCTACAATGATAAAATATAAAAGCGGCACAAGACAGCTTCCAATAAAAAGTTATCACCGCAATCCAGAAAAAGGGTACGTGTTTACAGATTTAGAAATCTGTTTCTAAGGTCTATAAGTCTCTCTGCCTTGAGCCATTTTATCTCAATCTTTTAATTGTAGTACAGGTTTAGTGCTAAGACGTTAACAGTACATGGAGGGACCAGTAAAATCTCTCACAGTGCTGAACATTTATTGTTTTTTAAGCTCTATAAGACTGCCTGTATTATTTAAATGTCTGCCCTTTGCTTTTACCTTGCAGAAATGAGGAAGAACTTATTTTCTCTTTAAGGTAGCATAAATATAGGTCATATGAGCTTTAGTGAGAGGGGTTTTCTGGCTGTTGCAAGGTCCCACCCCATCAGTGAGAGTCTCAATTTCTCCTGCCATTGCACATGTTCATTTTTTTTAGGTTTTTGGTTCCTTAAACTGAGAGGTCCTAAGTCAGTGGGATGTTTAGTGCATAGTGGTACATAGGATAGAGTACCTTCTGGCCTTTGTGACAATGACACACTTGCCTGAGATTATGCAGGACTGGACTCAGTGATACATGTTGCCGCTTCCAGTGTTAATTAAACTGCCACATAATTTCATGACCTTATTAATGCTTATAAGTATCTAAAGGGTTGTTTGAGGGATGATGGAACTGGTATCTTTTCAGTGGTTCCCAGTGACAGGACAAGGGGCAATGGGCTCAAGCTGGAACATAGGAAGTTCCATTCAAATATGAGGAAAAACTTCTTTACAGTGAGGGTCACAGAGCACTGGAACAGGCTGCCCAGGGAAGTCGTGAAGTCCCCTCTCTGGAGATTTTCAAGACCTGCCTGGATGCAGTCCTGAATGATGTGTTCTGGGCGTTCCTGCTTGGGCAGTGGAGTTGGACTAGATGATCTCTAGAAGATCACTTCCAACTCCAGCAATCCATGATTCTGTGATTCCATGATCCTGGAACTGAAAGGTAATTTAGCACAGTGACTCCCATGCTCTGATGTGTGAACCACTTGCACCTGCAAAGCAAAGAAAAAGCTTGCCAATACAGAGAGTTGTGACTGTTGACATGGTCCTTTGCTTTGGATGGTCTGGGAATCCAAGGCCTCTTGGCAGGGAACTTTAGATAAATGCAGAAGCTGCATGTGATTCTTTAGGCCAGATCCTGAGATTTCATAAACTGCCAACATCCTCATGATGTGACCCTTTGTCATCTGTACAAATAGTATGTAAATATATGGAAGATATATCCATAGTTGGCCTAAATCTGACTACATTTGAAATAACCTGATAATTGCCTGTTTTTTATGCGTCTCACAGCTTCAGAAATCAAACAATCAGCAGTCAGGAGACAGACTTAAGCTTGAAATTACAATTGCATGTGGTTTTCCTATAGAGCCTTTCTGCGTAGCTTTATAAATAGCTGCTTGCTATCAGTTAATATGTGGTTTAATGCAAAATGGAATTTCTTATGCATGCTGGCATAGAACAATGTTCAGTGTGCCTCTGTGATTTCACTGGTTTGTAGGAGTAAAGGCCTGACTTCAGCTTGTTTAGATAACGAAAGGTAATGGAGCTCAGTTACAATGATAAAACACCATAGCTCAGGGAAAGCTGCTCGTTCTCAGCTCTAGAGTCTGGATCTGCAGAAGCCCATATATCTGCAGATATATGACATTTTAAGAAGATCTAGAGCTCAACTGAAAAATATCTCTGACTTTGAGAGAGTCCTCTCCAAGTGACTTCCTCCTTTTCTTCCAAATATGTCCAGACTTTGGTAAATTCCCAGACTAGGGTCTTCATTGTGTCACTGTGGATCCATGTTAGGAATGTGTTTCTTATGTCTGCTTTCTTCCTTTCATACGTTGCCAATTATTTTTTTTTCTCTTCATAATTTGAACAAGAAAGGCAGACTATTATGCAAAAGCTTACTTGGAAAAATAAAATGCCTTGAACTTGTACAGCTGTTTTACTATAAAGTTAAAAATACTGAGGTTTTAACCAAGCTGTTCATTAGGTTGAATGAATAGATATAGTCCCAGTGTATAATATCCCTGAAGAACTTATGTTCGATGCGTATTTCAGTTCTTGTGAGCAGAAGAGCTCAGGAACAGAGTGTTATGAACTGTTATTTATAAATTACAACTTCAGGCACACCAAAGATAGGCACTCTGTTGTATATAAGCAGTGCAAACACTGAGAAAACCAGAGATGGACCTGCAGCAATGACTTACATCTGAATATCCCAGGTATCTGAGAAACCGTGATCTGCTTAGATCTAAAATCTTGAGGGACTGTCTGATATGAAACAATAACTACTTTTAACTTTTTAGTCACTTTTCAATAATAAATGATTTTTTCTTCTTTGCGCAGAACATATGAAATAGTTTTGCATAAATAATAATGAGGCATAACTGAGACGTCTGGCATTTTGAAATGGATTCTGATTCCTGCCAAAGCAGGAAATCATAAGTAAAACAATTAATAAATGCCATTCCTCACTTTCTAGCACAATAGAAGGAAAACAAATTATTAGAAACTGTGTAAGCTTTTAAATGTGAATATCTGTGTGGCAAAATGTAGCATAGAGATGATACCTGTTCTGTCTGCTTTTTTTAAATAAAGAGCATCACCTTTTGTTTAGAAAATAAGTTTAGATTATATAAAAATTAAGTGAAAATAGATGGCTTCATATGTAGAGTTTCTTGCTCCATGATTTAAAGAGTTATGATAAAAGGTAGTGAAAGCTTGTTGGACATTTTCACTGAAGCTGGGACAATCTGAGATTGATTCATGGTTTGAAGCTTGTCCAGCACTTATGGCTGACCCACTCCTCTCTGATGCACCAGGTGAAATCCAAAGGTTCCAACATTTTGGGATGGGGTGACTTGGAGGGATGTGAGAAGATTAAGATCTAGAGCAGGACTGTCAAGCTTTATTGCACATGCAGTCAGAACTATTCCTCAAAATTCAAGGGAGTAGACATTGCCCACAGGATTATGACCTTTACCCTGATGTTCAGGTTTTCTCTGTTTACACCAGGGATAAGCTAAAATAAATACATTTACTTCAGATTGCCTGGGGCCCAAATGGTCTAAAAATATTGAAGATCATTGCAGCGTCTCAGCACTGAGTTTATTTGAACAGAATCAGCATTATTTTTATAGAACACAAAAATATTTTATGTACTTAAGAGTAATGGAGTTTCTTATTAAAAAGCCATCCTCAGCTCTCCTCCAAACTATGTAGCCTCATGTGTGGAGAAAAAATTAACATGAACTAAAACCATGAAACAGTTACTTTCCAGCTTTTAAAACACCCTTTGAAAATCTTTGAGGAATGACAAAAAATAAAAATTCAGTTACTAGCTGAGCATGGAGTTATGTTAGTTTGAGTATCAGTGATGTACAGTGTCAGTAGTCCCTAAACTCTCATAATCAGGTATTTGGTACAGCAGAGACATCCCCACTCAATACTACGTAATGCTTCAAGTATTTTTCTTCTAGACCTGACCAAGCCCTTAAGAAAGTAGAACATCTTGAAAGCTCTCAGCACCTTTGCCTTTGGACTCCAGGCATAGGGCATCAGCTCCTGGGAAAGTCAGCTTTTTGTTAGCAGGCGGCTGACAGCGTGCTGCTCGCTTGTCCAACTTTATTATTCATTCTCCAGAATATGTCTAATCTCCTTGTTATTTTTCTTTCATTGCTTGTTCCTCCTGAAGCCTAAAGGCATGACATTCAGAGAGCACTTTCTTTCCTATATCCCTCTTCACGTCCCAGTGGCTGCCTTCCCTACCTGCTGGTGAGGGCCCGGTAAAGCTTTTCAGGGTGTTTCAGCAGCATGTTTTTCTTTGGTTTCCTTACTCGTTTCAGACTGGTACAAATGGGTGAAGAAAAAGTCCTGTGAAAAAGGAAAAAAAATATCATGATGAAGCACAGGGAATCAGGTTGTTCTTCGGCAAATTCCTTATGCTGCGAATGACCTTCAAGTTCACATACTCATTTTGAGGGTCTCTTGGGACTTGGGAAATCTTGGACATGGTGTCCAAAGGGGCCAAATGCTGTTTTCTTCAGCTGAAAGCGATGGAAGATTCAGACCGATCACATTTTTCAGTGAAGTAACAGGTAAATTAAATTGATTGCTCAGGTTTTATTACATTCAGATTAGAGGAACAATTTTGACTTGACCTCTCTGTACCTCAGTTTTCCAATGAAAAGAGGAGAGATAATGGTCTTTCTCTACCCTGCATGAGTGGTCTGAGGCTGAATGTGCTCATTTGTGTGAAATGAGGCTCAGCTGTAGGCAGTTTGATGCACCATGGAGAGACCTGTGCGTACGCACAGTAAATGCATTTCTAAGCTGCTGCTAGTCAAGGACTGCATTTTTTCTTCCCCATGCCAACCCTTCAATAGCTTTGTAAATATGAAAAGAGGGTTGTGGTCTACTTGTGTGGTATTCTTATGCATTTTGTTCATGTTGCATTTCAAGCAACATTGAACATAAACATTTTTTACATATTTTTGTCAGTAATTTTTCCTTGTGGTAAATTCTTAGACTCTGACATATTTTGAGCTTGCCTTCAGCAATCTGTACACATGTTTCTTATTAGTATCTCCCTTGTTACATCATTTATTATAACACTGTTTTGCCAAATGTTTGAATTAGGAAAGGCATGCCATTTTGACGTTATTCGGGGATTCTTGCAGGGAAGTAAGGTAAGATGTAGATGATACTCTCTTTCGAGCCCATAAGCACAGACGTTTCTGATTAGGGTTTTCAGCAGTTTATAAAACCAAATGGGATCCAATAGAAGCAAGCTATAAAGGAAGTTTTGCAAAACTTCTTAGAAAGATTTGAATCCTTAATTTGTATGTTTTCCCAGATGAGGTTTCATTGTGAATGGAAATGAATATGGGGAGCAGTTGCATAACCAGCAAACTCCAATTCTGATTTCAGAGAAACATAATAAAGCAAAAATAAATTACATGGTAATAATTGTTTTGGACTGCAGAGCTAGCGCAACTTCCAGGGAGAAAAACAAAAGCTCTGATTCACCATTGGTATTACTCCATTTTTATACTGATTTATCTGTATTGCATTTAAGGAAAAACACTGACAAAAATTAGAATAAGGGCAAAGATGACTCAGGTCCCCACAGTGGCAGTTTATTTCTTATTATAACAAAGCATTTACAAGGAACCTATAAAAAAAATGAGTGCACCTCATTCACTTGACATTTTCCAGTGATAAAGTCACCATCCATCTGAACATATTTTCTTTTTAATATATGGTAGATTGTTCAATTGCACCCATCAGCATAATAACAGTGTCCCACAGTGAGTCAGGAAAATATTATTACTCCATTATGGACTGAAGCAGAGAAAAACTTAGAGACCTGTTGAAATTCAGGCAGGAGGACCATAGGCAGAGATGGGAGTGGAAACTACATCTACTGTTTCCCAATCTAGTGCCTTAACATAAGGTTTGCCTGGTTTCTTAAAGATGGCCTTCTCCCATTCTTATGGGACCAGTGGACCATTGCTTTTCCTTGTTCATCCAAGCACATCACAGATATTTATTCATTCTAATGTATGTGTCTTCCATGAGCCATGTTGTCATGGTTTCAGCTGAAATAACTGCAACTGGACTGACAGATGGCCCTCCCCCTTCTCTCCCAAACAAGAGGAGAGGAAGAGATAAGGAGATGCAGAAGTTTAAATGAACTGAGCTACTTTAATGAAGAATTAATATTAAAATAAAAAAGAAGATAATAATAATGAAATAGATGGGTGGTCCTGCATTGACAGGGGAGTTGGACTAGATGATCTCTATGGTCCCTTCCAACTCCAAAAAATTCAGTGAAATTCAGTGAAATTCAGATACAATATATACAAAACCATATCAAGCTCCCAGGATGACAGTCCCATCACCGGCAGGCACTGGGGAAGTCCCAGACTGGACTCAGTGATGGATGGGAACTGGATTCCAGCTCTGGAGTCANNCAGGAAGAGAAGGAGCTGACCCTTTGATCCCTCAGCTTTTATACTGAGCATGGGGCAAATGGGATGGAATACCCCAGTTGGTCAGGTTTGGGTCACCTGTCCTGTCTGTTCCTCCCCACAGGTGTCACCCCTCTACGCTTTTCCATTTCCAACCCTCTAAGGGGCAAATAACAAAAATTGGCTGACCTTGGTTGTTACAGCAATAAGTATTAGCAAGAGCTTCTCTGCTCATCATTCCGTGGCATGTAGCACAAACATTGGCCTTATCATCCTGAGAACGAGCATTTTCTCCACAATATGCTGTTAATTTCAGAGAGTTAGAGGGGGCCTAACTAAAATGTAAAATTCCAGAACACAAGATTGGTTTGGTTTTTACTTCAAACCGGGACACATGTGCTAGTTCTTTGCAGTGCCCATGAGAAACTATCCATGTTAAGAAGTCTACACTTAAATTCGAGGTTGCTTGTTCCGTGCCTACGCTACAGGAACAGTGAGAACACATGAATAAAGACGAAAGGGATTGAAAAGGCTTCTCAGTGCATTGGGCAGGGTCTTCTCTGCCATTGCCCCTCCTGTCCTGCTAGTCAGACTCAATGTCTGATCAAGGAAGAGGAGCAGAGTGGGATCTCTCTCTCTGGAAGCTGTAATGCTTGAAGCTGCATTTTGTAAGCGTCTGAAGCTATTATTTTGTTAATCAGGTCATTATTCATTGAACATTTAGTACAGACAAGTTTTTACTACTGCTTCTATATTCCAGCTTCCACATACTTTATTTCCCTTTCCAAATAGGAGCCATTCAGCTCCAGGTAGCTCTTCGTGCCCATTATATCCTTTCCAGTGTCAGATACTGCCAGTTTCTGGCATACTGACGTATAGGTTTCACACGCCCAATAAAGCAAATCCAGCTCTCTCAGCCTGAGCTGAGAGAATCAGCTGAACCTCAGCTGATTCTATTTCCATCCTTCTTTCTGCAGGTTTCCAGAGAAGGGCAGTATCCCAGTAGAGCAGCAGAGACACCCAGCAATGTGCATAGTCAGCTCTAGGAAACTGTACCCAAAACAACTCCTGATGAAATCCTCAAAAGAAGAACATTTAGAGGAAAGGCAGCATGAAAAATAAATACATAGTATGATCATTGGGATAAACAAGCAGTTCTCTCTCTCTCATGGCTCATATTTCTGTTTGAAGATGTTGTCCTATTGATGTGCCTTCTCTTTATGGAGAGTCTGATACTAATACTGAAGATTAAACCACTGCTGGTTTTGGAAAGGCTCAGATTTTCAATCATCTGCTCACCCAACACTAATATATAATTTGCTCTGTTGAGAGGGAATATTGAAAAGAAATACCACTATTTTCAGACCTATGTACAAGGAATTTTGCACCAAAATTTTGCACCAAAATTTTGCTATATTATCAGATTCCAGAACATACTTGGCTTTGTATGTTTCTGCCCAAAGAATCACTTTGCAGTTACAGCCTATTACTATACTAGAAATAAATTGACTTTTGCCATTATTCCCTTGCAGGTGAATACAATGTCATTAATTAATTAAAAAAAAAAAAAAGTCATTATTCTTACAGCTTCCCAGAGCTTTGTGTCTAGTCTTGTCTAGCCATTATCAAAACCTATAAGTTTTGTGTTATTGAGTGCTTTGTCAAATTATAAAAATATTCCCAGGGGAAGTCTAGGAGACCATGGATGCTGTTCCCAGAGGAATCCATTGGATGGTCTGCACTTGTGCCATGGAGGCAGAGAACCCCTGGAAAATTCTCAACAGGAAAATTATTGTTTTTTTCTCTTCACATGAAAGTTAACAAGGGTATTGGTTTCACTGATCAGCTGCTGTGTCTAGGGAGCTGATGGTCTGGCATAAAGTTTGTACTGATTTGCTGCTTCAATTGTTTCAAACCAAAATCACAGTTCTGGAAAAATAAGTCTGCAAACTGGAAACCTGTTTTTTACCCAGATTTACTCTGTGGTTTTTTTTTAAGTTTAGGCTCTTTATGTCCTTAAGTAGGATTAAAATTATTCAATAATATAGGTATCCAAATATGAAAATATAACTAAATAATAAATTGCTATAGTTTACAAGTAAAGCCAGTACCACAAATCTACAAGTAGGATACACATCAAAAATCTGGGTATTAAAAATAATGGTAGTTTTGGGGGCTCTTTTGAGACTCTTTTGAGTCTCTTTTCTGGGCCCATGCATTTCCAAGCTTTCCAGTAACATTGTAAGGAGCAGGAAATTTCCATTAAAAAAAAAAAAAAAAAAAAAGAAAGAAGAAAAAAACCCACAACATTTCATGAGGATTTTGGAAAAATGCCAAAGGTTGTGAACTTGTGATAAAGACAGTTCTTAGCAACTCAATCAAGAGCAAGAATAAGCATTGCAAACATTGCTGTTCTGACAAAAGCAAGGTATATATCTTGAAGAATAGCTGCCTTTACTATGCTCAGATGCTACACTGGTATTTCTAAAATTTCCAAATTTGCATTGTGCTCGCTGTTTTTTAACACAGTGCTTGCTATGTACCTTGTTGTTTTCAAATCTGCAGAGTAACATTGTCCATGTGCAAAGTAAAATTTAACTACATTATAAACAAATACGATATAATGTTACTTATACGTGTAAGTAGAAATTGTATTAGCACTTTATAAACTGGCAGGCATGATAAAATATGAATAGCAAATAATGATTTTGTGCGTTTCTCAGGTACAAGTGATCAGATGGAGAAATTGAGCTACTGCCAAAGTTTAATTTCCTTTGAAGTAATTTATCATTATGAACATTATTCTGGAGGAGTAAGGTCTGAAAATGGATGTTCATATAGAGAAGCTACTCTGGAATAGTTGTCACAGAGGGGCTTATTTCATGGTAGTAGCTATGGCAGTTGGCCTAAAAATGCTTACCCTATGAGCAACCATTACCTGAACTTTCTTAGTGAGTGCTACAGCAGCCAGACAGTGCTTAACTGGGTACCCACTCTGCCAGTCCCTTATGAAATTCTTTATTGGAATAGCTCACAACTGTTGCTTCTTATTTTTTGTGGAAGCTTTTGGGAAAAGGAGCTTAACTCTCATTTGGATGCCCTTATTTGGCCCTCTATGATAATCTCCAAACAATGCTGTATTGTATTTGTATGTTTACAGTTGGAGCCTGCACTTTCTCTTCAATGCATCTCAGGAAGCCATATATTGTATAACTATTACTAAGAAGTTATTTCCCAGTCAAAACTGTAAGTCAGGCTCTGTAAGGTGGATCCCAGAATTCTATAGCTTTTTTATTTATCATCTAGAAAGCTAAATATGAAATGTATTGTTGTATGTTGCAGAACTTTCTATACACCTATTAATGCAATAGCCTACTTAAATTTCCTATATTCCAAAAATAAACTCTTTTGGGGCTCATATACCTGAAGCACAATTTTCATGTAAGCAGCCTTTTACAATCCTTTTTACAATTCAGCCTCATGGGAAAAACAAGGCTGAAGTCAATAGGAAAGGCTCAGCCTGTTGGCATCAGTTGGAGGTATGAGGATCCACCTCAGGGATATGAGATGAATTCTGATTCTAACCAGGCACATAAGATTCTCAAACTAAGATGCTTGTTAAAGAAATGTGGGTGTTTTAAATTGTAGCACTAAAAGGTGAATTTTAGTTTAATAAATACAATTTGTATTTTATATCTGAAGGTTTACTTCATTACTTGGACATTTTATTGTTCGACTTGATGCTAGAAACTATAGTAATGTGGACAATGAAGGGAATAAAATCTTTACACTTCCTTTGAAAATTTTTCTTACTTTCAAATGTTTTTGGAATTTTTTTAAAAAAAACATTACTTGTGAAATTCATCCCTTGAAAGTGACAGCACAGTTGAGCATTTCTTTGCTGAAATGTTAATATTCTTTAGCAACTAGGCAACTGGCATATCTTGGATGTCTCCAAACAGGAACATGTTTACTTTTTTAGCAAGTAATGTAGTCATTAACAACAATCTTGGATATGTAATCAGCAGGAACTTGTGTCTTCTGCTACCTTATTAATGCATAATATTATTCATAGCCTCCTGCAGATCTAAAATGCTACTGGCTTCTGAAAACTTAAAAACTGTTGGGAAACGTTAATCCACAGACTAAAAAATTAACACAGAGATCTGATGACCCAAGAATCTGAATTGTCCTGTACTTTGCATCCGTATCATCTTATACAATGGATGTATAACACTAGTGCTGAGAGTCAGCAACATTGTACAAGTATTCTGAATTTCCATTTAGAAACTTTCATTATAAATCCAAGTGCAAGTGGAAATGAGACTTCTGAAACTTCTGTTATAGAGCCAAAGGACAAGTCATACACCCAGTGAGAAAATACAGTTCATTAGGACTGTATGGATGCTATTAAAGATGGACTTAGCTTAATAGTTCAAGATTTTCAAGGTCAGTCACTTGTTCTTTGAAGTCCCTGTCTGCTGAAGTACAGAAGGTTTGGAAGGTGGAGGAATCTTCAGAAGTTCCTCTCTGAAGTGTTTATCTTATAACTAGAATACAGATTTGGGAAAGAAACTAGAAGAGACTGTGTGAACTAAAATTCTTTTAGCATCTGTGACCTTAATATTTCTGGAGACTAAATTTATGGCTGCTGGCCTATTACTGGCTGAGCAGTAATTTTTTCACTGTCCTAGAGTTGAATGTCTTTTTCTACATGGAAAATACTACTGTATTTCTTCATCTAAGGGGCCTCAATTTAGACGAAGACTACGATTTCAGTATTGTTTTCCAGAAGTCATATCATAAAACACATTCTTCTATTTATTCTGTATGTTTGATATTATTAGGAAGGCAGTATCCATGGCAATAAAGATAAAAGTTCAAGGGAAATTGGACTTCACTGACAACGTAATTTCCATAGTGATCATGTCTTAACAGGATCTGTAGAGATAAATATCAGAGACTCCATTGTTTTGTTGATGTTTTTGTTGATTTTTTGTTAAATGTAGCCAAGCAGAAATAAAGGGAAGGAACAGGGACTTCACACCTTAAATATGAATAACCAGTTATTATCAATATGTATTCTGAATAATAAATGCTTTTATGGAATGGCCAATAGGTCTGCAAAACTGTCTTCCAAATCTGTGGAACTGGTTCTGTCACTGCAAGTCTGGAATGCTTGTGCAGTGAGTTTTCTTTTTGTCTTTGTCTACGGTGAATCCCAGGTATTAAAGAGGAACAAAACCAATTACAATAATCTGCTTCATTTTAAGTGACATCAGGATTGTTTCTTGAAACACTTAATTTCATTTTTTTTCCTGTGGGTTTATACCTATTCCTGGAGATGGGGTTTCTATTATTTTCTTTTAAAGACTATTCCACACTCCGATAGGCCTTATCATTAAGGCCTTTTTTTCATAGAATTATAGAATCGTTTAGGTTGGAAGGAACCTTAAAGATCATCTATTCCAACCATCAACCTAACTCTGACAAAAAAATTAAATAAGAAATAAAAATCACTAAACCATGTTCCTGAGGACCATGTCAATCTTTCGAACACCTCCAAGGATGGTGCCTCAGACACTTTCCTGGGCAGCCTATTCCAATGGTTGATAACTCTTTAAGTGAAGAAATATTTCCTAATATCTAGGAATGGCAACTTGAAGCCATTACCCCTTGTCCTATCATCTGT